>CM040934.1:5479652-5872152 GCA_023029165.1 Gobiocypris rarus | reverse complement strand
AATGCCACTTAAGCATTGCTAGCATTTTTTTTTTTGAGCGATGCTAACCCCACTTCTAAATTAACGTGTGTGAAACGCTCCTTTATCCCGGGTTAAAAGCAGAGTTTAGAACGACGATAACCTGGGGTTAAAGGTGCAGTATGTAATATTGATAGGTACTGCAGTCCAAATTCAAAATATTAGATAGAGTTGTTCCTCCGCGCCATGTTTCTACAGTATCCCTTAATGGACAAACTTCTCTAGAGAGCGCTAGCTACTCTCTGCTGTCTCAGACGATGACATCTTTGTCCTGTGTCGGCTACCGTAGCTTCTCTATGTGCTTCGAAAGGGAGGGGCGAGCGCTGGATGGTTGCAATTCACAACCTCACCACTAGATGCACAGTGCACCTTTAAGGTCCTTGCACACAAATTGTTCTTATGCATTTTTTTGTATTTTTCATCCTTAAAATTCGTCACGCACAGAAACCTTGCACATTGAATCCGATGCGTATTAATTAACCCACTACGAAAAAATTTACAAAACAATACAAAATGGAGTCTTCATGCAGTGAGGAGGATTTTTTTGTCCTCTCTCTTTTTAAAAAGAAAGAGGAAATATTGGGTCCATCCAAGATTGTGCAGAGATGAATGAGAGTTCAACCTCTTTATCAAAGAGCATTGGGATTATTCCGCACTTTGTTTGTCATACAGTGCTTTGCCAGACGCCATTTTGGATTTGCCTTCGCCATTCTTGTATTCTGCGTTCGCTTGTATTGTGGCTCTGATTTGTCAAAACAACTCTCAAAATGCTTGCTACGAATGCAAAAACCGCAGAAAATGTAACCCGATCAGAATTCTTGATTAACGTTTCGGAGGCAGTGTGTAAACGTGATTTACACAATGTGAGGTTGAATTTAATTTTTAACATGCAAAAAATTTGGACGAGAAGTTAGTGTGCAAGGGCCTTTATTCTGTAAGTTGATTACTTGATTTAGGCACGTTTTAATACGCTCTCGTTCATAGAGATTGTTAGATGGATGCCCAAGCTTTTTAAGTCAGGTAGAATCGGCGATCTCTGACCCAAGTTTTTTCACTGGCTTCCATGGCTGTAATACGCTGTTTTCTCCACCAACTGGCAACCCGGGATGTTGAAATATTATTGGGTGAATTGCCAGTGGACGGACAGACCAAAACAAAAACAAACATTCTGACACGAAACGCATATGTCAATGTAGGATAACTGGCTCTAGCATTGTTTTTCATTGAAACAATTATGTGAATTTATATTTCCTAAATATCTGCAAACATATTATGGTATTTGTATGCTTTATCACAGTCAAAATATTACATACAGCACCTTTAAGCGCAGTGTAAAAAGCCCTTAGAGGTCCTCACACTTGATTTAGTAACAGAGCAAATTATACGAATATATCATTGTAAACAGTCAGTTCTAAAATACTCTATAGCACAGCCAATAGACAAGAAGGTTTTTGGCTCATTTTAAATGGAGAGACCTTCAAAGACGACTGTAGGGATGAAACGCATTTATGAATCATTTATGGGCAGATCAGCTTCAAAGGTTAACGGGGACTAATCTAATGTCTTTGAAGGAATTCAGCGTTTATTCTATCAGCATCTCAAATAAATGTTATCTACCTGCAGGACACTCTCGGTGGAGGGTTTGATGCTACTCAAGCATTCGTCGGTGACATGGCCAATTTCCACATTTGGGACCGAAAGCTGTCCGTGGGAGAGATTTATAACCTGGCCACATGCAGCAGCAAAGCACAAGTGGGGAACGTCTTCTCTTGGTTGGAAACCAGCATTGAGATCTACGGAGGGGCTTCAAAATGGACATTTGAGGCCTGCCGCCAACTGAACTAAAAAGCACAGAAATCTCCCAGCCACTGGGAGATACGAGTTACCAGGTGTCTGTTACCAAATCATTCATCTTTAAAGAACATTTTCAATCAAGGCTGAACATGGACATCAATATCAACTGGAATTTTCTAGCTATTTCAGTATTTCTTGTCTCTTAACACTTCTCAGTCCTAAAAACAATCACGTCTTTGTCAGTTATTTTGGGATCTTGAAGGCAAAAGCTGGTGTTGGTGATAATTCAGAGTTTTAGCTTGAAGGCACTGTGGTTCTGCTTTGGGCAAGCAACGCCTTACTGGAAAACTACTTAACGTGATACGGCTCAGACTTCCATCTTAACAGCCTGGATCATTTGACCGCTCCCTTCGTACAGGAAGCCATGTAGTCATGAAGTAGATTTCTGAACCACTTAGGTTACTGTTCTCCATCAGGATTATTAGATAGATCTATCCACTGCCTGGGATACTCACTGTGAACTTCGGATGTAGAATGTAAAACAAACAAAGCTGAGTGTGTTATTCTTTTTTTCTTTTCTTTTTTCACACGCTTTTGTTCTGTCTCATCAACTCCTGCTTGAAGCATTTTTCTTTGTTCTTTTTTTGTTGTTGGTGTGTCTGTGTATGTGTGTGTGGGTTTGTAAAAAAATAACTTGATAATTGCCAACACATTTCAAGCCTGGGTGCCTTGGGCTGTTGAAAAAGATCAGAATTTGACACATTTGTCATTATTTGCAGTGTACTTCTATTTATCTCTTTCTTTCCTTGTGTAACTACTGATACGTTATGTTGATTACAACTTGTCACAAATCAAATGGTCAGGCTGGTAATTCAAAGTTTAAATTGTGGCGTGCTCGGCAAGTGTTTGTATTTTTCAAGGAATGTTACGTGTACAGAAAACAGCATGAACATCTAAATGCTGCAACAGCATCAATGAAAACTGCTTTTATTAGCTCATTTTGGGTTGAGATTTTATACTGTATTGTTATATGCTAAAAGCATGGCAGCACTGAAAGATGAAAAAAGGTCTAAATTTTGTAATAAAATTGTTATACAAAAAATATAAACGTGTTAGTGCCTAAATGATTGATTTGCAATGAACAAATGCCATGTGCAGGCAATACGTACCTGGAAAAATACATTCAAAAGTGCAGAAGTTTGGGGGAACTTAAAAAAAATAATAAACCCTTTTATTCAGCAAGGATACATTGTTCAAAAGTGATGCTAGAGACATTTATAATGTAAAAAAAAAAAAATAAATTATAAAATAAATGCTGTTCTTTTGAGCTTTTTATACGTCAATGTATCCTGAATTTTTTTAAAATAAAAAATAATAACAATATGAAGCATAACTTTTTTCAATGTGGATAATAATCAGAAATGTTTCCTGAGCATCAAGTCATCATATCACACTCTCAGAAAAAAAAGGTACAGTGGAGGTACCATTTTGTTCCTTGGGGAACAAAACATATAACTGTGTCATTAAAGATACACAAGTGGTCCGTAGGGTACAATTATACCATTGTTTCCTCTAGTTCGGTCCTAAGATGCTGTCCTGGAGAGTTTGGCTCCAACCCTGAAAGACATCTTTAGAAGCTATTATTGAGAATTAACAGAGGTTTAGATGTTGATGTTTTATTGAAAATGTTGGTCACCATTATGGTGATCAGTGTGACTCTTGGCTTTTTATGTGAGTTTGTGGTTTTTTTTACAGTGTTAACAAAACACATAATCTGTTGAAATCAAAAGAAGCCATAAACAGAAATTATCATGAAGATAAATGTTTGACTAAACTCATCACTGACTAAAATTATTAATTTTAAATACATTAAACAAAAAGTTTAGACACACAAAGATATCAAGAATCACCATATGAATCTAAACAATGGTTACATACTTAATGCTGCAATGCATGCTAGGAGCCATACCAGTGAGAGTGCAGAATGGTTTCTGAAGAATCATGTGACACTGAAAACTGGAGTAATGATGCTGAAAATTCAACTATGATCACAGGAATAAATTACATATTAATATATTAACACATAAAAAGTTATTTTAAATTGTAACAGTATTTCACAATATTACTACTTTTACTGCCTTGGTGAGCAGACGACACTTTCTTTAAGAACATTAAAAGATCCCCAAAATTTTAAACAGTAGATTTAATGCCAGTGGCCTCACATACCTAGTCTTTTAAATACTGGCATTATCCTCGGTCACAAAGAAGACAAATGTGTTTTTTTGTTTTGTTTTTTTCTTTCAAATATTCACTGTTGGTTCTTGGAACATACATTTTGTACAGTTTTCTTAACATTGGAGGAACTTTTTAAAAGGTATGATATTTCTCATCTTACTTTTGATTAACAATTCAGCATTCTAGGAACACTGATTTGAAAAATTCCATGCACGGACATAAAAATGTCCAGTTTCCTTAATGTTAGTAGAATGTTATTTAAATGTTAGTATGATGTTCCTGAAACATTCAAACACCAAAAAAGAACACAAATTACAACTTTCTTCAGCCACAGCCTTAGATGAAATCAACTGAAGATAAAACAAGATGTAAGACATCTACAAAAGTTCTTATTGAGAATTCACAGAAAATTTGATGTTGATGTTTGGTAGAATAACCAAATAAGTCGCCATTATGGTGATCAGTGTTTGCTTTAGTTGGGCTCTTGAACCTTGAGTTTTGTTAAGTTATTTTTTTTTTTTCAGCAATTGCAGGTGTTTTCAGAAAACATTTCTGCATTTATAAAGCTGATCAACTTGGCTGCTTTATTGGTCAAATGACTGCATTAAAGTGTTTTAAACAACTACTTTTTATGTACTTTTGCTTACGTTTAGAATTGGAAACAATTTTTGAGAAGAAAGTAATAAAGTCAACTGATTTGATAAACATAATTTGCAACACTAAAGTGATTTGTATAAGACTGTCCAAAACTATTTGAAAGTTAATACTGACACTTATCATACATACCTAAACAATGGTGACAATCAAAAGAAGTATTCAGCAGCATCATTTATTCATGCCGCAGTGCATGCTAGGGGCCATGATTGTGTTTTGTATGCTGGCAACTATGGTCACCATAGTTGTGTTGCATATGCATAATGTTGATGTCTGTGAGGGTATAAATGGCACAAAACATGTTTTAAACAGAACATTTACAATAACTGTTATTTATACACTCCAAGATATCAACATTTAGCATCTGAAAAGCAACAATGGTGTTACAAGACTGATCCTTATCACATCAGCTGTGTTTAATACTTTTCAATAATACATCTATTCCATAAGTCAACAGAAAAAGCAGTTGTTTAAACCACTTTAATGCAGTCATTTGACTGTTAAAAGAGACATGTTGGTCTGCTTTATCATTGCAGAAATGTTTTCTGAAAACACCTGCAATTGCTGGAACAACTTAACAAATCAAGAGCCCAACTAAAGCAAACACTTTACACATAATCACTCTCAGAAAAAAAGGTACAGTGCTGTCACTGGGGCGGTACCCTAAGGTACAAAAGTGAAAAGGTACATCTTTTTACCTTACTCACCTCTAAATGGTACATATTAGTACCTTAAAAGGTACATATCAGTACTTTAAGAGTGAGTATTAGTACCTTAAAGGTACATATTAATACCTTAAAGGTACATATTAATACATTAAATGTACTTTTTTTTTTTTGTACCTTAGGGTACCGACCCAGTGACAGCAATGTACCTTTTTTCTGACAGTGATGGTGGCCTAAAATTAAACTTTTTCAGCCAAACATCAACATCTAAAGCACTGTTAATTCTTAATAAGAACTTCTGTAGATGAATAACAGAAATAAAGTTTGGTTAGTAATGTGTGAAGCTGGTAATGCTGTTTGTGGAGTTGTTTAATCCTCCTCTGCTGAGATCTTCAGGGATTTAATGTCTTCTTTTATCTTCAGTTGACTTCATCTAAGGCTGTGGCTAAAGAAAGTTGTAGTTTTTGTTCTTATTCCTCTTTCAGTGCTCGTTCACAGCAAGTGTTTGAATGATTGAGAGAATTTTTCAGGAACATCATACTAACATTAGGGAAACTGTGCATTTTTATCTTGGATTGGATTTCTTATATTGTTGAATTGTTAATCAAATTTAATTTGAAAGAACGTTTGAGGAACATTAAACCTGACGTCAAGAAAATTGTACATTGTTTTTTTTTTTTTACATTCCCAGAACCAACACTGAATACACGTTTTTATAAAATAAAAATAAAAATCTTAGCTGGGATAGATGCTCTCTCGTGTTACAATAACGTACTCTTGACATTGTCAGTAAAATAATGGCATTGAAACTGGATCAAATGAACTATAAAAAAGAATAGAAAGTCGTGTCTGAAAGCTGTGTGCGCGGGCGGTGCCTCATCCTGTCCCTCGGTGCGTTGCTGCCCTAGGCAGCTGCCTATATTGCCTATGCCAGAATCTGCCACTGTTGGCTGGCATAAGCAAATCATTATCAGATATGAAATTTTGTACAATGACTAATCACCATGACACTGAAACTTTGACTATAAAAGTACGAAAAAGAATTTTGTTTCTCGACACACTGATAAAAGCTTTGTACAGCTCTTGGAAGTTGCATAGCAGACAGTCTGATGTGATCTTCATAAATGCTCTTTGGTTGTGTGCTAAATATGTATCAAATAGCTAGTCAGTAAAGGGACTGTGTGTGGTTGGTGGGAGTTGTCTCCGAGGATAAGAAAAGTTTTAACTTTGATTTGCTAGAATTTTCTCCACATTTGTCCAGCAATCTGTGACTAAACACAAGCACTTCTGGCTACACAAGCTTGATATTATTCATTGTTGGATTCTGAAATGTGTCAGAACACAATTAATAATGCAATGCAAAAAGCACTGCAACTTCTTTTTATAACGTTTAATGTTGGGGTTTCCTAATACATTTATCAACCAAATAGGAAAAAAATTAAACTGGCTTCTTTTGCAGAACGGCAAATTTTTTTTGTCCAAAATCTGTGAATTTAAGTCAAAATCCAATAGCAACTCAATAGTAATGAGAACACTATTGTTCTCTTTATAATGGCTCTGTCTCAGGACACAAATACATTATATTGCCAAAAGTTTTGGGGCGCCTTTACATGCATTTTACATGACATCCCATTTTTACTCCGTATGGTTTAATATGGAGTTGGCCCACCCTTTGCAGCTATAACAGCTTCAACTCTTCTGGGAAGGCTTTCCACAAGGTTTAGGAGTGTGTTTATGGGAATTGTTGACCATTCTTCTAGAAGCGCATTTGTGAGGTCAAGCACTGATGTTGGATGAGAAGGCCTGGCTCACAGTTTCTGCTCTAATTCACGCCAAAGGTGTTCTATTGGGTTGAGGTCAGGACTCTGTGCAGGCCAGTCAAGTTCCTCCACACCAAACTCACTCATCCATGTCTTTATGGACTTTGATTTGTCCACTGGTGCACAGTCATGTTGGAACAGAAAGGGGTCATCCCCTAACTGTTCCCACAAAGCTGGGATCTTTACATTGTCCAAAATGTATTGGTATGCTGAAGCATTAAGAGTTCCTTTTACTGGAACTAAGGGTCCAAGCCCAACCCCTGAAAAACAACCCCACACCCCCAAAAAAACTCACACTTGGCACAGTCAGGCAAGTGCCGTTCTCCTGGCAACCGCCAAACTCAGACTTGTTCATCGGATTGCCAGACAGAGAAGCGTGATTGGTCACTCCAGAGAACACGTCTCCACTGCTCTAGAGTCCAGTGGTGCGGTGCTTTACACCACTGCATATGACGGTTTGCATTGCACTTGATGATGTAAGGCTTGGATGCAGCTGCTCGGCCATGGAAACACATTTCATGAAGCTCTCTACGCACTGTTCTTGAGCTAATCTGAAGGCCACATGAAGTTTGGAGGTCTGTAGCTATTGACTGTAGAAAGTTGGTGACTTCTGTGCACTGCACGCCTCAGCATGCACTGACCCCACTGTGTTATTTTACATGGTCTACCACTTTGTGGCTGAGTTGCTGTTTTTCCAAATTGCAATACCACTATCAGTTGACCGTGGAATATTTAGTAGTGAGGAAATTTCACAAATTGACCCAGTCTTCTGTTCGACAAAGAAGGTTTACTTTCTGTCATTCCAAGTTCAATTCAGTGTTATTTTTTTTATTTATTAAAAAATGAAGTTGCTTCCATGCCTGTGATTGCCAAGTAACTGAAGATTTCATACAAAAGTGTCCACAACTGCTTTGAGGAAAGAGGGCAGATTCTAACAAAAACCAAGAACTGCTCGACCGGAGACATACAGCAGAGTAAAAGACACTCTGGACTTAAATGAAAGGTTTAAAAAAGCTGAAACTGAAAAAATAAAAAGAACACATGGTGGGGGACTGACAAGAGTATTATAAACAGATGAGTTTGTGGGGCTTCGGTCAAGGAAGAGAGCACATGTGAAACATGGGGCAAATGAATGGATGCTTGACGCATTCTGTCAACCATGAATAAAGTGTAACCGTACGGGTGCACTTTGGCACTGGTGTGCTGGGAGATTGAAACAGAGTGCAAGGAACAAGAAATGTTCTATTTCACAATGTCATGTCGTTCCCTGTGGTCAGCACTAATTGGTTTCAATTTCATCATGCTGAAGTACAAAGGTTTGAAACATATTTCAGAGCTATGCAAATCCTATTTGGGGAAGAAACAGACAGCCAGAGTACTTTCTTTGCAATAGCCTGCATTATCGCCAGATTTAAACCCTACTGAGCTCCTGTGGGACAAGCTTAAGTGTAAGGTCAGAGAAAAAATGCCCTACAAGCCAGTCGCACCTCTGGGAAGTGCTGCAGAATGTGTGGGTTGAAAATGGTTCCTGAATATCTTTAAAACCTCACTGCTAGAAAGTTTGCAGATGGAGAATTACTTGATGAATAGCACAATTAAAAAAAAATGTAATATATATATATATATATATATTATATACAGTAGATATAGATACACAGATACAATTTATATACTGACTATAATCTTGCTAAATAATAGGGTTACACTTTATTTTGATGGTCCCTTTTGAACATTCTGTTGACTATAAGTAACGTTTCACCTACATGTCAACTAACTCTCATTAGAGTGTTAGTAGACTGTCTGCTTAATATCTGCTAACACTTTATTCTAATGGTCTCTCAACAGACATCCTACTGACTATTAGGAACTTTGCAACTACATGTCAACTTATTCTAACCCTAACCCTATCAGTCTACTAACATTCTACTAACACTTTAATGATATTTAGTTGACATGTAGGTGCAATGCTACTTATAGGCAACAGAATATGTTAAAGGGACCATCAAAATAAAGTGAAACCAATAATAGTACCACTTTCTGTCTAAACATAAACATGTTCATTAAAATGGTTATTCTAAACTTTTTAATGCTATAGTGCTTATTATCCTGCTCTAAATAACGTACAGCAGAGCCATTACTGGACATATTGTGTTTCCGCCACATCATCCTGAAATATACGCCCTTCCCCCAACATACACATCTTCCAGCATCCTTCCTATTCACAAGTGTATTGCCCGGATAGATGTATCTGTCCCTTGAGATGACCTCAGACCTCAGTTTCTAAACCGCAGAAAGCTCAATTTTTCCACCATCCTGTCACGAAACATGCGGAAAATGCCGGCTGTGCCATTTCTTCTTTCAAAAAGCAATAGGGAGCGTGCACTCCCATCCAATGTTGTCTGTATTCATCTCGCTGTGATTATTCCAAACCAGGTATACAAAAATGTACAGGCATTTGCAAACTGCACAACATACAAAAAGAGTTCAAAAAGGCATAAAGAAATAACCATCACAATATAATTTATGCAAAGATATTGTGCCCACAAATATTGGCAATAATAAATATACACTCAAGTATTTGTGTAAAGAAATATTGTTTCAAAATTGTGATTAAAATCACAATAGCAATCGCAAAAATTGTGATATTGCTCATTTCCAGCTCGAGGTCCTTTGCTGATACTGTTGCCCTCTCTCTCTACCCCACAATTTCCTGTCAAAATCTGTCATATTCAATAAAAAGGCACAAAAAGGCCAAAAACATAACTTTTAAAAAAATATATTTGTGGACGTTATTGGTGCACTCATGACACAAATGCTGTTTTAAAAGTTAAAGGATGTGACACACCAAGTTGACAGTAGGGGATTGGATTGCCATTGAGAGTCTGTCAGCTCAGATTTTAAAGTCAGTTCCACCCCGGTGCACTGGGCAGACCCCATTGCAACTTATGGGTGACATGTTGAATCGGCGTCGGGCAGTCGGTGAAACAGATCACTCTGGCTGTTCAGCTTAGAGAACTAGAGCACAAGGAGAAAAAATGAAGGTGATGAAAGAGAAGAAATAACAAAGTCAAGAGTGCATACACAGAAGGCTCTTCTAACTTTATACTTCATTATCCCTGAGCTTTCAAATACACAAATATTTTCATAACGACAAAGCTGTCTGGAATGAAGAAACTGTATTATTTTTTATGACCAACAATATGATTTATATCCAAAATGTTAAGCATTACAATTTGTGCAGCTGCTGTGCTAGTTTCAGGTCCCTTTCGAATGGGAACTTGCACTGCATCCTCGAGAGGACACTTTGGGGAATGCCTCCGGCGTAACTGGTGTTTGAAGCATGTGTTTAAACGCAACACTGTTATTTGCAGACGAGTCTGTGACGTCACTACCGGTATGACCATGAGTATAAAAGGGCACCTGTATTATACATCATCAACTTCTTCGTCTCCGTTCCCTCCTTCAGGGAACGAGGGTTACCATACGTAACCGAGACGTTCCCTTTCAGTCGGTCACATTCGACATACGTTGGACGTCACAGACGAATTGGGATCCCTTTGGAAAATGCCACAGTTACTACCACTTCCAGTGCCCAGCGAGAGCCCTTCAGAGCCCGTCTGTACGGGCGGGGAAATTCATGCAGGGAGAGTCATACTGCTGTTCCGCGAGACCCACTCAGCAGACTATTGGATAACGCTGGGAAGCCACATCCTGTTCTTATCATGTGGAAATGCACATATGGACTGACTTGGCAGTACAACATATGGGAGTCCCAGGGGTAGCCCCAGCCAATGTCGGCGGGGGGCAACACCGTGCTGAGACGGCAGGAAGTCTGCCGAGGGAAAGACACAAGCTCGCCGTAGGGAGCTGTACCGTGGAGAATACACATATGGGACCGCCGTAGGGGTCACAACATATGGACCCCAGCCTGACACCCGATTCACGATGCACCAGTGTCAGACCTGGCATCGGACGCTCCGCCACGTCCGACAGCCGCGGGTTGCGGAGGACTCCCAGGGTTGCCAAGCCTGGGGAACTCACCTGGAGCAATAAGTGCACTTATCTGTTCCAGGGGAAAGGAATGGCGCAGCAAGACAACACTAGAACGGGCACTTCGGTGTTACTGACTATGGGAAGTGACCACAAAGGAAGATACCGGCTCTGCACGTGAGCTATAGAACCTAGCGAACGTGTTAGGTGTCACCCAACCCGCAGCTCTACAAATATCTGTCAGCGAGGCGCCACGAGCCAGCGCCCAGGAAAAAGCTACACCTCTAGTGAAGTGCGGTTAACACCAGAGTCAAGTCCCAAGAGGGTATAGAGGCAGGGCGAGGCGGATTTAGTCTCCTCGCCCCTCTCAGGAACCTGACGATCAGATCGTGCTTCCCCAGAGATTTACCATCTACCAAATCATGATTCGCAGCGATAGCAGCGACATAGACCTTGAGGGTGGAGAAAGACAGCCTTCTCTCCAACCCGTCTTGTAGGAAGGAAAGCACCAAACTGATCGAGCATCTTCGGGGGTCTTCTCGGCGAGAAGCGCACCAACCGACGAACAGGTTCCATTTCAACGCATGGAGCTGCCTCGTAGAAGGTGCTCTAGCGGAAGTGATGGTATCTACCACAGCCTGTGGTAGACCGCCTAGAACCTCTGCGTCCCGTCCAGGGACCAGACATGGAGTTTCCAGATGTCCGGACGTGGGTGCCAGAGGGTGCCCCGTCTCTGAGTCAGGAGGTCCTTCCTCAGAGGAATGGGCCAAGGAGGTGCTGTCGCGAGGAGCACTAGTTCCGGGAACCACGTCCTGTTGGGCCAGTACGGAGCGACCAACAGGACCTGCTCCTCATCCTCCCTGACCTTGCACAGAGTCTGTGCAAGAAGGCTCACTGGGGGAAACGCATACTTGCGTAGGCCAGGGGCCAGCTGTGTGCCAGCGCATCCGTGCCGAGGGTCTCCTCGGTCAGGGAATAAAACAACTGGCAGTGGGTCGTGTCCGAGGCGGCAAACAGGTCTACCTGTCCGGTCCCGAACTGACTCCAAATCAGCTGGACCACCTGGGGATGGAGTCTCCACTCTCCAGGAAGCACTGGCTGTTGGCCGCACGATTGAGCAGGCCCGGAATGTGAATGGCACGAAGCGACCTCAGATGCTTCTGACTCCATAACAGGACCAGAACGAGCTTGTCTCTGAGCGGCGTTTTGAAGTGGCTGAGTGCAAGACGTACTGCTAACAACTCCAGGCAATTGATATGCCATTGCAGTTGAGTCCCCGTCCACAGACCCCAGAAACTGCAAGCCCGTTGTACGTGGCCCCCCAGCCGGTGGCGGAGGCATTCGTGGAGACAACAGCATGCCTGGACACTTGTTCTAGAGGCACTCCTGCCCATAGAAATGAAGGGTCCGACCACGGGCTGAATGTTTGGCGGCATCTCGACGTCACTGAGACGCGGAGGGACCCGCTGTGCTACACCCATCTCGGGACTCGGTCGTGTAGCCAGCGTTGAAGCGGTCTCATATGAAGCAATCCCAACGGCGTTACTGCGGCTGCGGATGCCAAATGCCCCATTGGCCTCTGAAAATGTTTAAGTGGAACCACTGTCCTGTTCAACACTGACTGGACGCGCTCCTCCGTGAGGCGCGCTGTCAGAGCGACCGAATCTATCTCTATCCCAAGAAAAGAGATCCTCTGCGTCTGGCAGAGTTTGCTCTTTTCCCAGTTGACACGAAGTCCCAACTGGCTGAGGTGACTGAGCACCAAGTCCCTGTGTTCGCACAACTGTTCTCGCGACAGGGCAAGAATCAATCAGTCGTCGAGGTATTTGAGGATGCGAACACCACGCTCCCTCATGGGAGCAATGGCCGCCTCCGCGACCTTCTTAAAGACGCGGGGTGACAGAGCCAGCCAGAGGGGTAGGACCTTGTACTGATATGCTCGTCCGTCGAATGCAAAGCGTAGGAACAGTCTGTGTCGAGGGAGAATTGAGACATGAAAGTAGGCATCCTTCAGGTCAATCGCTGCAAACCAATCTTGGGGACGGATGCACTCGAAGATGCGTTTCTGCGTAAGCATCCTGAACGGCAGCCTGTGAAGGGACCGGTTCAGGAATCGCAGATCCAAGATCGGCTGTAACCCGCCACCTTTCTTGGGTACGATGAAGTACGGGCTGTAGAACCCGGACTTCATTTCGGCTGGAGGGAACGGTTCTATCGCGTCCTTCGCCAATAGGACCGCAATCTCCTCCTGGAGCACAGAGGCATTCTTCTTTGCCACGGAGGTGAAGTGAACACCCCTGAACTTGGGGGGACGCCGGGCGAACTGAATCGCGTAGCCGAGTCTGATGGTACGGATGAGCCAGCGAGACGGGCTGGGGAGCGCTAGCCATGCCCCCAACGACCTTACAAGCGGGGTCAACGGCACCACAGACGTACCCACAGCGGGGCAGCGAAGCGGCATGCAAGGACCCGACACAGACGGCATGGGAGCGGCCTGTTGTGGGGTCTGCGTCCGCTGGGGAGGTGCACAAATATAGGGAGGCAGCTCGTGTGCGTCCCCCGCACCCCCCGCTGGCGATGAGAGAGGCGCTTGAGGGTGCCAAGGCATGGAAGCGTCGGACACCGCCAAGCACACTCTCTTGGCACCCAGAGATGGGCGGCAGCGGGATGAAGGCAGCAGCGGACCGCCGGGGCAGGATGTGCTTGATCGCCTCCATCTGCTTCTGGGCGGCCGAGAACTGCTGGGCAAAGTTCTCGACCGCGTCGCCGAACAACCCGGCCGAAGAGACGGGGAAGTCCAGGAACCGATATTTATCAGTCTCCCTCATGTCGGCCAGGTTGAGCCAGAGATGCCGCTCCTGGACCACCAAGGTGGACATCGCCTGGCCAAGGGAACGGGCGGTGATTTTAGTCGCCCATAGGGCGAGGTCTGTTGCCACCCGGAGCTCCCGGAGGAGTTCATGTACCTCGTTCATGTCCATGAGCGCCTTGCCCTGGTGAACCTGTAGCAACGCCATGGTATGCAGGGTGGACGCAGCCTGGCCACAAGACCTGTAGGTCTTCGCAGCGGGACTGGAAGAAAACCTACAGGCCTTGGACGGGAGACGAGGGTCAACCGCCAGTTAGAGGCGGTTGCCGGACACAATTGCATCGTGACGCCGTGCTCCACTGGCGAGATGCCCTTTCGTACCCCCTGGCTTGCCCACCATCGAGGGTAGTGAGGAGCCACCAGGTCTGTTTCTGGCACTGAAATGTGTCGTATTCTGCTGGGCAGGAATAGTACTAGATCGAGGTATGGGTAGGGGGACTCCACCTTCCCGGAGGTAGTCGAGTCTCGACCTAAGCGTCGCCATGGTCATGTTCCCGCAGTGAGAACACGAACCATCCACCAAAGCTGCCTCAGCGTGCTTAATGCCCAGACACGTGAGGCAGCGATTGTGGCCGTCATCGGGCGACAGGGAACGACCGCATCCAGAAACGCACGGGTGGAATGACATCTTGAAAAAGACGCAGTGTCACACCCTTGTTGCTCTTTTTGTGAGGAAAAAGCTCTTGCAGAAGTGCTGAAGCACCTAGGGAAGACCGCGGCAACAACACAGGTAGGTAGTTCAGCCTGTGTGTGCACTCAAACAATGAACGCCATCACGCACCAACTGTTGCTGTGAGAACAGCAGTTGTTTTCCTGCAGCAGTGAGATCACAGTCCCGCTGTTTTGTGCCTTCACTCCAGCACAAAATCTTCCTCTGTTGCTCTGTCTCTCTCTCTCTCTCTCTCTCTCTCTCTCTCTCTCTCTATCTCTCGCGGATAGCTGTGAAGTCTATTTCTTCATCAACGCCGTTCGGCTCCGAAGTGAATGACAAGTGCGCGCTGCTTTATACCCGCGCTGTGGGGCGGAGCGCGAGATGCAAATCTTGCACGCCAAAATTCATTGGCCAACGTCGAACGTTGACTGACTGAAAGGGAACCATGGTTACATTAGTAACCTGAGACGTTTTCCTTTTTGAATGACAACTGCCACCTGCTGGTATGGAGAGTTGTTTCCTCTCACGCAGGTGCTATGTGCTAGTTGTCATTAGTCTCGTGTAGCCAGACCTTGAGACTGACGGCAGAATATCTGGACTCTATTGCAGCTTTCATTGGCCAAGGACCACCCAGAGGCTGTCTGACTGACATTTAAAGCAACCAAACACAGTTAGTTTTATTCCACTTTGTGTTTCAGTGCGTGAAAATGTTGATATAGTAGATGTCCCTGCAATAACAGACCGGTGTGCATCTATGAATGATTCATTCAAGAACATTGTGCAAATTTACTGCAACAATGGAGCCACATATTTCACATACTTTTGAAAATCCAGTGTTTAGTTGATCCTGGTAAGGGCTCATTGTCACTGTTGTGAACACAATGGTGTTCTTCTTTCACAAGGGAGTTTGGCGTTACTGAATTTGTTTCTAGGTTGACCGTCAAAGAATGCAACACACACGTCTCGCGGGCATCCTGTAGAGTTCAACCAATCAGATGATGACTTCGAAACTCCTGAAGTGAAAGTGCATCAGACTTTCAGCCGAAGGTCCATGGGCTCAGACCGGGATGTCTGAGGTTGGGACTAGTTGTCAGCTGGCTGTAGTCTTTGCCAAGTTTTGAAGCACTTTTTAGCTGCGCTTTTCAGCTAAAGCGCAGATTTTTTTGATGTCGATTTGATTGTTAGCTTTGCAACCTGCTAATTCCAAAATATATGAGAGCGCTACAGTAGGGTTCTGGAAATAAAAATCCCATTCATTTATTTTATAATAAGTGATGACATGCTTCTCTAAAAGCCACAAATCAACACTTCAACACTTTTAGAATATGGTGCTGAATAGCCAAAATCCATAAGAAGATCTACACTAACCAAATCCCTACTTGTGTAGCACACAGGATTACTCCTTGCGAGAGCATTACAAATTGGTCACTTATGAGGTTCTATGATTTCTATGAAGACGCTACTCACTAGGTATAAACAAAGCTTATATTTTCTCCAAACCGTTGCAGTTTCTTTCTCCTCTGCTAGTGGGTGGATTGTAATGAGTCCGCAGTGGAAGCTAAAGGCTGGAGGCAACGTGCAGAACAGAAATGAGTGAGATCCTATTATTACACATTTTGGAGCAGATACACAAGTTTCACCAGCATATGAAGAATTCAAACCCGGCATGCAGCCATGCAGCTAACAAACTCACACGCCCCAAAATACATCCGTGCCTGCTTGCCAGATCAACAGCTGCTTGTTAGGGCATGCATGAAAAACCTTTATCCAGCTTCCTGACAGCTAATTCTAGGATGAAAGTCTGGGTACCATCTTGCATATTAAAAAGGCCCTTCCCAGAAAAGCATATCAGGTTTCCTGGCTGACCTAGGGGCCTGTACAGTCTGTGCAAAGGCTGGTAGAACCATGATGGGATGTAAATTTCCCTCTCCTTTCTGCCACCACAGCACCTGATGGGAATTCCTAATGACCGCCGTATCCCCTGGCTGCTTTTTCCAGTGGTGAACCATGAAAAATGCATGATCGGTATAAGCAAACAACAACATCTTAAAGTGGGTCAGTAGAATAAGGGGTAAATGGAGGAAACTGTAGAAGTATTTATTGACATTGAGCCTTATCCATATGGACACAATCCCCACAGATGACCTTTCTGGGTCAAGAGTGATAATGAAGGGAATGGATGGTATTTCAAGCAACAAAAGAAATCTTCTAACATGTAGGAGGACAATACATCTATATTTATTAGGAGAGTGAGAGTATATCAATACGTCACAATGCATCATCTGCTCCTTGATGAACCCTTTTCATCCACAGCTTTATCAGTGTCCTGATTGCCCATGAGTACAGCTTGAAGGAAGCTGTGAATTTCCCAGAGGAACCACAGAAAGGTTGTTCTAAATCGTTTCTTCTCTCCATAAATCGTTACAGATGATTTAGTTATATACTCTGAACCTAGTCCACCGTAAAGAATTGACTATGGTAGCTGCATGAAAGCCAGTTTACACAGATTCAGGGAAAATCCTTTTATTTATACTGAGATGTTTTTGATCTACTGTATGAAGATTCTTCTTATTGAATATGGTGTTGCTCTTTCAGTGTTTCATAAGATGAAAGAACATTTCTGATCGACTGAATCTCATCACATTTTCATTGGTTAGTTCAAGGGTTAGTTGGGCTACGTTTTAATGTCTAAAGTGAAAAAGACTGACATAAAATCAATTTCAGTTGACGGAAGTTTGTAAAAGAGCTATTGTTTTATAATTTTGACAAATTACACTGATCATAACATTATGACCAATGACAGGTGAAGTGAATAACACTGATTATCATGGCAGTGATGCACGTGGGGAGCGAAGGCTGGCCCGTGTGGTCTGATCAAACAGACGAGCTACTGTAGCTCAAAATGCATACATCACGTGGATGGTCGGGTGTGTGTGCGTTGCTAACGTGGGGAACACATGGCACCAGGATGCACTATGAGAAGAAGGCAAGCCGGCGGAGGCAGTGTGATGCTTTGGGCAATGTTCTGCTGGGAAACCTTGGGTCCTACCATCTATGTGAATTTTACTTGCCCTGAGTGGTGTCCATGCCTCGACGGGTCAGGGCTGTTTTGGCAGCAAAATGGGGACCAACACAATATTAGATCATAATGTTATGCATGATCTGTGTATGTATGCCCTCGTGTAAAATAAGTGCAGTTAATTGTTTTGAATGTGCATTTGTAGTGCACTTCAAATCAAATTTTTTTTTTATTATTATTTTTTTTTACTATACTGCTAGCAGCGATTAGCGGTACCAAACGCTTTATGGCTCAATTGTAAGAAATTACATATTATATAGCTAGCCACTGAACACGAAATCAGAGATGAAGAAGAGCATTTTTGCAATTGCAGGTAATTTACCATGTAATAATGTGTTTTTGAAACTTTTTTAACTGTTCTAGCTTGTTCTGTTTTATAGTTACACTATAATTGCTGAACTGTTACACTGTAAATACTATTTAATTACACAGTACTTTACGGGCTGTAATCTAAAGCACTACCATTTGTTTTTCCGGAGCAGCAACGTAGTTCTGCAAGTCTGTTTGTTTGTGCCCGGTCATGAGTGGAAACCGCAGGCGTTGAGTGAAACTGCATAAAATGTCTGTGTTTTGTTGGCAGTCGGCGTGTAAGGGCATATAATGTAAACAACACAAATGTATAGTGAATCGAAAGTTATCCGGGGAGTGTGTGTGTGTGCTCTCCGCCCACTGCACACCTTCACAAGTTCGCCTATTTTCGGAAAGAATCGGTACAGCATATCTGTCTTTTATAAATATGCTAAAACTAAAGACTCTTCAGATATATTAAGCATGCAACACTACTCTATAGGTACTCACGATTACCATGAGACCCCTTTAATAATCTTTTGTCAAAGTACACTTATTTTGATGAGTTGACTAACCTAATGAAGTTCATGTAAAGTACTTGATTATACTGTTGTGTGTTATTCAAAGTTCACAATTAAAGTCATATTTTAAATGTGCGAAACTGCAACTTCATTATAAATGTGCAATTTGTCTGTGTTTTATTATAAATGTTTGTCAGTACTTTTGGCAGTACACTTTCAAAGACAATATAATTATGAAATTACACTTGAAGATGTTCTTAGGTCTCAACTGTGCATCAACTAATTGCATTTAATATACATTTTAAATATAGAACATTTTCATTTAATTGCAATCTCCATGCAATAAAGGTTTTGAAAACATTTGTTCTTTTAAAGTATATGTTTTTTGTAATAATTACTATTTTTACAAATATTCTACAGTGTACTGCTTTTTCAAAAGGGTTTTTTTGGGGAAACATAATATTCTACCTATGAAAATAACCCGATCAAGGCTGATGTTCTACAACAGAATGCTTTGAGATTTGGTGGAAATGACATTTGTCATAAAAATCTAATCTAATACAAATTGAATAAACTAGTGAGTTTTAAGTGAGTTTGTGGTATTTCCTAAAGGTCTACAGGGTCAAACTCCACATAGTTTGAAGAAATACTCATACACTGTATGGTCAAGCACTGTTGTTCTGTCAGAAACTAATCCTGTCAGTGTCGGTACTCAAAAAATCTATCAATCAACACAATCCATAAACCCATTTCCTCTCATCTCATCTTCCCTTCACTGCTAAGCTCATTCTCGATGCTTCATGCAAACTTCATGAATAATTGATTTCACTCCAACAGGGGAAATTTGTTTCCGATGCAGGGCATCATGCCAACTCTTGACAATCCACTCCATGTTCTGGGTAGAAGACAGAAGGCCCTCAGGAAAACTCCAAACAAGGACACTTTAAGGACCTTCTCTTCAGCCTAAGTAGGCAAAGTAGATATTCCGAAGAAAATCACATTACCTCTGCATATACTGCTGACACTCTTGTACCTTTGGTCTCCAGAGATGAAATCTGACTCTCTGATAATCTGTTCCAACAGAATCTTAACTGAAATAGGACCTCATTATTGACAAATCTCAACCTGATTTGGAACTCCGTTGAGGTTGCGAACAACAAGGCTCTCTAAATAAGCATACAACTCTACAGCTCATGAAAATCGACACACAAATGTAGCTTAAAATAAAAATCAAGATCAATGCATCCATTTAGATAACAAAAGGGATCACTGTCCTCACACACAACAAACATCAATATCCATTCATACCTTGTAGCCTAACGGCTCATATGTAAAGCAGCATCAGCTCAGTTACCATATTTGCATATTGTATTAGTAGCTGAATGCTTCATGTGATTAGAGGGTTTAATTTAGCCTGAGTTCTTCACTGCTGCCTCTCCTGGTATTTGCCAGTAATATAATTTGCACACTGACTTTCTCTTTAGAGGTACTGCAGGTGTTGGACAGACTGTTATGAAGAAAAGAAGATGTTCTCCTGCACTGTGAGCTGCAGGGCAGCCAGAGGTAGAAACGGGACGTGAGATGCTAAAGCTTCAGGAGGTGTTTCAAAGTATAGTTGAATTCTACCGTATATACCCAAATATAAGACGACCCTGAATATAAGACGACCCTCCCCCATTTTCCAGACTTATATTTGGGGAAAAAATTGATTTTTGTGGGAAAAATCTGGTTTTCAACAGAATATAATTTTATTAGAAAATTCTACTGATAATTCATTGGGGGAAAAAACACATTTTAAAACCATTCATTAAATACTTAGATTAGTTTGTCACAAAATAAAGTGCACTCTGTCAATGAGTTCAGAATTGAATGCATTAGTGACAAAAATGAATAACCTTTTCACAAAAATTCAATAATTATGTATGTATGTAATTGTGGTATTGTGAAGATATAGATAGAAAATAACCATCTGCTTTTAATCAAACTCATCTGACATTAAAGTCTTGAAACAAACCAAACTGTAGGGTTGCAATAAGAACAGCAGTGCAAATAGGCCTTTATGCTGGCGGCACTTTACTGTTTATTTCATTCATAACAATGAGTGCGTTTACATGCACGTTCTTTATGCCTAATAAGCCAATAATGAACATGGTCATGTAAACGCGGTAACCCGTTTATTTTTATCGGCAGTGCTTTAAATGGGCCGGTACGTGCCAGTACCGCCACTTCCAACTATAGCTCTTGAGCGTACCGCCACCGCTCCATGCGCCCAGAATGTGCATTTAGTGTACCGGTACGCTAATTTGCACATCTTTTTTAATCCTTACCTGCACCTTTTCTTGCATACCGCTACTTCTCGCCTTTGTAATGGATGCCCAATTGTTGAATAAAGTGGCGCGCAAATTACTGTAGGTGCGTATAGTGCATTGTTTATATCTTCGCCTGGCTCTGCAGCGCGAGCGTCCGCTGACTGCGCCTGTGCCTCGTCCACTTTGCACAATCCCAAGCGAAATGGGGTCTCGCCCTCTCGACACGCACTCCGTCGAGTAGGCTATAAACAAAGATTTGCATGAGACGTTCCTACGTGACTCTGATGATAAAATGTGCATCCTATTTGAATTGTATTGAGAATGTAGTAAAACTCTTCGGAGAAAGTCGAAAATTAGCTAAAACTGCCAATAAAATGACAGATGAAAAGAGAGTTTCTAACTCTGTTGCTATTTGATTAGACAAATAAAGAAAAAAGTTGCCCTGGTAGTGAGGAGCTGTCAATGATTTTGTAAATAAACCCTTACTGTAACAAATGCTATAGTTAAACAATTACAAGAAGTTAAAAAGAGCTTTAAAATATGGACCTTCTTGAATGATTGACTAAACAATCCCCCATAACCACGCCCCTAACAAAGCCCCGCCCCCATTGGTGAGTACCGGCACTTTATTTTTTCCACTTCAAGCACTGTTTATCGGAGTAAGGTCATAAGCGGCTTAGCATAAACCGATCGGGACAGGTAGTTTTTTTGCCTCTTATCCCGATTTTGCATGGCAACGCATTAACCTGCTTTCTGTCAGCTTATTGAAGTGCGAGAGCAAATGTAATATTCATCCAGACAGAGCAAGCTAGCGTTTTGCATGAAATAAGGACATATATCACAAACGCAGACTCTTTTAAGACCCAGAAAAATTGTAAAGATGTGTTCTCATCTCATGCAGCAGAAGTAGAAGAGGTTCAGTGAAAACGCTGCATCTGTAACTGCATGAGGGATAATATAAGCCGTAAATCTCCCGCTGACACGGTGCACGCTTTATTTAACATCACAACTACCGTAACATTTGGAATACTCCGAGTCAGATACGGACATTATTATTGTTGACATCACTATAAGGAAATAACCCAGTTTATTAATAAAGTAATGTAAACGCAGTTTACTTGTGTTGTCAACTGCAGTGCATGTAAACTGTCATTAATTACGTAGCCCATCGTGTTGGCGCCCTCTACTTTTTCCCTCTGATTTCTCCCTTTCCCCCGTGATTTGGTCTATATTATATCTCTATTATAAAATTATTCCCCACATAATACATGTAATAGATAATTGATAATTGCATAAAATAAGCAATAAATCTGTGCAACTAAGGCCCTGATTTTCAATACAGGACTGCAGATTATGTATCTGCTTTGTGGGCATATTGAGTTAAAGTATCCTACTAAGAATAACATAAATAAAATAGCTACACATGAAATGTTTGACACACTTATATTTTAAAGGAGGCTTCTGCACAACATTGGCTCTTTGAAGAAACCAAAAAAGGTAGGCTACCTACATACAATTCACTGCTGTTTCCATCCGAAAGAAACACTTTAGTTTAGTGTCCAATTCCCGGTATTAGCCATTGCTTATTAGCATGCATACTAGGATATTGGCTGTTTATTAGTACTTATAAAGCACATATCAATGCCTCATTCTACATGACCTTACTCTAAATATCTAATTCCTACCAATACATAAACCTAACAACTACATTACTTACTATTAATAAGCATTAGATTAGGAAAAGTCGTAGTAAAAGGTGCAATATGTATTTTGCAGTAAAACCCTCGGCCGCTTTTACTGCCGTAGAAACCATGGGCAACTGCGTAACGTCCAGTGGCTGTTGTATTTTCATTCAAACATTATGGACCATGGCAAGCAAACTTTGGAACAAAATGAAAAACTCAAAAGAGGACCGGCAACGATGTGGCGTTTTCGAGGTGACAAGAGCTTTGCAACAAACTTCAACATGACAGCAATGTGCTTTATTAGACAGATGAGCAAATGTACATAAAACGAATCAATGTTATGTCGCTCAACATGATGAAATATTAGAATATCATCAGTATGATGTTATAATGTTAATGTAGCTTACTGCTAGTCTCATACAGCCAACAAAATAACACACAGAATAACATTATAAGGTTCAACACACTCGAATGCAGTTTAGATAGACCTCACTTGGTCTATCTAAACTGCACTGCGTTTCCTCACAGTTTTAAACTGACCTGTATAGTGATGGGTAGTTCGGTAGAATGAATGTCCTAATTTTTTTATATCTCTGGGACTCGCGCCCTGCCTCATACCACAGTCATGTTAAAAACATGAATGCATTCACTCATCTATAAACATTATTCTCCCATAAACATTATTAGTTCCATCGGACGACAAGTTCCATGATTCCACGCTCATTCACTGTGTCATCAATCTTCACCTTTGTTATTGTTTTAAAAAGGTTAGCGACCCTAGCGGTGAAAAAATATATAGTGTAGCTTTAATAATGAATATGTTTTCCACATACTAAAGTGTCACCATAAGTACAACATATGGCAATAAAACACCAACACCTTTTATTCCAATTACACACAAATTACGATTATGGGAACAGGCTATTAAAGATTTATTTTTGCGCGGTTCCTTGCGCGATGCTATGCTATGCCCTCAAAACATTTTTACAAAAGTGCATGATTTCTAAACAAATGAATTTTGATGTTTACATTTGATGTTAACAGCTTCATATGTGAGGGTTTTCTGACATTGCTTGCTCGGTAGCTCACTTGGTACAGCACTGCATTTGATAGCAGCAATCGATTAAACACGTGAAACATGAGTCATGATAAAAGAGCTCAAAGGCTTGCAAAGAGTTGCTTTAAAAAAATGGGTGGCTTTTTTATTTCTAGCTTGCTTTTGTTAACACTATTAGTTAAGTTGAGAGTGGAGTAGGTGGTAGTTATTTTCAAACACGCAGCATTGACCTTTTAGAGCCACTTCATTTCATTTGCAAACTACCATGATACATACAACTACCAACACAATAAAACATTGCTAGATTGACATTCATTTCAGATCAAACTGAATGCGCCGTTTGTGTCGCTCGCAGTTGTGCAAGAAGCAACGTAATGTAATCCTGCAGCAGGATTATCATCACAGGCAGCTTTTTCCTAATAAGCCTGGGTAATTGGTGTTGTCTGCATTATGTTTTGGTGTAAACATAGACATTAACTGATGGGTCGACTCTTTATTAACTGAAAAAAAGTTAAAGCAGTGTTTTATAATGTGAATGTGCCCTTTACAATTCTCTCCCATACAGATACAATGCAGAAAGGAAACATTCAAGTAATAAAATGACAAAGATTTAGCAACGTGAATGACAAGCAACATCCCTGATGTCTTTTACAATGTGAATTCCCTCTTTATATTTCTTTGAAATAAATGTTTTGTGCAATATGCTTAATTTTTGCTGATTACACAAAAAAGAAGGGGAGCGCGGAGCATGACCTAACGCGGGGTTAGTTGTAACACGCATGGTTTAACACGTTCCACACATGCCAGGATGACGAAACTTTGTGTATTTATAAGTTGCACGAAAATTTTAAAATCTTTTTTTTTTTCTATTTTCTATATAGCAAAAGTACATTTCTTACTTAAGTTTATTTTTCATCTCTGTTTTTTTTTGTGTGTTTATTTAAAATAAGACAAATCTGATATTATTTTAATCTCCAATCTGTTTTTTAACAGTTGAGATCGTTCTTTAATGCTGATCTAACCAGCAGAATTTAAGATGTCATTTGCTCATGTTACAATGTGCCCCCTCAGATGTTACAATGAACCCCACCTATGGGGCATGTTGTCACATTTCACTTCCATTCTTTCGGGGTAAATCAAGAAAAAAGTAAACACTGTATCAATGAAACAAAACCACATAATTGTGCTACACGTGTGAAATTAATGTGGTAAAAAATAAACACTCTGAACCCCAAGTGGATTTACACAAACTGAGACGTCCCCTAAACATGACCTTAAAGGGATAGTTACCCCATGATTTACTCACCCTCAAGTCATCCTATGAGCATATGGCTTTCTTCTTTCAGACCAATACAATCAGAGTTATATTAAAAAATGTCCTTCCAAGCTTTAACGGTAAAAGGACTTCTGAAGCACTGCCATGAATTTTTGTAAGAAAAAATATCCTTTTTTATAACTTTATAAACTATAATCACTGTCTTCTGGTAACAGTCGTACACGAGTCTAGTTCCGGCGGGAAGAGTTACCTCTGACCTAACGCATGATACATTGTCAAACAGGGAGAGGATAGAGCAAAACAAAACACAAATTAGGTCACAAATTAGAAATGTGGGAGGAGCTTGAGTTTGCTGCCCATCTCTCCGGATCAGCAGTAGCGCATACAGGTTTGAATGTTACAGTGTGATGATCGTACTTTCAAACTAGTTAACCAAAGTCTTAAACAGTTTCACCTCATAAGCGAACGCGGAGCATGAGCAGCACGTGTTTTGTCACTGCCCATATTAATGGCAACTTCAAAATCTTGAGCTCCATTCACTCGCATTATAAAGGCAGAATTTTTTTTTTTTTTTACTTAATTGTGCTTGGCTGGATTAAGCAAGTGATATACACTTATGATGGCTTGAGGATGAGTAAACCATGGGATAATTTTTGGGTGAACTATCCTTTTAAAAAAAGTGAAAACATGAAAATAATCAAACATGACATGCACAAATATAATCAAAACATGCACATATACTGCCCTACAAAGCAAAAAGGCAGTAACTACGCAGAGTGCAGAGCTGAGAAAAATGACTTTAAAGTTATCCTGTCATCCAGCCTAAGTAGTTGTAGGTAGATAATTGGACATGTGGCTGTTTTGTTACTTTATATTAGCTTGTTCTTTGTACATATCAATCCTCATATTTAATTTGATATTTTACCCTATTTTGCAGTTACTGTATTTTTGCTTTGAATTACTTAACAAAAACGTGGCACCATACCAAGGAAAAGGCAGTAACTACAGATTCTCCAAAAACTATTTTGCCACAACTTGGGCTCTGGGTGTGTTAGCTACACTGTATTTGAAATAATTGGAACTATTTGCTTTCCTGAATATGGATATACCAAACCCAAACTAATTTGACCATTTTAGGTCAATATTTTCCCGGAGGAAGCTGTTCTGGTGCTGAAACGCTGCTTAAATTCTCTCATTGCTAAGCTGTATCAAGCAAGGGAAAATATCTAAATGTGATTATTCTGGTTAAAATTGCGATTTAAAATGCAAAAAAAAAAAAAAATTATACAAATGAAAAGTTTGTGTAAATAACATTTTGTGTTTATATATTAACATGACTAATAATAATTAGGATTATTATTATTGCTAAAAATATTTAACAAAATAAGAAATTACTATTACAATTACATTTTCATTATTACAAATTTAAAATGAAGTATTTCAGAATAAATATATAACAATATAATTAACAACAATAATAATAATAATAATAATAATAATAATAATAATAATAATAATAATAATAATAATAATAAGTTTACAACAAAAAAACTGCTGGGTTACCTGTTATTATGCAGACAGTCTGACTAAAAATCATTAGAAAGGTCTAAGGAGTTATTGTAAAATATAAATGTCTATGTCATTAATATGTAATATGAGCCTCCTGCATCCACTGTCTGGAGAAAACCATCCTGTAAACTGAAGAAAAACAAAGATTGTCCTATAAATTTATTTAGAGAGAAGTATTATTATTTTCCTTATTTGTTTCCCAAAAGTTTCATTCATACTGGAATTCAGAGGGCGCCCTCGAGCAGAAACGGCACATACGCCTCAGAGAAGTAATCGTTTGAGGAAATCCCTGATGTGAAGCTAGCGCTGTGGGCTGCTAAAGATAGAAACACTTTGATTAAACATGACGACAGTAAACACGACTGCGCCAAGATATGGTGTATTTGAGTTCTTCAAGCCGTCCGGGTATTTTCATAATAATAAAGTATATTATAATGCAGAGCTGATTGACATAGACTTTATCACTGTATAGAATACTTTAAAATAAAGAAGGGTAAAATCGCAAATGGTAAAATCGTCCCGTGAGGATGAAATCAGCTGTGTGTGTTCACCATGGAAACAGTAACTACACAGCGCAGCAACACGGTTATATTTTGCTAGGTAAAACATAACAAGAATACAGTAATGGATGTTACTGTATTTATGCTTTGTTTCACTAGGGCTTTTGCAGTTACTGTACAAACGACTACCATTTTTCTCCAAAACGACACACATTTGAGATAACATGTTTTGTCACATAACAAAGGATGACTTGAATGTCACGAAAATGATAATAACTCATTTTTGACCAAAAATGCAGTTACTGCCTTTTGTTTTGTAGGGCAGTATATATGTATACATTTAAAGGTGCACTATGTAACTTTTCCATACGATAGAGGTAAAACACTTTTAAAGTAAAGAGTTTCTGCAAAATAAAACTGGAAACCGAGGGTAACGCAGATATGACACAATTGAAAATAGCAACTTGGTTAAAATAGAAATTTTCTCACGATTTACAAATAGTTGGAAACATTTGTGATATTGTAAGAACTCAATGGAACAAAATATATAACACTGGCCTAGTGGTTCTTGAATATTTAACTGCAAAAATCCTACATGTTGCAACTTTAAACGTTCTGTGTAATTCTAAATATGATACAGGCTATAATACAGTAAACTTTCCAAACCCGTAACTCCAGGGTTTCTTTTCAATGTGTTTTATATGATTATTTATATGATCCTATATGATTATATGTTCTCCAACCAATACGGCTATATAGGTCGTTTGTCACTTTCTTGAAATAAGACCCAAAGGAGCTTTTTCTAAAGTTGTGCATCTATTAACAACAGGACGCTTTCATTTTTAAAGTATTTTTCCCTTTTATCTGCATAATATTTCAGGTTTTGCATAGCTCAATTGGTAAAGCATTGCAATATACAACATGTGATCATGCATATATTAACTGTATTATAGCCTATGAATATATATATATATATATATATATATATATATATATATATATATATATATATATATATATATATATATATATATATATATATATTAGGGGTGGGCATAGAGCATAGATTCATTTTTAATCTAGATTAAAATGGCTCATTTGAATTCTGTCGAAGGCATTCAGAATATGTGAATTATTGCCTAACTTTTATATTTTTATTTTTGAACTGTTGGTTTTGTTGCTAAAGCTTCAGTATGTAATGGCACTTGGGTCTATCTGCCGCGGATGTACTGCAAATGCTCTAAAGAACGCTGAAGACGAGCAGAAGTTCCTACAGCTCTCTGCTTGCAGTATGTCAGTCACGCTCATCAGGACTCGATGCGGTTCGCGGGTGCGCACCGAGTTCGGGAGACAGCGTTCACGCATGATGTGGTAATTTCACAGCATACACGCAGGTTCAAGACTCGCTTCGCTCCCTACGGTGCAATTCGGCTAGGTAGCTATACATCCGCGCTAAAATATCAAGGTGAAAGTCATCATAGCTTGCGTAGTATAGACCCAGCTCCAAACCCAACTTTGAGAATAGATTAACGGCGATATTTTTGTATCGTCGATAAGAGTCTCACGTTAACGCAGCACATTAACGCCGATAACGCCCACCACTAATATACTATATATAAATTGTTTTTCCACACTGCATAATTTTGACTGTTAACGACATTTCATGTCAGACATAACACGACACTGTCATTATTGTTATGCCAGCTAGAGGGTGCATGACTTTAAAACGTAAATATAGGTCGTAATAAGGTGCTTGAAAAACGACCTATAGAGTCAGGATTTTTTTTTTGGAGGACTGTTTGGATTTCTGGTAGGCATATACAAATGAAGGAAGAAGAAAATTTTGGGTTATTTGTAGGGTGAAACCATTACACAACAGATCCCAGCACCCATTTTTTCTTCTGTAATGGTTTTTGCTGTTTTGCTTAGTTAAACACTGTGTGGTGTGTTGTGTTGTTGTAATCGTTTTTACTGACCCCAAATGCCTGATGATGCAAATTAAGGCAAGCCATGAGGCATCAGCTGGCACCACAGGGAAGATCCTACACAGGTCTTACACAATTTTCCCATGATCCGGGAGTCATGCCAGCAGCACTGCTTCACATTAATTCAGGTCAGGCAGGAGCACAGGCAGCCTTTTCTCATCAGTTAGTCATGGCCAGGACAGAAACCTCCACACCGATTTCCTAAGACTACCAGTAAGGCACGATAGGTCAATCGGTCTTGTCAGTTCTGTTTATATCACCGTGGGTAAGCTTATTCAATCATAATATAGGCTATATAACATTACCAACTTATTCCCTTTAATAATCACAGCTCATTTATATGATAAGTCATCTTGCTTCGCAGTTAGTATTACTTCAATGTTCTGCAGTGGATCAAAGCAGTGCAAAGCTTCTGGGACTTAAAACTAGCCTTCTAAAACACACAGTCAGCATTGACATGTCCTCCAGGACCAACAAAGGAAAAATAGCTCGCTATGGGTTGTCCTGCTTTGAAAATTCACTCAAATTTCCATGACAGAAATCCCTGCTAGTCTCTTGCAGAGGTCGAGGACATCATGGGTAAAACTAAGCAATTGTGATAAAGACAATGTTTGGTGAATGTGGAATGTGTGTGGATTTATCACACTTAGGAAAGCATTGCAACTCCTTGCCAGACGATAAATGACTGCAGGAAAGCTAAATCTGAACAGATTAATCTACGCGGGCCCATAGAAAACTCAGTAACTCTCAGAAGAGCTTCATTTGTTCAAGGTTTTGTCATCACTCATCAAAGCTCACATTTGGTACACATAATTCTTTCCTCATTTAAAAAAAAAAAAAAAGTTCTCCACCAAGAAATGAATAGTACTTTTGATAAAACTTTTTAAAATGATCTACAGCCCCATGAGATGAAAACTCCAGGTGTATGTGTGAACTAGAAATAGCTGTTTGTATTATACACAAAGCTATGGACTGTGTTTGGTAACACTTTATTTTACAGTGTCCTTGTTACGAATGTTGCATGCACTTTCTATAGTAAAAACAGAAAATAAATACAAACATAAATACAAACAAATAACCCTAAAGTAAACCTTAACCCTAACAATTCATAAATTGTAAATTATTTAATATTATGCAGTATAAATACGCTGTTACAATAACGATGTTACACTTTATTTTAATGTGTTCTTTCTACACTGTAATTATACATTTAAGTACTGTGTAATATTTACTATCTAGTTATGATCTGGTTATGATAACATTTATGACAGTTGCATGTAATCATGCACAATTTACTTTATTACTAGAGGAAGTACATGTAACGTATAACAAAGACACTAAAATAAAGTGTTACCTGCAACCCTAAAAAAACATTTAAGTGTTACCAATTGCACTCTATAATAATGTTGAGTGAAAAGTTTTACTTTAAAGAACAATTATGATAATTGCATGTAATCATGCATAATTTACTGTTATTAGCAAGTACATGAAACATATTAGTCTGGTCCTGAAGTTTAAAACTATTGGATCTGCCCAGAAACACTCTGGCATAGCCAATCACTAACGTTTGGTCGTGACCTACACGGTCTCATTCCAACTCGTCACATATTGACGCTTGGTCAGGACCCCTCATGTCACTTTTTCACAGACAGTAAAAGAAATGGACACAGCGACCCCATAGATTTCAACGGTGAAAACCAAAGTCAATTAGAAGCACTCACTTCCTGATGGCTGAACGTACTGCGCAGACGACGTAGATGTGACGTAAGCAACCTGTCTGACAGTTTTAAGTCTTCTAGTAGTTGTGGAAAGTGAAATCTGAATCACGTTGTTTAAATGTTTTGTCCCGTTGCTTTTGGCTCTTTATGGGCTTCTCCTCATGCTTCTCCCTTGACTTTATCGGACTTCATGTCTCCACATCCCCCCGATTGCCTCATAGACAGTAAAAGATTGCCTGCGAGCGTGTCCTCCTATCCACACGGTATTTTTTTACTCCACGACAGAGAGTCGCGTGGTTATGAAGCAATCGTTAGCCTATTTAAAAAAAAACATCTTCTACGGGGCGATAGTGTAAGATACAAGATAATGGAGCCGTTTATACATTGTCGTGTTTCTTTAGAAATAAACAATGGACAAATGGAGTCTTTAAACACCGCCGATGTTAAGTTATTTGCTGTCAAAGTGATGCCAAAATGAATGGGAGTCAATGGAATGCAAAAAGCAGGTGATGGCTTGGTTAGCAATGGCCGCCCTTATGGAAGATACGCTTTCCGGGGGGCTGGTTTACCCGCTTGCACTTTTTAACACACAGGATTCCCCTTTACCTTCACTTAACACACAGAGTACCCCTTTAGCGTCATTTTCTGACGCGCAGGGAAGTCCATAGATTTCAGTTGACGCAATTGGTCACGAGACATACGAAAGCCAATGCAATTTCACTATCAAAGCTGATGTAATTTTTCTTTTTTTGGCGGATGGAGACGCTGATCGCGTTTGGAGGATTTTCTTCGCACAATTCAATCGTTTGGCATCAGAACACTTTGAAAATGTGTTCTTTTTGAATAAATTGTGCCTGCAGTCGTATCTGCATGTTATATCCTGTGTTTTATATCATATGAGACACAAATGGGTAGGTTTAGGGATGAAGTTTGGTATAGCATAAATAAAATGTAAAAAAATCAATGGAACACCGTGCACAACGAGAAATTACGCTAAAGGGGTACCCTGTGCATTGAAAAATGACTCCAAGGGGTCCTGACCAAGCATCAATATGTGACGAGTTGGGAATGAGACAGGGTTGTCTCATATGTATGTTATCTCAAACTAGCGCACAACATCAACGTCATCGTTCTCACCCACTCCCTCTGTTCGATGATCGGACCGGTTAAAATTTGACCGGAGAGAACCAGAGAATATACCGCAATCCCAGACAGAGTATACTGAAGGAAAATAAAATTAAGCAGAAGTACGTAGGAGGGTGGAGCCAGGCTTGTAACGTATACAAAGACACTAAAACAAAAGTGTTACCTGCAACCCTAGGTTTCTAAACACATTTAAGTGTTACAAAGTGCACCAAGTGGCCAGAAAACTTCTTTAAGAATACCCTTTTTTATGCAAATCATGAAATTTGAGACAATTTCTGTCAAACTTTAAATAACATTTTAAATCATTATGTTTTAATAATATTGTGTCATGCTTTAAAGAAGTGCATTTATCTTGATGTGCATGTTAACTAAGTTCTTGATTATAATTTCACCTCTAGTGTTACTCAAAATTACATTGCACCTAAGTATATTCTCTTAAAGTACATTTTTTCATAACAAGTACTTACAACTTAAGTAGTGCACTTAGTTTCACAAGGAACCTCACAGCAACAAACTCAGGATACACAGCAGGACCTCAACTGGCTTATGTGAAAATCCGGTGGCCACAGACATCGAATTAAATGCTTTCAAGGCATAACCACACTTCTGCAATTTCACAGTCAGAAGTTTTGAGCCAGTACAACCCCTCTAGGGAAATGTGAAAATCTGTTGGGATTGAAATGAATCCCAGAAAATAAATTGTATTAAGAAATAAACAAAACAAAAAATAAACAAACAGTTCCGGTCTGCAGCAGCAGCAGTTAATGATAACATTTTTCATTATGGAAACAGTACTAAAATTGTGTCTCCAGTGCCACATTTTACATATTTAAAGTAATTACTGTTTTAGTGGAGAGTGCAAAATATGTTTTATTCAATCTGATGGAACGTCCTATTCATTTGGGTGTGCAGTGAAGCCATTATCTCTATTTGTTAGGATAACATAATTATGCATATGTGTACATATTTACTCAGAATATATAGAAGTCGGCGTGGCTTAACCAAGAAGTTACTAAAGTTACTAAACGAAAACCCTTTTTTATGCAAATCATGAATAGTTTGATTACACCACATGCCATTGTACAGTAATGTTTAAAGAATAGTAACTTCTAAATATTTAATATTTTACTGATTATGCATGACAGATAATCTAATAAATGAGATTATCAATGAATATCCTGTTTTAATAAATACATCAGATTATGGAAGTAAAATGGTTTGAAAATTCATTGAAGTTATTGATTCTTTGATCCATAATGGCCAATTTTGGACTAGTAAACTCCCTTACACAAGTTTCACACTTACGCTTATTTAATTTACCCACTAATAAATCTTCTTTTAGCTTAGTATTTTTACAGTCACTGACAGTGTATTGTGCTTTGGGGAGTTTTTTGGACAGTCAGCATGGTAAACTCTCTTGTTTCATCTCGCCGCAACAGCAATAAAAGCAACGCTTGTGTAACAATTTTTCCTCCTTCAGCAATACATTTTGAGACAATTACTGTCTGACTTCAATAGATATCCATTTTTTATGAGTACTAGAGATTTTTGTAGAAGAAAAGGTTATCGTTATTTATCTATTTAAAAACATACATAATATATATATATATATAGTTATGTACAACTTTTTCAGATCCCTAACACTCTAACATTTTTAGGAAAGGTAGTCTAATTCTACCTAATTCTTTTGAAACCGTTAGTTCATTTTGTTATTTCATTATTCATGCTGTTTCAAATAAGATATTCAGCTTCAGGCACGCCAGCACTTGCAACAAGTATTCATTATCTCTTTAGTCAGCATAGAACTGTTTATACAATGTAATGTCATGCATGTAAAACAAAATCTCCAGGAAAAACAATATGTTCCTGGAGTCTGTGTCATCATGCAAACAGGAACATTCTCCCATTTGTCATATTTAAAGCTAATCCATCTGCTAACGGCTAACAGTTTGTACTATAATCCACAGACGACAGTCAAATGCCAAGAGGCTTACAAGCTCTTGCTGTTTGATTTTTAATATGCATAAAAAAATCCAAGTGATCATTCACTGCTGTGAGCCGCAGGCTAGATTTATGGTCGTCAAACCTTTGACGTAATCTCCATCATCAACGTGATCCAAACAGCGTCACCATATTCGGCTTTTATGTCTGTGTGGCTGTTCATCTGTGAATTTCAAGTCGAGTTTATTCCATCTATCTTTGATCATTGATATGGTCAGAACTAATGAAATTCAATGACATGTCTGACCTATGGCTTGAGTGGGAACAGCACTGTAACAAATGTCTCCATCTGATAGGGGTCTGATGGAGAAAAAGGTCTCATTTGATTACAGGGGGCGGTCGATATCAAAGCAAGTGGAAGTGGTTTTGTCTTGTAGAAAGGCACAGGATGTAAAGTACATCAGGGAACCTCTCAAAGACAGTGCTGAGGAAGACATAAGTCCCCAGAGCAATACAGTAGCTCACAGAAGCACTGATGACTGGTGCATCTGCAGTGCGTAATCACCGCAGCAGGATAATTGCAGCAGCAGACGCACACTGAGCTTTCACACTGACAGCGTTTCCTCTGTGACACAACTACAGCTTCATAGAAGTGATCCCACCAAGCATTTCTTTTGACAATATTCAATAAATAATTCTCAGAAATCAAGCGTAGCATCAGTTCTGGCAGGTCACGTTAGTCAAGCTCGCAGCCGCTGATTGTCAGCTGACCCTGCTACATATGCATTTATAAGTTCCTTCAATATTATCAGGAGTATCACATTTCTCCAGAGCTCATTTACCCTCCTACATCACCAGCTCCTCCTCTCGTCCAGTCAGGATTTGGCATTCTGATTCTCCCTGAGTCAGACTAAATTCCCGAATTAGGTTGTACGTTTTAATATTGACATTAATGATATCTGCAATACATTATGTTGGTTCTGTTCTGTTTACCCTAAGGGAGTTTATTTCTGCTCTCCCTACTCTTATCCATGCTAGGGAGTTCTTGCCCAGAACAGAACCATACCTCCAATCCAAACAATATGCTAATTGTCTATCATCTTTAATGATAGTGGTTCTGACAGATGTGAGATTTTTTAAATCGGTGCTTACATAAAACGGAGAAAAAGATCTGCTGTTTTCCCTTTGGCCAAAAAGGTAGGAAAACATCAACACCTATAATGCACTGGGCATGCTGCAATCCAAAGCCACTCCCAGTCTACACCTTGCTTGCTTGAGTAGGAATTACTTCTTAGTAGGGGTGTGTCGAGATCCTATGCCACAAGATCTTGCGAGAATAAAATGAGACGAGATTTCTCGTCGAGTGAAAAGCTGTCTCGCGATAACGCCATGACAGAGCATGAGTGTGAAATTAGCATGGGATATGCACCACTACCTTTACATTTCATTGTTGTTTTGCTTTTTTATAGAAATAATTAAAAAAAAGATTGAATTCAGTTGGATAACGATCGCTTCATTGTAAACTATTGCAAACGTCTGCTCATCCAGGAATCATAGTTCACTAATCACGTGACGAGAGTAAGGTGAGATGACGGAACGCAATATTGGAGGAGCCTAAGTGTCTAATAAATGTCTTATTGTCTTGTAGAATGCGAGGTCGGCACCGCCACTCCCTATACACAGAGTATGTGCGTTCGCAAATGGAAAACAAAAGTAAACATTAGCTCCCTGATGTGCACAATTTAGGTGACATACAGTAGCCTGTCTCCCAATACCAAAGCTATCTTAGGCTGGGCTGTGTAGTTGTAACCACCTTCTAGCTCTTTTCTCAGTTTGCACTTTGAATATTGAGAAAGTACTTTGATTATGGTTGCACTTGTTGTTTGAACTTATTAAAGCTAAGAAAAAACAGTTATTTACTTTGTTATTTATACTGTTTGTGGAAAGGAGTTCATAGAGTGCCATAGTATTTTTTATCATAGTGATGAAACAGTAGACAAAGCACGATACAATTTTCAGAGACAAACCTTCTCTTACAATAACTGTTTTATTCAGGCCATCTTGGATGCTGCAAGAAGGGAGGGAGGGGGAGCTCCGCCTCCGTTAATCCTGGACTGGAAAAGTGACACTAAATTACATTACAGCTGGGAACGATGGTAACTAAACTTTCAGTGGCACCACTTAAACCATACCACCGGCTGGAGATCCTAAAACATTCTTAATTCAGAAAAACACATAGTCTGGTCCATGGGACCTTGCGGCAAATTCAGAAGTGGCTGAGGTTGGTGAAAGACATAGGGGTATCACCAAGCACAGACTCGGGAGGGGGGTTTGTTATCCCATGTTTTAGTGTCCCCATCCCCCTACTACAGAAGGCAAGATATATAAAGATTTTGGATATTAGGAACACTGTGCAGAGACAACAGAAGTCTCTTAATATGATATCCAGCAAATGACCCTCCCCTGAAGGATTGAGTGGGCAGCTTAGAGAACATTCTTTGGACGGCCATGATCTGGCCGTTCAGAAAATGGACAAGTCAAGCCATTACAGGCTGGAACATTCAAGAAGGGTGTTCCAAAGCCTCAACCTGTGTGGCACCCAGCTTAGTGGTAGAGTGCTAACTATGAAGACCTGTAGTCCGAGGGGCAAAATCAGATCAGGTGTCGACACTCAATCACATTTTTCAGATATGTGAGGTAACATGACGCCAAGTGTGCTTGCCACAGTAGGGTGGTACGGAGAGTTGAACAGCTCCTTAAGCGGAACACCTCAGGGATTTCAATTGAGCCAATCATACTCACACCAACCTCATTTTGTCATAGACCACAGGCAGTCTATAACAATTATGGATATGTCATTAGTGGCAGGATGCCGTATGGAGGAGAAGTATGGCTCCCCGGTGAACACTGATGCTATCATACTTTGGAGTGGCACCCAGGTCCCTATTAAACATCTACCAATTATTCTATAAAGCTGAGACCGCCTATATAAACCCTCAGGGAGTGGCCTTCAAGCGCTGGGTCTGACAAGGATGGATCTGTCCGACCTTTGGTTTCTGACGATTGCTGGCTCTCTGGAGTGGGGCTACGAGGAACCAAGTTCTGGCTTCATTCTGGCTTTTTTAGATTTTAAATATTCATTAAAATATGGCTACTGTCTACTTGGAGTAGAGAACATTTACCTCAAAAAAGGTAAAAAAACAAACAAACAGACAATGTGAATCCTAAAGTGACCCTTTGAGCTTCAAGGCAGGACTTCCATTCCTAAAGCTGCAATCTTGAGCATTAGGTCTACATCAAATTGTCAGCTCTTATTAAAAATCACTAGGTGTGTTCCAATCGACGGTAAGTTCCCTGCGAAGTGGACTTCAGTTCAGTTCGAAGGGCACTGCAAATGGCATAGGGAATAAGGGTACATCAAAAAATCACTTCACAGGAAGTGGAAAAGCTAATTTACCCACCAGTGAAAATGAGTTGAGGTTCCAGCATTTTTATGGTCTCAGGTGTGGTTTGTACACAGTTATTCACCAAATACAACCAATTTATGTCTATTTTTAGGGATGTGCCTGAAGCTGAATACCTTTTTCAAAAAAAGGCACATATAATGGCTTCAAAACGAATTACAGCTAATGAATGGAAAAATATTCTGCAGACCCATTTACTTTGCTAGATAACAGTTACGCCAGGGGATAGCATAGCACAATATTACACATAAACCTCTAAAATGACTACGTAATAATGAGTGTGTGAACTGAATGAATGTAAAATCTGAATGAAATGAGCGCAAATCAGATAGTCACATAAAAACCCCTGCCCACTTCTGTATTTATTCAAATACAGATACAAATAATTTTGTGATCGTTACAGATAGCGATACCAATACAGACATTGGCTCCGCTGCACACCCCTTTTTTATATTAAACATCGCAATAGACGTTTATCCCTAATTTAGCACAATGAATGCATTTTATTAAAGTGAAACGAACTTCAACAGTGCTTTGCGTGTAGTGAGCAGTGAACACTGTGTAGGGACCTTAGCCATCAGCTGTGTTTCAGTGGACCCTGTCAACTGAAACACAGCTGTCAGTGCTGATGCCTCCTACAAGTGCTAAAATAACAGCAAAGTTCTTTTTATTCAGTTAGAACTATGGCAAGATGAGACCCTAATTGAGTCATTTAGATACATAGATGTAATTTCCCGTTAAGGCCTTTTCACCCATGGCTTTTCTTGGGCTGACAGCTCTTTCCTGTGCTGGTAATTAGTCAGTAATCAATACTGATTCACTGGACTATAAGAGGTGAAACCGGTTTCATTAACTTACAAAATGCTTAAGCTCCTGTGATAAAACCCAGCAGTCTTATTTTATGTTTGCTGATCCCAAGTTTTTAGAACAAATTAGAAAATTGTTCTTTTAAAAGAATATTCAGGGTTAAATTAGAATCGACAGCATGTTTTTCTTCAGGCCTAAAGTTTCCAAGTTGGGGCATAAGAGTGAAAAAAAAAACGTTGGTTACAGCGAGTTATTCGACCACACCATAAACATGAGTTCACTCAACATTATTTACTTAGAAAAATATGTGTAAATGTAATTTAAAAGTAAATAATTTTGAGTGAACTCATATATTTATGTATATATGCACCAATGGTGTGAGGACCCTATTGGAATTGCTCGGTCAATTCTTCTTCTCCAAAATGAATGGCATTTTTGAGGGCCTAAACATGCTCGAAATCTCATGAAAATTTGCACACGTGTCAGAAGTGTTGAGAATTGACATGTGATATGGGTTTTAGATTTAGGTGTGGCAAAATGGCTCGATAGCGCCACCTACAAAATTTCAATTGAGCGTTGTTGGAAAAACGCAACTGGAAGTGAGATATTTTGCAGATGTTTTTGCCCTTTCCAGACATTGTACTTTAACGAACGCCTTTAATCAGATCAACATCACATTTGGTCAGTCTAATCTAAAGGCCCTTGCAACGTTAAATTGTGAAGATCTTGAGTTTTCCCTGAAGGGCGTGTCCAAGGTGGCTTGACAAAATTCAATGTTTCGCCAAGAAACAGGAAGCTAGTCAAACAAGGAAGTTAGTCAAGAATAAAATGTCAGACTTGCCTCAAACTTCCCATGTTTGATAAGTGCCCTGGCCTAAAGACATCTACATGCCAAAATGTTGTTATAGTCATAGTCCCACCAGCTAGCAGCAGGAAGTGTGGCAAATACAAATAACTGACATAGTCGTCCTATTTGTATATACTTAAATGCATATTGCCCACCATGTACTGTTTTCCTAAAGCCACCGGGTGACGTGGCACAGGTTCGATGGCTCATTCATCGCTGCTTGCAGCTTTAATTTGACATAAAATTACTTAAAGTTGAATTTACTTCAAAAGTGTGAAGCAAAAATGGTGCATGTATATTTTAAGCGAATCCAACACATAATTTTTATCAGTCTAACTCGTAAATACAAGTTTCCCAGGAGAACTTGAACACACCAGTAAATCCAGCCTAAGTTGCATTTAACCTGGAATATTTGTGTAAGATTTTCATAACTCATATATTTGAACACACCAGTCTCTTAATAGCATGACCTACATAGAAGAGGGGGAAAACTTGCAGGCGGAAGTCTGTTGACAGTGGGTCTTTCTAGAACCAGACCTGAAGCACTGCCACATTGTTAAAACAGCTGAAAAGTGTCACACATATAGCCCTCATTATTGTGTAGCTGGGGAGGAAGAATGCATTAACATTGACACGCTGTCACATTCTCTACACCCCTCCATATACCAGAAAGGAACATCACGATGTTCACTGCAGGGTAACGCTGCATCGACAAGGAGGGAGGTGCTTCTCCTGGTCGAGCCTAGACTAATAAGACACAAACACATTCACACACACACACACACACACACACACACACACACACACACATGTTGTGTTTCCATGTTTTGTGGGGACATTCCATAGGCGTAATGCATTTTATACTGTACAAACCATATTTTCTATCCCCTACACCGCCCCTGCCCCTAAACCTACCCATCACAGGAGACATGCTGCATTTTACTTTTTCAAAAACATCACTTAGTGTGATTTATAAGATGTTTTCCTCATGGGGAAAAAATGTCCCCACAAGGACAAAAATTTGGATATTGCCATCTTTGTGGGGACATTTTGTCCCCATACCGTAGGGTTTACCAGTCCACACACACACACACACACACACACACACACACACACACACACACACACACACACATGTTGTGTTTCCATGTTTTGTGGGGACATTCCATAGGCGTAATGCATTTTATACTGTACAAACCATATTTTCTATCCCCCTACACTGCCCCTGCCCCTAAACCTACCCATCACAGGAGACATGCTGCATTTTACATTTTCAAAAACATCACTTAGTGTGATTTATAAGATGTTTTCCTCATGGGGACCAAAAAAATGTCCCCACAAGGACAAAAATTTGGATATTGCCATCTTTGTGGGGACATTTTGTCCCCATAACGTAGGGATTACCAGTCCACACACACACACACACACACACACACACACACACACACACACACACACACACACACACACACACACACACACCTTCCTTCATTCCTCTTTCTCTGTGTATATTTCCATCCTTCGCATTACATGGACTCAGTATAGGAGTCTGTATATAGTCTGTGAAAGGGTGAACAGTTTCCTAGCTGTGCTGATTTCATGTCTCTCCAATCTCTATACACTCTCTTTTTTTCTATATTATACTGTAATAGTACAATTCAAATAAATATATTGTTCATTTATTTTTACAGGGATTGATCATTTTGTTGCAGTATAACTCAGCTTCATGTGGAGGTCTTGACTATTTTGCAATTAATGACTGGTTGACTGGATATTATCCGTTACTTAATACCATCATCCTTCTCATTCTAATATCCGCCAATAAACATTTCAGCAGAATATGGCAGAAGAGCACTGTACACTGTACACTGTATCTACACCAGATGTGAGCAAAGCGAAACTGCCGCCATTAAAACCAATGCAGCTCTCTACTCTGAAAGCATGTATTTTTGATAGATTTTCCTAGTCTTCCTGAAAAAAAAAATTTGCAAATATCATATTTGTGTTTAGTTATGGGTTTTATTCTTTATGCTCTTACTGTTATTTATTTTGTCTCTGGCATCTGCGTTATGTATAGCAATACTAACACTGTGTGTAAAATTATTTAAATGATGATTAAAAATAATCCATCCATAATCAGCTTTATACCAGTGGATTTAAATAAAGTAAGTTTTATTTCAACAGATTATACTTGCAGTTAACTCTTGATGGCGTGTAGTGTTGACCTCACAGCTGATTTGTCCATATTAGTCAACATTATGAGATGGCAAAACATGACGCAGACTGACTCAAGTCACTTCCATCACATCTTCCAGATGAAAACGCACAGACACCTTTATTATGGATAGCTATTTAGGGTCTTGTGAAAAAGAAGTGCACTTAACTCTTAATGGCATACCTCGGGTCTTTAGTGACCCGGGATGTCATGCACTACCCTTATCCACTCCTCATTCAAATTAGACATCAACCTTCTAAGTATTCCTCAATCAATTCATTATTAACAATATAATAATAATAATAATAAAAATTATAATTTATAATAAATAATAAATTTTTCCCATTTATTTTTTTCATAGGGTCACTAATGACCCGAGGTGTGTAACAGTGCAAGTATATATTTTTTTCTGCACAAATATAATTTAATCTTTTATGACTGAATAAGTGCAGTTCCACAAGGTGGCAATGTCTGAAACTCAATGATGAAGTGACATTTCACTCATAGTTACTGCAGGCAGAAAACAAAAGAATAGGAAGAATCATCAGCAAAACTTGAAATGGCGGAGATATTTACTGCTGAGCAAGAACTGAAGAGAATCAAAAATCTAAATATTGATATTGGAGATGTTGAAAATGATATTTTTGAGAATATGTTTGAGATGCTGAATAAAAGGCAGATGCTGAATGTACTGGGAAATGAGCTCTGGCGAGGACAGTGATGATAGCCTAGCACAAAGACTGGAGGTAAACATACCTTGAGTCTACTACTCAATAAGTGACAAAATAACGCCAACATTTTCCTATTTACATGTTGTGATGTGTATAGTTACATTGTGTACTAAGATCGACGGAAAATGAAAAGTTGCGATTTTCTAGACTGATATGGCTAAGGACATTTCTGCGTAATAATCCAGGAACTTTGCTGCCGTACCATGGGTGCAGCGGCACAATGGTATTACCTGAAAATAGTCCCCAAGCAGGTTGTCACGTTGGTTATGTTGACGGAAATTGGCCTATTTTCAGGTGCTGTAATACCATTGCGCTGCTGCACCCATGGGACGGCAGGAAAGCTCCTTGATTATTACGCATTTCGTTCAAGTGTAATATCAAATAACACAATACCGTTACAATTATAATCAAGTCATCTATATGTGCTTTAGTATAGTCAACACATCTAAATAAGTGTACTTTTTTAAAGCATGACAAAAGATTATAACGATTTAAAAAGTACTTTAAAGTAACAATTTTAATTTGACATTACAACAAAGTGCACTTTTTGAAGGTGTGCTTGAAGTAAGTGTCTTAAGAAACTTTTTAAAGTGTGCTCTCTTTAAGTGCACATATATGGCCTTTTATTTCATTATATTATATATTATTTATACAGCGCTTTTTACAATGCCGATTGTTTCAAAGTAGCTTCACAGTGTTAACAGGAATGTGGCAAGATCAGTAATTTATTTGATATAGTTAATTTAGTTTAGTAATTACATTTATTTGGTTATTTAGTTGAAAATGTAGTGTCCCCAACTGAGCAAGCCAAGCCAAAGGCGACAGTGGCAAGGAACCAAAAATCCATATATTTGCCATATAATCTGCAAGTAGCCTACATGTTTTGAAAGATATACTTTTAATATTTGATACATTCAATACAATTATGCACTTTTTTCCTCATAAGGGTAGCCCTACCATCCTATCCTGAGTTCAAGCCATTCATCTCCTGATTTTCATTGAGCGATTGCAGGCAGTGATCCGTTTAGCGCAAATTGACTCGTCTGCAGAAAAGACACTTCAGATGTCGAGTATGATCGTTTAGCGAAGCAGGCAGTCTGTATGCGTGTCACTGATGTAATGGGCATGCACTTAACTGCCTTAATGAAGTGTGAACGACACAGCTCAGTGTGACCCAGGGGTCAGTTAACAGGGACAAATTACTGAAGTCTTGACATGAAATGCCTGACTTATCCTATTCAACCATCCAATTTAGAAACCCCCCTTTAAATTAGTTTATTTTGTATTCTGAACAGCAAAATACCTGTAATATAAATTCAATTTTGTCTAACGTGATCTGGAAACTAATTATAATCTTATGCAATAAAATGCACTTCAGTCTGAGTGGTTCAGTTGGACTCAAAGTGGAGATATTTTGGCATTGGGAAGATCATAAAAAGACAGATTTGAATTGGTCAATATGGGTAGTGTGAACCAAGCTTTAGATGAACAATTACACCTGCAATAGGCCTTGTTTCTAAGATTAATTGCAACAAAACTCTTATTTGGATATAATACAACAATTAGGAAGAAAAATTATATTCAGTAATGATGTATTTTTCATCAGTCATTGAGGTTTCATTGGCCTTACTTCAGTCGATTGAAGAAAAAAAGAGCGTAGAGATAAATTGGCATGCGGAATGATGACTACCATGAAAAATTCTTGAATTAACATGCAGCGGCCACACACGCTTCAAAGGGTATTGTTTCTGATTAATGCAGTTAGTTTGAGTCAAATGGGTGATTAATTATGCAGTTAATTTACATGAAAGATGAATTATGTCACTTAAGTGATAATGTCTGGATTGAAGTTCACACAGGGTGTTGATGGTAGTGCTGAGCTGGATGAGATTGATAATACGGGTAATGTCAGGACACAATGAGGGCAGTATTGAAGCACTTTAATTTGCCACATTGAATTAACACAAATCAAGCTGTTTGTACCAGTATGTGACTCTTTCTGAGACTGCAGTAATTTGGAGAACGCGGTATTAAAGGGATAGTTCAGCCAAAAATAAAAACAATTTACTTTTTGTTATCTTCGGAACACAAATAAACAAACTTTTAAAAAAATCTGAGAGATTTCTGTCACCGCATTGAAAGTCTATTCACCCAACCTTTAATTACAGCGTTCATAAAGAGATCTTAAAAGTAATCTAATCGTGCAGTCATCTATGTCTTCTAAAGAGACAGGGCCGCTTTATATTATGAACAGATTTAATTTACGCTTTTATTTACATATAACACTGTTCAGCAAATAAATCTTTATTGCATTTAAATTTGGTCACGGAAGCTCAAGCATGCTTGCTTGACGTGCGACAACCATTGAGGCTCATTCTCGCATACCACGCATCACGTTTGAACTTCCGAGAACCAATGAATTGCAGTATGTTCACGCTCATCAAGCAAGTATGGTTGAGCCTCCGTTTACCATATTTCAGGTGCTCCATGTACAGTTGTGCTCAAAAGTTTACACCCCCTTGCAGAATCTGTGAATGTGAATCATTTGAACAAAATGCATGTTATTCTTTATTTAGTACTGTCTTGAATAAGTTATTTTATAGTGACTCAAACACAACTATTAAAAAAGGTTCAAACATTCACTGATGCTTCAAAGGGAAACTCCATGCATTAAAAGCCAGAGGGTGAAAACTTTTGAACATGTTCTCATTTTGTTTAAGTACTGCCCTTTGGAAGCAACAGAAGATACTTACATGTTTCCCAGAAGAAAAATTAAGTACAATTTACCTTGATCTTCAAATTCAATGACAAAAATATATAAAATATGCAAATATCAAAGTATAATATTAAAATGCATCTTCATCCTGTTCAGAAGTTTTCACCCCTGGCTCTTAATGCATGGAGTTTCCCTTTGAAGCATCAGTGAATGTTTGAACCTTTTTTTAATAGTTGTGTTTGAGAACCTCAATCATCCTCAGTGTGAAAAGATGGATCTCAAAATCATACAGTCATTGCTGGAGAGGGTTCAAATATGCAAAATAATTTTTTAGCACAACTGTATGTGCCCGCATGCAAAACATATGCTGGTGACCATACATTTTTCAGCCAGATGATCAAATAAGTACCGCAAGATGATCAAATAAGTACCTCAGACACATCTTGCAAAGATTTGATGCCACTAACATGGAAAACTTTGTCAAATCCAGTGATTATGTCATCCTCAAAAATGCTCAGCCTAGTACCTTGTAAACACACACAAAAAAAAATCACCACCTTGCTCTATTACCCCTGTGGTGTTGAACAGCACATTTTGCTCCATTTTGACAATGGATGAATATCCCTGAATTGGTTTTAAACAACAAATATATGAAATATAGGAGAGTCTGCTTTTGGCTCTGACTGCATTTACGAAGAGCAAACTGCAGCTAGACTGATACTAGGATTTACCCAAATCTCTCCCATGGCCTTTGCTTTGGGCACTGAATAATCCTTTCTGTCACTTCAAAGACTTAGCATCTCCTGTATTCTCCACAGTGATTCTGGGATAGCTTTGGTGGAGTTGCCTAAATCCCTGCCTGAGACACAAGTCCAAGACCACGCTAAGAGCTGACGGCGGTACCTGAATTTAGACCAAATAAAAGGAAATGATTGAGAAAATGGGATTAAATTTTTAAAGGCACTGCATAGTATGATTTATTTGGCTATTCATTATTCAATATCTAAAGAATCTTCGAACAGAGTTCTAATACAGCGACAAGACACGTGAGGGTATATGTTTTTATCAATATATTTTCTGTTAGTAGCCATTTCATGAGCAGCTTGTAGGAGTAACACTGTAGACAGCTAGAAAGGAATAATGAAATTTACAGATCTGAGTTCACATTTTGCGAGAAGTGACTTGCACTGAAAGTAAAATTAAATGTCATAGTACATTTTTTATATTGGTCTAATCCAAAATCATAGTTTCTGGTTTAAAACTGTTTTGCTTTTGTATTTTTGTTAACACACACACACACATATTAATTATAATTAGAATATCATCAAATTGTTTATTTATTTTGCTAATTCCCTTCCAAAAGTGAATTATATTTTATTCATTCATTACACACAGACTGATATATTTCAAAGGTTTCTTTTAATTTTGATGATTAAAACCGACAACTAAGGAAAATCTCAAATTCAGTATCTCAGAAAATGTGAATATTGTGAAAGTTCAATATTGAAGACACCTGGTGCCACACTCTAATCAGCTAATTAACTCAAAACACCTGAAAAGGCCTTTAAACGGTCTCTCAGTCTAGTTCTGTAGGCTACACAATCATGGGGAAAACAGTTGTCCAAAAGACGACCATTGACACCTTGCACAAGGAGGGCAAGACACAAAAGCTCATTGCAAAACAGGCTGACTGTTCATAGAGCTCAGTGTCCAAGCACATTAATAGTGAGGTGAAGGGAAAGAAAAGGAAAAGAATAGGGATAACCGCACCCTGGAGAGGATTGTGAAACAAAACCCATTAAAAAATATGGGGGAGATTCACAAAGTGTGGACTGCAGCTGTAGTCAGTGCTTCAAGAACCACTACGCACAGACGTGTGCAAGACATGGGTTTGAGCTGTCGCATTCCTTGTGTCAAGCCACCCTTGAACAACAGACAGCTTCAAAAGCGTCTCACCTGGGTTAAAGACAAGCAGGACTGGACTGCTGCTGAGTGATCCAAAGTTATGGTCTCTGATTAAAGTAAATTTAGCATTTCCTTTGGAAATCAGGGTCCCAGAGGAAGAGAGGAGAGGCACACACGTTGCTTGAGGTCCAGTGTAAAGTTTCCACAGTCAGTGATGGTTTGGGGTGCCATGTCATCTGCTGGTGTTGGTCCACTGTGTTTTCTGAGGTCCAAGGTCAACGCAGCCGTATACCAGGAAGTTTTAGAGCACTTTATGCTTCCTGTTGCTGACCAACTTTATGGAGATGCAGATTTCATTTTCCAACATGACTTGGCACCTGCACACCGTGCCAAAGCAACCAGTACCTGGATTAAGGACCATGGTATCCCTGTTCTCAACTGGCCAGCAAACTCGCCTGACCATAACCCCATAGAAAATCTATGGGGTATTGTGAAGAGGAAGATGCGATATGCCAGACCCAAAATGCAGAAGAGCTGAAGGCCACTATCAGAGCAACCTGGGCTCTCAGAACACCTGAGCATTGACACAGACTGATCGACTCCGTGCCACGCCGCATTGCTGCAGTAATTCAGGCAAAAGGAGCCCCAACTAAGTTTTGAGTGCTGTACATGCTCATACTTTTCAGTTGGCCAAGATTTCTAAAAATCCTTTCTTTGTATTGGTCTTAACTAATATTCTCATTTTCTGAGATACTGAATTTGCGATTTTCCTTAGTTGTCAGTTATAATCATCAAAATTAAAATAAATAAACTTTTGAAATATTTCAGTTTGTGTGTAATGAATGAATATTTTCATTTCACTCATTTCACTTTTTGAATGGAATTAGTGAAATAAATCAACTGTTTGATGATATTCTAATTATATGACCAGCACCACATTGGCTGTAACAAATTAGAGTGTTTTTTTGTTTGTTTGTTTTTTAATTAGAACATTAAAGTCTCTTTTTTTCTTTCATTTTCTTTTTTTGTGCCACTTCTGAACTGTGTAGCGTATTTGATATGTTTGGCTGGTATACATTTTACCTGTGGCTCCTTCAACGAGATTGTTTGTATGTGCTTCCCTGAGAAGTCTCCTTGTTCTCACAGAGAGTTTAAAGGATGACATTTTCCCCAGTGCCAGGGGGGTTAATGTGATTCCAGATCAACAGTGCTCAGTGAGACATCAAAACATTTGGATAATGGTTTTGTACCTCCTAATTTATGCATTTATTCCATTTAAAGTCTGCAGTGTTCTTTAGTCTTCATTTTCAAAGCTGTTCCTGAACAATGATCCCTCAACTTTGGGTTTTACAGAGTTGTCTTCACCAAGGATAATGTTTATTTAATCTGTGTAGACAAAAAAAAAACCTTTTTAAAAATATGTCCATCCATCCATACATATTTTGCATGTAATGTCATTAAACCATTGAATTATGACCAATTACTTTTTGAATCCACTGTATGTGGAATTTAACTGAAATAGCAACTGAAAAGTTTTTCAGACTTTGTTAAAACAACATATTTCTCACTATCTGCATGAATGAGTGGATGGTCATATAGAGATTGTTAGAATTCTATATGTAACAACCACCCATGTCACACTTTATTTTGATGGTCCACTTTATACATTTTATAAGTAACTTATCTACTACATGTCAACTCACTCTCATTGGAGTATTAGTAGACTGTTAATTTAGGGATAGGGTTAGAACAAGTTGACATGTACTTGCAAAGTTACTTTTAGAACATCTGAAGTGGACCATCGAAATTGAAATTTAGTGGATTTTGGAAGTAATTCCAAAGGTAATGATCTCTAACAAACATCACTGTATGACTGTGTCAGTTGTATGAATAATCCCTGAATGTCAAAGGCAAGTGTCATGCCAGACTATATCCTCATGTCGCGATGGTTGCAGGTTTTTAATCCAGAGTTTACTTAGTCACACGCTTCCTGTGACCTTGTGTTTGTATAATTTATAGAAAAGACCTCGAGGTCACAGTCAGTGGATTGGGGATGTGGCTCCGAAGGGATGGAAATGAAGTTGTTCAGGCTATATTCAGAATTAAATATGTAATACTTTTTTGGATACTGCACAGTATACATTGTACACAATCTAAAATTATATTATGCAACCATAATTCAAACAGTAGTATGCTGTTACATGTCATCCAATTATCATAGCTGTTATGACCAGTTCATTCATCACATTGGACATGGAAGGTCATTGCATAGAGGGATACAGTTATGTCATGCAGCAAATATGCAATTAGAAAAAATAAATAAATAAATAAATAAATAATAAACAGATCAGCATAGCTCCTGAAAAGTGCACATATTGCTCTCTGAAACAGCAAACTATTGCCAAACACAACACATAATCATTATTGCACTAGCAATGAGCCTGTAATTTAATTTTTAGCTTGTTTCACAGTGGTTTTCCTGACACATACTATGTTATAAATTCTAAATTACTGCTGTGCTTAGAGTAAGCAATGACTAGCCCATGAACCACATCTGGCATTTCTGCTAAGAAAAAGGTAGGGATTACTGATAGTGGGGGATAATAATAACAGCAGATGTGTGCAACAACAAAACCAAATAAAACTAAGAACCTGGCTAGTCTGATGTTAGTCTGATGACGCCTCTATCACCCCTGTCAATCTGTGCCAGAATTTCTGTCATTTTCAGAATAGGTGCACACCAATATTTTCATTACAGCTGGTTTGAACGTGCATATTAAAACCACAACTGGCTTGACCGTGGTGCAACACAAGTACCAACAATGAGTCTGTAGAAAAAAAGTGTAGTACACAATGTACTACAATATGGGATATTCTTAGACTGGGTAAACCCAGCCTGATCTGCCGGCGATTTGATTTCACCCTGCAGCTAAGTCTGGAAACCTGTACATTTATTTCTACCGCTTCTGTTACACTTTTGTGAGAACCAATCACAGACTGGCTTATATTAGTACTGTGAACTTGTTTCTAAACAATGTCTAAACAAATTTTGTATATTAAAACCTCAAACCAGGATGGAGTATACTTAATTCCAGAGGACTAAAATGACTCTTGAGATCTCTCACAGCTTTGCTTTCGGTGAAATTTACTATAACTATGACTTGAGTACAGTTATATTTCCTAATCCTGTACTTTTAAATAGCAATAGTCAAACCAGCTGATCTGAGGTATTCATGCTATTGGTATGGAGATAATGTATTTTCCCAGGGCGTATCCTCACCCGAACTATTCTAATCCGTCATCCCTTAATCCTTTATTAATCAAAGCTTCCAAACACATTTATACCGAATGGATGGAAACACTCGGCTCACCAAAAAAAAGAAAAGTTGTTCCTTTTTATGCACTAGCAACCTTTGATCAGCTGGCTGGCTTGCACGATTGTTAGCCTGCATAAAAATTGAGGATTTAAAAGTCCTTCCCTGTCTCTAAGAGTACACAAAGATGTGATGTATTAAAGCTCTTTTTGAAGCAGTAAATATCATTACTCTTCCCAGCTTCAATAAGCACAGAGCTGAAAATGCCAAGTACTTCTATAAACCGACAGACCTGCAGAAACTCCCCTGAGAGAAGCACAATCCAGAGCCAACTTTAAATATGGTTTCAGGAATAATTATATGGAAAATGAGGTTACATTTTGTCAACATTTAATCACGATTAATGTGACATTGGTGTCACAAAAATAACTGAAGTCTTTTCAGTCCGCTGTGTTCTGTTCCTCCTCATTATTTTCTTTGTATTTCGCTATAACAATATAGAAAATGCAACAGATATAGTAACTGCACCCTTGTGGTCTACTCTCCTGATTTAATAAACAATATCCCATGACTAATTCACTTGAATGCAAAAAATAAAATAAAATCCTCACTTATGTCTATTTCCCGGTTTTCTTTTTGCATTTGCACTTTGAAACTTTTACTTCTATTTTCTATAATACATGTATACTAAGCAGGGAGATGTGGTATCTTGAAATATTGTATTGTAGTAAATGTTCGAGTCAATGGAAACTTTGCTTAACAAAATATAAAAGTATGTTACATAATAAAGACTTACATATGTTAATACATACTTAATATGATCTTAACATTGCTGAGGACAGACTCATCTGAGTGATTCATGGTCTGCTGAAAGTAATTTGTTAAATCTTTTACACTTTTAAGTTTTCTTATGATGTTTGACGGTTGAAGGGTATGATAATAAATGTAAACTCGTACCAATTTTGCATTGCATTGAGGATATTTAAATTTTTTTATTGGCAGTTGCTAATTGCTTATACACTCACTGATCACTGTAGGTCCACCAAGCTAGTTTCCGTTTGGACTCCCTTTTCCCTTCATAACTGCCATAATTGTTCGGCCAGTGCCTGAAATTAACACCCAACCACATGCCAAATGCGGGTGAATTTTGCAATTGGCAGGTAACACTGTCAACCAATGAGCAGTAATGGGAATAACGGCGTTATAAATAAACGGCGTTACTAACGGAATTATTTTTTTTCAGTAACGAGTAATCAAACTAATTACTGTTTCTCCCGTTACAACGCCGTTAGCGTTACTGAGGAAAAAAACGCGGCATTACTATAATTGAGCTAAATGAAGCGGTTTGCATCCGAACAGGCTCTGTCAGTCTGACCGGCAACGTTTCTCTTTCTCTGGTTGGTGTGTGTGTGTGTGTGTGTGTGTGTGTGTGTGTGTGTGTGTGCGGGCTGGCGTGTATGCTTGTTGGGGGGTGGGTGGGGTATTAACACATACCTAATGATGATTGGTGGATGGGAGACAAGGTTGAGGTTGAGTTCACACACACACACACACACACCAACCAGAGAATAGAGGTGTGCGATACCGCTAGATTTGGTATCGATCCGATACCAAGTAAATACAGGGCCAGTATCGCCGATACCGATACCGATACTTTTTAATATTTAAGGTGGATGCGTCTTCAACCTAAATCGAAATGAATTTTCATGACTTTTAATTTGTTTTTGTGTTTTGCATTTTGGGTTATTAATCAGTACTACAAAAGCTTCTGTTCAGAAACAACTTTTGGTAGGGGGATTTTTCTCCTCCTCTCTCCGTTTCTGCAGCTCTGCATTTTCTGGTCAGTGATTTTTCATATGTTTGTACAAATTAGTTGTATTGCCACTGTATTTTAAAGACTTTCTACAAATGGTACAAGTCGCTGTTGTCTCATTTTCGGCCTGAAAATACAGCCATACAACGCTCCTCTTTCTCTCTGCTGCCATTCTCCGCCTCTGACTGACTGCTGTTAGAAATGCGAGGCTGAGCGGCGTGCGCGCCTGACTGCTGGTGGTAGCGCTAGTGGTGAGACATGTGAGGAGAGCAGTGTCGAGCACGAGAAGCACTCTTGGGCTTCCTCTGCTCTGTGACAGCAGCAGCATTTTGACAAACACGGCCAGGTCGCAAAACGAGAGAAACTGAAACTTAAGTATCGATATTTTCACATTGGTATCGATCAGTACCGATACCAACGTTGGTATCGATATTATCGATATTAGTATCGATCTGCCCACCTCTACCAGAGAAAGAGAAACGTTGCAGGTCCGACTGAAAGAGCCTGTTCGATGCAAACCGAATTTTTTTTTTTTTAATGTATAGGCCTATTATAGAGTTATTATTACTTATATTGACAAGTATCGGACAAGTATCCTGATTAAAACGTCAATAACAAAAACAAGTAGGGAATCACCAAAATGCAAGAATGATTCTGCAGGCATTTAGAGTAAATGGCGATCGATAGTGGATAATAATAATAATATATAAAGTAAATGCACTGACGGTAACAATGTTGCGCTGTTGACGCTTGCACAGCCTCTCCAGGAGAAATCGAAAACAAATGAGCACCTCTCGCACAAAAAAACTCAGAAACAGATTGTATTGTTTTTATATTTATAACATATGATACAGTTAAGCAACATCATATCACCAAAAGTGCTGTTTTCCTGAATACCATCACGACTGAAAATGACACTATTTCATATGACAGTTCCATAAACAATTAATTCACATTAAGTCACTTACATTTTAGATGCAATATTAACTGTTTTTCATTGATTTCAGTAGTGAAAATAGTTCCAAACAAAGATCCGGGGAGAACCATAATGCGTCTCACAGCAACAGTGTGTTACTGAATGATTCAGTGTTTTTAATAAATCGGTTGAATCAAAGATTCAATAATCCATTCATAAACGACAGCCGCATTCTTGAATGAATCAGCTGTTTCAACGAATTAACTCAATGACTAACTCTTTAAGACGTTCATCTTCCGCCGCCTACTGGCGGTTTAGTTTCATGTTTAAACATTCTTTACAACTTTTCTTATTTGTATATTCAAAAATATTTAAAACAGTCTCATAACATTTTTAATGCAGCTGTTATGTAATCATTTTTCTGTGTAAATTATACAGCCCAATAGCATCTTATTCTAATTTAATTTATAGATACAATTTAAGAACATAAACTGAAAGCTGAAGCATTGCCTATATTTAATAAGATTATGGGTCAAAATGCCCTTTATAAAAGGTAAAAATATCAAAGTCAACTCAAATGGGTAGGTTTATTTGTAGATAAGGTATAACAATGCACACGCAGAAGATATTGGAGATAGTTGGATGGAGTAAGATGAGATACACTGAGATAGCACAGACACACATGTGGAAATAACAGAGACGAGGGACGACTGGAAGAAGACTTGGATAGCTTGATGACTGGAAGATGGCTTGGATGACTGGAGATCAACTTGGACGAGGTAACAGCAGTAACTACTTAATGCCGTTCCATATTCCGCAAGAACAGAGAAAAAAGTTATTGCTCGCAAGGCTGCGAGAACAAAATGTGTAATTTTGTTCTCGCAGCCTTGTTCTCGCAGCCTTGTTTTGGGAGTTCTCGCAGCTTGTTCTCGACACATTGTCTGAGCAGAACTTTGTTCTTGTGTGTGTCCAAGAACTATTGTGTGATTGGTCAGAGATTTAAAGTGGAATGGAGATGTTCGGCACCTGCTTTTCTTGTTAAGTATGGAATGTACTGGCCAGAACTAACTTTGTTCTTGTTCTTGCCACCTCGAGAAAAGAAACTCTTGCAGAGTATGTACCAAGCTTAAGGTAGACAGAAACATTAAGCAGGTAAGTAGTTTGTAGTCAATCAGTTCCCTAGTTTCCTTGGTTGTGAATAAGTGTATTGTGTAGATGAATGGTGGCTCCCTGATTAGGGTCCTGACCACTGAACTAGGGAGCTGATTGAGATGCAGCCCATGAATGAGGGAGTGTGTATGTGCTCTATATAGTGCTGGTGATTAGGGCTAGATGAGTTACAGGTGTGCACGGTCAGGTGCCAGGGAGGATGATAGAAAATTCTGGGTGCATCTCAATCAGTTTCCTGGCTCCCGAGCTTGTGTATTAGTATATCATGTACACAAATTCGGGCACTGGTAAGGATAGTAAAGGATGCTGGCTCACTACACATTGGGACACTGATGACTATATTTCTGGTGACATGATAAATGTCCTGATTGTACAACTAATATTTATGAACAACAGCAGAGATATCTCTCTGACGTTACTTAAAAGTACATTGTGATAAATAATTTGCTTGTTATATTTAACATTTCAGTCGTAAATAAATGATAAATGACAAATGTTAACTAGATTGTGTTCATTACCAGACTAACGATGCATGTTTATGCTGAAATATAAAAATAATGATCAGTGCACCCTGGGGTTTGTGGTGCATTGTGGGACTTTTTAGGGAGTGAACGTTTCAGTGCACTAGAAAGGACTCTGCAAATGAAACAGCCCTTAAAATGGCCGACTCACTGATCAATGCATAATTCATGGGAACACAGAAATAAATTTTATTTGGCAAGACAATTGTGTTTATCCTGACAAATGGGATATATTCCTTAATGCAGTTTGTCAAGCTGAATGTCATGTTGTTAAAGTCATTAGATTCAGTGAAATAAAATCAAGCAGTTTGCTTACCATCTGACATTTTCTCTGCAGCAGTGTCATGATTTTGCTGGGTTTTTGAGCTCTAGAGTGAGAGAAAAATCTCATTTTGTAGGGCACAAGCTAAAAAAATCACACTCCCCAGGTGCCTATTTGAGGACGAGCAGTTTGACCTTTTCCAGAGAAACTCCAGGAGAGCTGGTAATGAAATGAACACCTACCACATATGCTTCCACTGCACAGTCATCCCACAGTCTGAGAAAGTCAAGCATTCAACATGACAGGTTAAATGAGTCTATGGCCCAGAAGACAATCATTGAGAGAGACCTAGTACACATGAGCTTAGACTTATTCTCTTGAAAACCAGGCATTTTTAGAGAGAAAACAAATCAAATATCTTACTTGATGGGAACAGTTGGATTTGAATAAGTTGCATTTGCATAGGAGATCATATGAGATTCCCTCAAGGTCTATAATTGCCTCAGTAATTAATAATTCTATAAATGCAGTTGCTTGCCAGGCGCCTTCAGCTATAGAAATATGCAACCTGGATGCTGCCATCATGAACACTTTTTGATAGGCCTGATGATCTGGTGATATGACCATACCATCTCAGCTTTCTCTACTTAACAGTTATGAGCAGGTCATGGTATGGTCCGATGGCTTGGCTGATCATCATCTGGATCATTGTTTGTGCTCTACTAGGTGTAGGGAATACTTAAGAGTCTTTTGTAGCACCTCATCTCCATGCTCTGTATTCTTCTTTGTTTTACTATGTGTCCATGATTGTCTATGATTTTCAAGCGTAGAGAGAGATTGAGATGACCACTGAGTGCAGTAATCTTTGATCCAATACTAATGTTTCTCTCTTTCTAGATGAAAGAGCCCACGTTACTTTTATTTTGTTCATTTATTTAAAAGTCTTTTAAATGTTTACGTTTTGTATGTGTGTGCGTGGCAGTCGTCCGTGAGGGGTTGCCTGCGCTTTTACTTTCAGTTTGTTTATTAATGTATATTAATGTTTGTCGGTTCCCCTCCTTCTTCCCATATCAACGAACTATATTACAATACTGTTTTGCTTTATATGTGTGCACTGAATGCATATATTTTGCAACATTATAAACAATCAAGTAGCCGAGATTTGCTATATAAATATATAAATGATGAAATGCCATTGCTGCTGAATAATTTAACACATGCAGATATGAATAAGATTAAAATATATTCACTATATTGCCAAAAGTTTTGGGGTTCTGCCTTTACATGCGCATGCACTTTAATGGCATCCCATTCTTAATCCGTAGGGTTTAATATGGAGTTGGCCCACCCTTTGCAGTTATAACAGCTTCTATTCTTCTGGGAAGGCTTTCCACAAGGTTTAGGAGTGTGTTTAGGAATTTTTGACCATTCTTCTAGGAGCGCATTTTTGAGGTCAGGCACTGATGTTGGACGAGAAGGCCTGGCTCACAGTCTCCGCTCTAATTCATCCCAAAGGTTTTTTGGGTTGAGGTCAGGACTCTGTGCAGGCCAGTCAAGTTCCTCCACACCAAACTCGCTCATCCATGTCTTTATGGACCTTGCTTAGAACAGGAAGGGGACTGTTGCCACAAAGTTGGGAACTTGAAATTGTCCAACATATATTGGTATGCTGAAGCCTTAAGAGTTCCTTTCACTGGAACTAAATGTCCAAGCCCAAGCCCTGAAAAACAACCACACACCATAATCCCCCCTCCACCAAAGTTTACACTCAGCACAAGTCAGGCAAGTACCATTCTCCTGGCAACTGCCAAATCCAGACTCGTCCATCGGATTGCCAGACAGAGAAGCATGATTCGTCACTCCAGAGAACACGTCTCCACTGCTCTGGAGTACAGTGGCAGAGTGTTTTACACCACTGCATCCGAAGCTTTGCATTGCATTGATGTAAGGCTTGGATGCAGCTGCTTGGCCATGGAAACCCATTCCATGAAGCTCTCTTACACACTGTCCCTAAGCTAATCTGAAGACAACATGAAGTCTGGAGTTCTGTAGCTATCGACTTTGCAGAAAGTAATAATATTGTTTAGAAATAATATTGTTGTTCAATAATTATTATTTTATACAAATAATATGCCGTATTTTGGTATTGAGAAACGATCTGTTAGTGTTTGTGAAATGGACTTCAATTGGTGAAAGTTACATTATTACGCCATTAGATGGCCTTATGAGTGAGTCTCTGGTAAGAACAAGGAAGATTTAGCGCTGTCATGGGAAACTTACAAGTTAAGGAAAACTATCGCTTTCCTCAGCGGATATTCAAACTGATTTTTTATAATGGATATAATAAAATGGACACAGACCTGAAGAATGAATGCTATATCAGAGGAAGGTATTACACTCGTTTAGTCGATCTCTCTCTCAAAATGCCACAATTCTCTACATACATGTATAATACAATAAGCTTCAATGAAGCGATTCAATGTTTATTCGTTACTAGTTATACATTGTTGTTTTAGAATTAGGCAGAAGGAATAAGTTCTGTACAAAAGAGGAGGTTTAAAGACTATGTTGTTGTCAAACTGCTACACTCGTAGCTGTCATGAAGAGCGCTTCCCTGGTTCATCCTCCAGACCGCCGGAGGGAGCCATCACCGGAATACTGAGGCACGATCATTCGGACTCCAATTCCCATGGGCCCTCATTCCTAGGACTGATTACACTCACACCTGCACTGCATCACACACCCTATTTAAGACACACAAATGAATCACACATTTGTGAAGTCTTGATTTGCTACGGTTGTCATTTCTGAGCGGTTTTCTGTGGACTGATACCTTGTTATTACCTGGACTGTTTATCATCTGTGATCCTCTGCTGCCTACCCTGAACCTTGCCTGTGACCCGTCTTTGATCCTTGCTGCCTGCCTCGACCATTGCCTGTCCCTGTTTATGGTACTGCTTTATCCCTTTCTGTTGCTCTGCTGACTCAAATAAAAGCTGCAAATGGATCCACTCCTTGTTGACCCCTTATTACAGAAGACTTTGCACTCCCAGTGACCCAGCAGCTTGTTCGCAGATTTCCAACGAGTTATCCGCGCAGGCCAATCAGCTAGCGATGCATCACCACCAACTGAGCCGCCTAACATCACTCATGGAAGAACTGGTAAAGACACTACAAGACCTACGCGCCCAACCTGCTGAAGCCGCCATGCCACCGCCCACTGCACCCGCCACGCCTGCATCTCCCGCTTCACCCGTGGAGAATCCCCATCTGGCCCTGTCAGAGAAGTTCGATGGCACTGGAGGATATGTTGAAACTACTGTTTCGGCGAGGTTTAACCATGGAATTGCTAGCAGAACTCGCCTGCCGGGATGAAGGTAGCTCATTGAACTCATTCATCAAACTTTCCATTCACATTGACAATCTCTTCCGTTCACGATGCTCCACCCGCGTTACCAGTTTCTCCAGCTCAAGTCCCGAACCCATGCAGCTGGGCTACACTCCTCTTCAGCCAGAAGAGAGAGAGTGGAGACGTCAAATGCACCTGTGCCTATCAGGCCGGTCAGGCTGGTCACTTCAGAAATCAATGTCCTGTTCGTCCTACACCTACCAGCTCCAAAACGGTGAGTTCCTTCACTCACTCTGATTACTCATCCTCCTGTCTCAATTCCCGTTCTAATCACTCTTAATGAACAAATGGATACCACGCAGGCCCTTCTAGACTCTGGTGCGGCAGGAAATTTCATATCTGACACTTTTATTAAAGAACACAAAATTCCCCTAACAGACTGCCATTCTCCATTAACAGTGGAGGCTTTTAATGGAAAACCTATTGGAGGCGGAAGAGTGGTCCACATCACCAAGGAACTCGGACTACAAATAGGAATTCTTCACCATGAACGCATTCAGTTCTATGTCATTCACTCACCCAACAACCCCATCATCCTTGGTCTGCCATGGTTCCGTACCCATAATCCACATATCTCCTGGAAGAGAGGACAGATTCTGCAGTGGGATGCCTCCTGCCATAAGAACTGCCTACAACAAGTAATTCCCCTGCCTATCCAAACAGTCAAGCTGGACAAGGTCGATCCAGAGAAACCTAATATCCCGGCCGAATATGATGATTTAGCGGTGGCCTTCAGCAAACAAAGTTTGACTGAATTACCCCCTCATTGCCCAGGTGATTGTGCCATTTAATTACTTCCAGGTACCACGCCCCCTAACGGCAGAATCTTCCCACTGTCACAGCCCCGAATCCGCCGCTATGAAGACTTACATTGAAGAGGAGTTAGCCAAGGGGTTCATCCGACCATCCACATCACCCGCCACATCAGGGTTTTTCTGGACAGTCTGACCAGGTAGAAAGATCGGACACAGAGGAACCCATAATCCCCAATTCACTCCTCCTAGCACCAGTTCAATGGGATGTGATGTCAGAGATTACGCAGGTCAACGAACAGTCCGCTCCACCAGCAGCATGCCCACCGAATGTTTGTACAAGCTTCTCTAAGGGATAAACTGTTGCATCACGTCCACGACTTACCCAGTTCCAGTCACCCAGGCATCACCGCCACTCATAACCTCCTACAGAACCGGTTTTGGTGGAACTCCATGTTCACTGATGTAACCCAATTTATCCACAACTGCAACGCCTGCCAATCCTCCAAGACCCCTCATCTGTCTCCGGCAGGTCTGCTACATCCATTACCCATTCCACAACGTCCCTGGTCACACATCGCTATAGACTTTGTCACCGATCTCCCTGTATCACAGGGCAACACCACCATTCTCACTGTCATAGACCGCTTCTCAAAAGCCTGACGTCTCATTCCGCTGCCCAAGCTCACCACTGCATTTGAGACCGCTGAGTTACTCTGCAATTTTGTATTCAGGTTTTATGGATTACCTGAGGACATAGTGTCAGACAGAGGTCCACAGTTCACTTCTCGAGTCTGGTCAGCTTTCTTCAAGAAATTGAACATCAACATCAGTCTCACGTCTGGCTACCACCCAGAGTCCAACGGACAGACAGCGCAGATGAACCAAAAACTCACCGCCTCTACGCTTCCTCCGCACATACTGCCAAAGAAACCATACTGAATGGAGTTGATATCTGATGTGGGCTGAATACGCTCAAAACTCCCTCATAAAACCAGCCACAGGGATTACACCTTTCCAGTGTGTTTTAGGCTATCAACCCCCTCTGTTCCCGTGGTCAGGTGAACCCTCTGAACTACCGTCGGTAAATGAATGGATGCGCAGGAGCGAGGAGACTTGGGAGCTGGCTCATCATCATCTCCAACGCGCTGTCAGAAGACAAGAGGTTCAGGCCAACCGACGTCGGTGACTGAATCCCCAGTACACTGAGGGGCAGTGGGGCTGGCTATCCAACAGGGACCCACGTCTACGACTTCCATGCAAGAAATTCAGTCCCAGGTTTGTAGGGCCTTTTCAAATCACACAGCAAATTACACCTGACTCTTTTCGGTTGAATCTGCCTGCTAACTATCGTGTATCTCCTACTTTTCATGTTTCGCTGCTGAAACCCTCCGGGGGTCCGAGAGGGGAACCGGAGGGAACTGAGGGCCGACATCCCCCACCACTGACGATTGAGGGCGAGGAGGCCTATCAAGCCAGAGAACTGCTCGACTCCAGGCGTCGGGGTCGGAGACTACAGTCTCTGGATCCTGGGTCGACAAGGATGATATCCTGGACCCTACACTCATGGAGGAATTCCATCGGACGCACCCGGAGAGACCGGCCCCTCAACCACGTGGTAGACCCCGGCATCCGCCTCCTCGTGTCAGGAGCCGCTCGCAGGGTGGGGGCTCTGTCATGAAGAGCGCTTCCGCGGTTCATCCTCCAGACCCCCGGAGGGAGCCATCACCGGAATACTGAGGCACGATCATTCGGACTCCAATTCCCATGGGCCCTCATTCTTAGGACTGATTACACTCACACCTGCCCTCATTACACACCCTATTTAAGACACACACATGAATCACACATTTGTGGAGTCTTGATTTGCTACGGTTGTCATTTCTGAGCGTTTTTCTGTGGACTGATACCTTGTTATTACCTGGACTGTTTATCATCTGTGATCCTCTGCTGCCTGCCCTGAACCTTGCCTGTACCTTGGACTGTGATTGTTTGCCGCCTGTCTTGATCCTTGCCTGTGACCCGTCTCTGTCAGTGCCCTTGGCAAAGGTAACTTGCACTTCTGTGAAGGCACCATTAATGCTGAAAAGTACATAGAGATTTTGGAGATTAATATGCTGCCTTCAAGAAGACATCTTTTCCAGGGATGTCCATGCATATTTCAACAAAACCACATTCTGCACACATTACAAAGTCCTGTCTGCGGAGGAAGAGGGTACGGATACTTGACTGGACTGCCTGCAGTCCCGACCTGTCTGCAATAGAGAATGTGTGGTGCATTTTGAAGCACAAAATACGGCAACGAAGACCCCGTACTGTTGCCCACCTTAAGACTTGTTTGCAGGAAAAATGGGACAAAATTACACCTGAAACACTTCATCACTTGGTGTCTTCAGTCCCTAAACGTCTTTTAAGTGTTGTGAAAAGAAATGGCAACATTACAAAGTGGTAAATGCTTTACTGTCCCAACTTTTTTTAAAATGTGTTGCAGGTCTGAATGACAGGAAAGGATGCATATTTACAAATGACAAGAAGTTGACCAGACAAAACATGAAATATTTTTTGTTCATATTGTCTGCAATGAAATACAAGTCAAAGTAAATTTAGAAATTACTTCTTTTTTTTTTATTTGCGTTTTCCATACTGTCCCAACTTTTTCTGATTTGGGGTTGTATATTTTTCTGTATATCATACATTATAGGAGTAGTGAAAAGCACATTTTTCTTAAAGGATTAGTTTGACTTTTATATAAACTTTTGCTGATAATTTACTTAACCCCATGTCATACACGATGTCCATGTCTTTTTTTCTTCAGTCGAAGAGAAATTAAGATTTTTGATGAAAACTTCAATGGACCCCAAACGGTTCAAGGTCCAAATGACAATTTCAGTGCAGCTTCAAAGGGCTTTAAACGATACCAGACGATGAATATGGACCTTTTGGGGTCCATTGAGTCTATTATAAGGAGTAAAATCCCGGAATGTTTTCATCAAAAACCTTAATTTCTTTTCAACGGAAGAAAGAAAGACATGGACATCTTTGGATGACATTGGTATGAGTAAATTATCAGCAAAAGTTTATTTAAAAGTGAACTAATCCTTTAAGGTGTGCCTTTAGCCCCGTTGTACCCTTTTTTTTCCTGTCATGCTTCAATAGACTGATCAAAGCTCATAAAATTTTAATAATATGTATTAATATCTTAATGTAATTTGATATATTCACCTGGTAACATAACTTACAGGCAGTGCCTGCTTATTTAATAAATTCATATTACCGCAAGGCACACTGCAGTCTAGGCTAAAGAAAATAACAGAGTTGAGAGCCTCATATGTGACACCTGAAAAAAGACATTCTTCTCAGAGATTTGATCTTCAGGGTTGGAGGTGTGCTGAGATTTTCAATCAGACTGTTCTACCATAACCAAGCAACCAACACAATGAGACCCCTGTACTTGAGGGAAGATGACCAATGCGATAACAGCATGCTTCACAAAGTGTGTGACTCATAGCTGAAAAGCAAAATGACAGCCTATTGTGCATGTGAATATACACATGTTGGAGGTTTGTGTAAAGGACAAAGAAATTAGAGCCCGATCTCACGAAAATGCGTATCAATAGTACGAGTGTGCAATCTCGTAGAATGTATACGCCAAAATGAGTTTTGATATGATACTCACTTTATGGCGTATTATACGTACGAACCCACCCCCCCACTCCCTCACCGTACCCAAAAGCCTGTCATATACACGCCATAAAGAGCATATCATATGCACGCCAAAACTAATTTTGGCGTATACATTCTACGAGATTGCACACTCGTACTATTGATACGCATTGTAATGAGATCGTGTTGCAAATTAACAGAAATCAAAGGTTTTTCTTGCTTTTTAATGGTTTACAATTGTTAGAGTTTTGTTATATTTAACCATGGAAAACTTTACACTTTTCATAAATTACACACCACATACATTCTTCTTTGTGTTCATTTTATGAAAATTTTTATGGGTATACTATATAGCCTATTGCATACAGTCAAAAGTCTTAAAATATGTATTCTAATTAGAGACCTTTAGTGTATCTTCAAACACTAATCTCGATACCTCTCTCTGTTTTGGCAGAGTGAGTAATATGCCGGTGGGCTATAGGTGTCAGTGGATCATTCGTCAGCTTTTGTGGCCTAGCTAGACTGCCTGGAAGGGAAGATCATTCATCTGGAGACAGGCATACTTGACTGACTGCTCACTAACCAGCCAGAGAAAGAGAAAGAGAAAGAGATAGAGGGAGTCATGCAGATTTACACACTGAGGGGCTTTCAGATGATAGTGTCTTGGCCTCTCACTGACATTTCCATCAGAAGGATCAGATGACAATGATAAAGCCAGGTTACTGCTACTAATTCATCATTGGGTGTAAGAATCTGGAGTATAAGATTTAACACAATTCAATAATTCACTGCACGATTTTACAGCTACAGGCAGTTTTAAAAGAGCTGTGATAAAGGACACCCACGCACTGAAGAGATGTTGCATAATCTGTCAGGATATCACAACTGCAATGTATCACTGAAATGTTACGAAAGTACTAAGACTCCGATAGATTGACCAGTAACACAAGATGGTCCCTCTAGTCAGATCAGTACTGGAGAAAAGTTGTTTTATGTTTTAAAAAGCACCACAAAAAGCACATTAAATAAATGAATAAATACCTACTAATGTCTAAACATGTCCAGTTCGATTTCAGTTATAAATAACAATTTCGGAAGAATAGTATAATACAGTATATAAAAAATATATCCAGGATACATTAAATTAATTAGAGCAGTGCACACTCTGAGTATGACAATAATTTAGGTAATTTTACACACGCACACACAAATAAAAAAGTTTAAAATTTAAAAAAATATGACCTGTTGGTGCGCCCTTAATAGTATTTGAAAATAGAATTAGTATGTCCCAAATCGTAGTATTTTAAAATGTGTATTCCAAATATACCTGGATGGTCTACTTTTTCCGGTTAGAATCCGAAGTGCAGATCCGTGCATACTCTAACGGCTGATATTGCCCACAACTTATTGCATGTTGGACTTGGATCCAATCAGAACTACAAACGCGGATAAAAAGTGTTAAAAAACTACAAACATAAGTCCGACGGTTAAGTAAAGAGGTTTAGATAAAGGGGTTTGAGTGAATAATTACCAGTATCTAATTTGACGAAAATATATTTATTCAATGTTATCCACATTATATTTAATCTGCAACAGCATTGTGAACTTTTGAAATTATACGTTTGGCCATTAACTTTTAAATGCATCATTATATTTCAATTCCAAGCACATGAGGAGAGTCTCCGCAAAAGAGAGACCCACGAATGGCAGAGCTACTACATTTCTCTCCGAAACGGTTGGAAATTAAACTAAATTGAATGTGTATGATTTTAACTTTGACAACACGATTGACGGGGCAGTTTAAATGTTGACAGGATGCACATAGCTAAGCGACAGAGCTGTCCATTAAAGATGACGTAGTAGTATGTCCCAAAGCTTGCATACTCTTCTGCTACACACTCAAAAGTATGTACCTTTTCTTCACAAAAATAGGGCATACTTTTAGGTCGTAGTATAGGAAGGCGAATTGGGACGCATAGCTATTCAGTTTTATACACTCACCGCCACTTTGTTAGGTACATCTGTTCGACTGCATGTTAATGCATATATCTAATCAGTAAATCACATGGCAGCAAAACAATGCATTTATGCATGTTGACATGGTCAAGACGATCTGCTCAAGAAGTTCAATCTGAAAATCAGAATGTCAAATAAAGGTGATTTAAGTGACTACGAATGTGACTTGGTTGTTGGTGCCAGGCGGGATGGTCTGAGTATTTCAGAAACAGCTTATCTACTGTGATATTCAAGTCAAGTCAAGTCATCTTTATTTATATAGTGCTTTTAACAAGTCCAATTGTTCCAAAGTAGCTTCACAGTGCATCATAGCATCTCATTCAAGCACAACCATCTCTAGCCCTCTATTGTACGGTGTTGCCTCCAGGCAACATAGTCTATTTTAGTATATATTTAACAAAATGAAATACCAATTTATTGTTCAAACCTATCTCAGAGAAGAATAACTCAAATACTAATCAATGAAAGTACAAAACATTGATCACTTGACCCACAGGGGTCCATTTTGTGTCATGTTTCAGCACAAGTGCACAGGTCACATGGCTCCATATTTTCTCCAGTGAAAAGTGCGTTTTTCACTTATTTGCATCGACAAAAATATGAGTCAACTTCTCTGGTAAGTAAAGACGTTTTTTTCAAGAACTTTACATTATATATTATACAATGTTTTAGAGTACAAAAAAAAAAAAACTGTGTTGACTCAAGGCAACATTGTACCATAAAGGAATCACAAGGCCATGCCAGACACACTAGGTTGGATGCAAATATAGTTTATTTTTAAGGAAAAGAGCTAGAATTATCTAAATATATTTGCATTTTTGCATGATTTTGCAATGCACGTATAAGAATAGTAATTCACATACTATAACTGCACATATTATGCTCTGCACATTTTCTATAGCACTTACAAAAGGCATAAAACACAACTGATGAGGGTGAGGATGAGGTGTCATGTGATGAGGAAGATGAGGTCATAGTGACAATCTGGCAGGGAGAGAGTGAGGGTGAGATCGAAGAAGGAGATGAGCATAAAGATGGTTATGATAACTTGATTTGGTTTGGTAATACTTGTGTTCCACGGTGGTACAATGTTGGCTGAGAGCAACAGCTAAATTTGAAATGTTACTTTTAATTAACTATGAAATTTGTAATACATTAAAAACTGAATGTTCAGGTATCTGGTTAAAGAAATTGATGTTTTCAATAAATATATTTCTTGTTTCTACATAAAAATGTCAAATGTTTCCATTTGTCTGTTGTAGTACAATGTTGCCTTGAGGCAACAAACTAAAAATTTGTTTTTAAATTTTTTTATTTTTTTTTTATTTTTATTATTGCTATTGTTTTAGTGTTTTAATGCATTTTAAGCAGGAAAAACGAATATTTTTTTCCTCATTGAAATCACATTGCGTACTATAAGTGTTTACAGACAGTGGTCTGAAAAAGAGAAAACATCCAGTGAGCGGCAGTTCTGTGTGTCAAAATGCCTTGTTGATGCCAGAGGTGAATGGAGGAGAGGAGAATGGTTGGGTCAAAATCTGGCATGAAAGCATGGATCCATCCAGCCTTATATCAGTGGTTCAGGCTGCTGGTGGTGTAATGGTGTGAGGGATATTTCTTGGCACACTTTGGGCCTCTTAGCATCATTTAAAAGCCACAACCTGAGTATTGTTTCTGACCATGTCCATCCCTTTACAACAACAGCGTACCATCTTCTGATGGCTACTTTTAGCAGGACTGTCACAAAGCTCAAATCATCTCAAACATGACGGAGAGTTCACTAAGCTCAAATGGCCTCCACAGTCTCCAGGTCTCAATCCAATAGAGAAGCTTTAGGATGTGCTGGAACGGGAGATTCGCATCATGGATGTGCAGCCGACAAATATGCAGCAGCTGCGTGATGCTATCATGTCAATATGGACTGAAATCTCGGAGGAATGTTTCCAGCACCTTGCTATGAAGAATTAAGGGAGTTCTAAAGGCAAAAAGGAGTCAAATAAAGTGTTCGGCGAGTGTATGAATCTTATACATTTGAATTCAGAACAGCGAGGTTCATATTGATCTTTTAAATAAATAATTGAACTGTTTTCGTTTTACTTTTAAAGATGAACTAGGCAAACCATTTGAGAAACCTCAAAAGTAGTGCCAGGCAGTTAAGAGGCTTATATTGAGGTTTTATTTTTGAAATAAATACATTTAGATTTTTGAAATATTGATGTTTTAGGGCTACTTAAATGTGCAGTATGTTGACAGCTAGCAGTTGAATTGGTTTCTGCAGTACAAATTCAAAATATTGGAGATCGTTGTTTCCCCCGCCACCTTCTCCTCAGACTCGACGCTCACGCTGGTTGCCAGATTGAGAACCGGCAGGAGCGAGTGCAATTGACGATGGATCGCGAGGAGACTTACAATCTGCAAGTTGATGAGTTGATTTATCCACGAATACACTCCCGTTCATAGAGATTTTTAGAGGGATGCCTAAGCCTTTTAGGCAAGTTAGAATCTGCGATCTCTGACCCAGGTAATTTGCTGGCTTCCATGGCTGCATTACGCTGTGTTTTCCACCCGGGGTGTTGAAATAGTAGTGGGTGGCAGTGGGCGGGATCACAGACCAAAACAAAAACAAACATTCTGACATTCTTTCATCAATGTAAAATAACTGGAAGTAGAATTGCTTTTTCCCAAAAGCCTCATTAGCCAACTATGGTCACAAGTTCTGTGTAACTCTGTTGGTAACGGCGGACCTTGCGACCATAGTTGACTTTGGGAGCAAACCCCAGGTATTCTCACGTTTCCAGAACTTTACTTTGGTATAGATCTTTATTTTATTATTATTATTATTATTATTCTTTTGAAATCCTGGTACATAAACTGCATGGCATTTTGGTCTTTGATTTTTTTTTTTTTTTATGCTATAAGGTAACTGCAATCAAAATTCAATGTTGTGAAATGTCACAAAAAAATTTGACATTACGCCAGAGAGCAAATTGAAAAACAATCTAACAACAAAACAAAGCTTTGTGAAAAAGCATCTGTTGGAATCAGAAAATAGCTCTGAGCTCCTGCTGTTTGTCTGCTTTTGAGAGTCAACAAGCACGTTTAGACTGGGGCAAACTGAAGTGTCAAGGTGTAGTGCTCTATGTATATGAGGAAAAGAGAGAAGGCTGTTTGCATGTCTATAGGGATGAGTGTAGTATTCACAGAGCATCTGTCCCGCATACTCACAGCTAATCACCAACATACGGCTTCTCTGCAGTCAAACACAAGCACACAGATTTATCAATGTGAAACACACACCAGTACACACACAGCCAGTGCTGCTTATTACATATATGAATCAGAAACAAAATACATCAATGGAAATGAAAGCTTATTTGTGGAATATTCACATGAATTCATTAGGCAGGTGGGTTTTATCCGAAACCTATCTTAGAATTCTTTAATTTCTAAGTTAGGTATTTATCCTAGACCGCAATAAGACTGAATAATGAAGACATTTCCTCAAATCACCACCTCAGAGTTTCCCCCCCTGAGAAACACCCAGTAATCTCACTTGCTCCCTTTTAGAAGAGATCTCAACTACATCTGAAAAACTAAAGATCTCAACACTCTCTAATGCACTGTCTAATGCACTGTCCAATGTCCGATGTTAATGACAGAATTTTCTGTATTGATTTTTCACAGCTGTTTCCCCATATTTTGAATTATGTATTGTGTTGTATAAGAGTTTGAGGAAATTGCCAGTCCATAAGATGACCCCATGATGGGAACCTCATACAAGTTTCTATATATGAAGCCCCTGACAGAACCCTTTAAGGTTCTATATAGAATACATGTCTCAAACCATGATCAGTTTTTCCAAATTTCCAATGTACGCATTTTTATTATGAGCATGTCTCACAACTTCTTCCAAGACCAAATCATTTGAGCTGCTGTACACCAGCAGATGACATGGCACCCCAAACCATCACTGACTGTGGAAACTTTACACTGGACCTCAAACAACGTGGATTGTGTGCCTCTCCTCCCTCACTCCAGACTCTGGGATCCTGATTTCCAAAGGAAATGCTAAATTTACTTTAATCAGAGAACATAACTTTGGATCACTCAGCAGCAGTCCAGTCCTGCTTGTCTTTAACCCAGGTGAGACGCTTTTGAAGCTGTCTGTTGTTCAAGGGTGGCTTGACACAAGGAATGCGACAGCTCAAACCCATGTCTTGCACACGTCTGTGCGTAGTGGTTCTTGAAGCACTGACTACAGCTGCAGTCCAGTTTTTGTGAATCTCCCCCACATTTTTTAATGGGTTTTGTTTCACAATCCTCTCCAGGGTGCGGTTATCCCTATTGCTTGTACACTTTTTTTCTACTACATCTTTTCCTTCCCTTCGCCTCACTATTAAGATGCTTGGACACTGAGCTCTATGAACAGCCAGCCTGTTTTGCAATGAGCTTTTGTGTCTTGCCCTCCTTGTGCAAGGTGTCAATGGTCGTCTTTTGGACAACTGTCAAATCAGCAGTCTTCCCCATGATTGTGTAGCCTACAGAACTAGACTGAGAGACCGTTTAAAGGCCTTTGCAGGTGTTTTGAGTTAATTAGCTGATTAGAGTGTGGCACCAGGTGTCTTCAATATTGAACTTTTTCACAATATTCTAAATTTCTGAGATACTGAATTTGAGATTTTCCTTAGTTGTCAGTTATAATCATCCAAATTATAATAAACATTTGAAATATATCAGTCTGTGTGTAATGAATGAATATAATAATCAAGTTTCACTTTGTGAATGGAATTAGTGAAATAAATCAACTATATGATGATATTCTAATTATATGGCCAGCATATTTGCAATGGGAATTGAATATATATATATATATATATATATATATATATATATATATATATATATATATATATATATATATATGTATATGTGTGTGTGTGTTCAGATAAATGAAAATGCTGTAGTGTATGGTCAAGTTGCTTTTCCTTTAGGACCAGGTTGCTTTTGTTGTTGCAGTTGTAAGAGTAGTTACTTTCAAGCCAAAGGATCAAAATCTGTTCTAAAAATATGTGTTGTGTGTAAATTCTTTGGTTGTAATGGAAACCTTGTCGTCATTATCCCATAACAAGTGTCCTGAATTCGCCTTCTGCTTGGCAGAAATCTGTCTTTTGCTGTCCTCAGCCTCACCTCCTAATTCCATTACAGCATTACAGCTAAAGCACATGGGTCACGGAAAAACCCCACCACAGGATCAATCACTGTCTACATGATGTCCATCTTCTTGCCGCCCCCTGTTTCCCTCTCTGCCAATGTGTTTCTCCAGATCCTTAGTAATGTGCTTTACTATTCTTGAGTCGCTGAGTTAGTAGAATGACTGAATGAGGGAACAGGTGATGGTCTGTGGATGGCAACACAAGGCAGCTCAAGCTGTGGCATATGTTTGTTTGAGAGCAGGGCATGCTTAAGTCTGTGACTGTAAACATAGAAGGCACAAGGTACACGCTTTAGTTAATCAATGGGAATGAGCAAATTACTGGAAATGATAGAAACCATAGATTTAAAGACAATAATTTAATATAAAATTTTTGGGGTAATTCATCACAAGTCATCATGGAAAAACTGAAACCTTTGCATTTTGGCCGTTCATTTACACGATAACTTCGTTTTGGCATCCTGACAATGCAAACTTCTGAAAATGAGTTTTTGAAAACGGTACCATTATTTTCTCCAAGTAAACTACACAAATTTAAGTTTGTGAAATGGGTAACGTCATGCGCATGCATATTACACGTTCATTCATATATGAGTGTAATTTTTCTTTAATATCGCCATCTACTGGCCTGGAACGAATAATACAGCGTTTTTAGTAGTTTTTAGGGATCCATTATGACTGCCATAATAAGTATTTGCAAAAACAGGGTACAATGAGGTGACATTATTCTCCTCACTCCTCAACCATCGAACATCAAAAGGAAACTTGAAAGTGTAAAAGTATTACACTTTCAGCAGACCATGAATAACCCCGAAAGCTCAGATGAGATTTACACAGCAACATTACAAACTAAATGCAAGTCTATATAATGTGTATAATGTCAATTTAAAAAGTTCATTAACTGGAACACTGATGGATATTTCAAAGTGCTTTCTGTCATTTTGACAGATACTGTATTTTCCTATATTAGTAAATAGTTTTAATAGGGATTAGAAAGTGCAAAGAGAAGAAAATTATGTTTTAAAATCACCCATGTGCAAAAAGAAAACTGGGAAAGAGAAATGATTGAGGATTTGAAGAGAAAAACAAGATTATTAGTGCATTTCAGTGAATTATTCATGAGACATCGTTTATTAAATCTGGGGAAAGCAAACTACAAATATGCAGTATCTGTTGTCCTTTTCATATTACAGAAACTAGAAAATAAGCAGAAGGAACAGTAAACAGTGGACAGAGCTCTTGTCAGAGATACTTGAGATAATGTCACACTAAAATACCAAGCATTACATCATTTTCATAATTGATAAAAAAGAGAAGGACAGAAAATTCAGTCGGCTCATTCAGTCAAACCAACGGATAAGGATTATTTTTAGCGCAACCTTAATATTTAAAATGATTTGTTTCAGTCCTTTTGGGAGGTTCCCCAACCCCAAACATGCCATACATGTTTTTAAATGTAGTAGGCGTAGTAAAGTCTATAGATAAAGTGTATGCATTTATTTATTTATTTAATCAATCAATTGGCCAAGACGTGGTCTCTTGTCCATCTGAGATGACCCTTATTAAGAGACCCTCGGGGCAACTAGATCCAAAATTAGTGGTCCAAGACCTTATAACTTTTAACGCACTTGAACCACAAATACGCACAAAAATTATTTGATTGGATTCGAGGAGTTTATGAAGTTGAAATTTTAAAAAAGTAACAAATTAGTCTCACGCGGGTCAATATGACCCCCTTAGGAATTAATGGAATACGGGAAGTGCTTCAGTATACATAGAAAATCCAAGAAAAAAATGTCAAATGAAAAACTAAACTTTACCAAAAAATTATTTTATAATGTCTACATGTGTATCTGAATGCATACTGAAGAGAAAAACTCAAGAACTTACTTTAGGACTCAGCGGAACAGCTCATTTGCTCCATATAGAGGTATAAGTCCATATAGTGGCAATATCATAATAGTCATAATATTTTTTCTTCACACAAGGTCAGCAGAGACACCCAATGTGAGATATTGTGAGTTATTTTGAATTTAAGTTGAAATAATGTGCTTAAATTATATTATTTATTGATGAAATCTAGTAATTCAAAAGGTAAAAAAAAAGAAAGAAAAAGAAATCTCACCAAAACAATGAAAACGATATGTGTTCTGGTCCCAAAAAAAGGGCTTTGGGTGATTTTGACCTGCGAGGGACAGATTTGTTGCAGAGTGTGAGGGACGGATGAGGGTTAAGAGCCTAAAGTCAGATTAATTTATCGCAGGGCAGAATTCATAAATCAGTGTGATTTGATAAATCTGAGCTCAGTGTAATTTGAAACACATTTAGAAGTTTTATTCAACCATACTGACACTGGTTAAGAAGAACAAAAGTTCACGACAAAACTGGGAGGAATTGATCTGCCCTCAAATTATTCTTTGAACAAACTTCACCTAGAGTTATATAATGATACAAAATCTAGTTACATGCACTTATTTGTATAAAATGTCTGATTATGCAGTGGTGAAACACTTGTCCTTTTGACATTAATCTAAATAGAAAATAATGGAAAAAGAACAGGCACTCAGGGCCCAGATGTACTTTTCATCACTGTCTTCACTAATTTTGGTGCAGAATCACAAAGCTCTAAGCTTAAAACATCATCAAATTAGCCCAAATATTTTATAAATGACCACACGAGGGGCAGGGGATACTGTATGTACAGTATATCTTTGTGAATCTTTCAGAATCTGTGGACTTCTGTAGGTGTGTAGTGGTGCGATTAGTGGACTACATGTGACTGATGCCCAGAGTAAAATCTGACTCCAGCTGATGTCTGTCTGCCAGTGATCAGTCTTTAGTAGCCATTGGCTCTGTTTCACTGCCTTCTACTCTGAGCCTGAGTGCTGTGATGTCATCCATTCATCACACCTCTGACAACTGGTCAACGGCTCAGATATCAGCCACACCTTCAGTATCGGCACTGCCCATTAAAATAATAATATTAATAATAATTACTAGGCAACTAATTTGCCGCAACAACTTTAAAACCCAGATTGAGCATGCCAGAGTAACCCACCACTTCCATTATGATAGATTATTCAGGATGTTGTTGAAGATAAATTGTTCTCACTGATAGATGATGAAGCTCTCATGGAACACTGGACTAATCAGGCTATGAGTGATTTGCTTTCGTCCCTGTTTATCCTCTTCTTCCTCCCTTTGTAGATATAATAGCTAGAAGAGCCAATCCGTCATGGTTAATTATAAACAAATGACAGGAATGAGACTCGTGTCTTGGATGCTCATTTGACTAAAACTGCATGTACATCATGAATAAGAGAATGACAATAATACACAGGGCCTTGGCTGTTTCAGTTTTCTTTGAGAAGTGCAAAGACGTGCTGTAGCCAAACCCAAAAGACAATATTGTGAACTTTAACATACCATGTATGTAAAGTAACCTGTGAATCCACATAAAACCTCAATCGGAGCTATAAGAAACCTGAATGCTTTGCTTAGCACTGTGTGAGAACTATGACGAAGAGACATGACTTGCTTGAATATTGGAGTTACGAGTTCTTGCAGTTACAAGCACACAGGACTCGCAGCTCTCCAAAAGTAGTTACGGAAAAATTACATTTGAGGTGTACTGTATCCCTTTTGGAAATATTACAATGAAATTTGGGACATTTTTCACCAATGCCTTAGGCAGCACAAATAATGCATTTTTATTGTTCTGCACAGACAATCCGTTCTGAATCTAGTGGAGGCTGGAAGCTTTTTAATCTCCGGCTTCATTTCCTATCACAGTAACCATTTAGAAAAGTTCCTCGCAGCTTTGTGATCATGTTGCAACCCTGGGGAAGTAAGCATGCCATAGCACCGTGCTGTAATAATGGATTATTATTTCAAGAATGTGGATTCCTGCACAGTAAGTAGACATTTTCAGGGTTACAAAGGGGTTTTTACTTGAGATAATTTGGTTTCCCTCTCTGCTCGGCTTTGGAAAACGTTCCCCAGACTAATCAGGTTAAGTAAGGAAAATCCCCGCCTTGGCAACACCTACAGCCTCTGATCCTTCTTGAAAACATTCTTGAACCGCTGAGCCACAGTCACTGGCTTTTGATCTGCAGAGCAAACTGCAAATGCAATCTGAAATTTAGATTCACCTGTGTTTGATATGATTCCAGCAGCTCCTGATGTAACTGACACTATGTGAGATCGGAGTGAGAGGTCCTAAGATTGGCCTTCATAAGTTAAGAAGACACAGCAGTGTTCATACTCTTGGGTGGGTTCCCGAAAGATAATGATGGCTAGAAGTACTTTCATGGCTCCGCTAAAGGGCGTCCCACTGTCCAACTAGAAACAACTTGTTTTTGATCTACGGTATTAAACCTACCGACCACATTTGCTGAAATCCCGCTCTCTTCTGTCAGTACTCATCAATTAAGACAGAAAAAAAGGTGACAGACTAATGCATGCTACAGACTGTGATTTCGGCAATCCTATAAGATCATTACAAAACACACTGTACGACATGGATCTAATAAACTTGGGTACGACAAATATGCAGATTGTATGATGATGACACCTATTGAATCGTAGGCTACAACGCAAGTAAGTACAGAACAAGATGAATCACACTTTGGCAATTGTGGTTTTTATGTGTTGAAAAAAAAAGAGGAGAAAGAGGAGAATATGGATGGATGTGATCATGGGAAAAGAGATGAACTTGGCCAATCTTGCAAATGGAGCTTGAGGGAAGTAGTTTTAAATTTTAGCGGCATGTCACGTTGATCAATACGCCATTTCATGTCGCATTTTTATTGGCTAGTCAGTAGACTGAGATATTCATAATACATTTCTGACACTGTCAGAGAATTCACACACACTATCTTTGATAGCAAGACCATGACAATGACAGTCTTTGAATCTCTCTCACTGTACAACTAGGTTTGTTGCGATAATTAAATAACCGTCTGATTGCAATTATTTGATCTAATCGTGGTTGTCTGAAATTCCCCTCTTTTATTGGCTTACGGCACAAGGGGGAGTCAGACCAAAAGAAATAGACAAGCACCAATTAAGGTTTTGTGCAGTACATTCAAAGCCATTTAGAGCCGTTCCATAGCTTAATGTGAGGGACAGAAGAATATTTACATTGTTAAATTAAAGTTGGCGGAAACTCGTCTTATTATTTCTACCTGATAGAATCATTGTTGTGATACAATCATTTAAATGATCAAGTACCGATATAAAAGTTCATAGTTAATAAAAAAAAACTGATGTCTACTGTAGTGATCAAAATAAGGATCCCCTTTTGAAAATGGCACTTCAAATAAAGACTGTATCGTTTACATTGTTTCGCCACTAGGACATAAAGATATACAATTGTCAACTCAAGTCTAAATGTGTTTCACTCTACAGAGAAGTTATTTACAATCAACATTAAATGGTATTCAAAACCCATTTTACTTGTAAAAAAAATGCATATTTCAGGGTGAAACATGATATTCAAAGAAAAAAGTAGGATTTAATTTTATCCATCAGTTGAATTCCAGAATGGTGGTAAGAAGTCAGCTGTATGTAATCGGACAGTGAACAGCCTCCCATATGCATGTATATAGTGTACAGTGAAACAGTGCAACCAGGTGGCAGGAGCTTATCCAACATGCATTAAATTGATTATGACTGACTGGGTATGTCGGCACACAGAGCGAAAGTGGAAAAAGACAAGCTCCATGAGTCTCTGGAAATGTTATGTACTTCTGCTATCAAAAAGCTGTGAAAGCGGCTAAATCTAAATACTTCTCAAGACATCATAGCTAACAGCCCCCACTATAAACTCATAAATCCTTCTGTTGATTTTCACTTTGATGAGCCTGCTATAGTTTGTGAACATTTTCTTAGATCCTTCACAGATATAATACGTGATATCAGACAGTATATTATCCCTTCAGATTATGATCCCTTGATCCCTCTGCCTGTAGCCAAGTTTTCAATGAATTTGAGCCGATAACTATAACGATAACTTCATGAACTTATTAAGCAGTTAAAACCCATTATGTCTTCAACTGAAATCATTCTAGCACGCCTCTTTCAGGTTTTTGATGCTATTGGGGCATGTATTTTATCTATAGTAAATAAGACTCTTTCAGCAAGGACTGTTTCAGAATATTTTAAATAATTGTCAAACGGCTATTGAAAAAAAAGGGATGTGAGAAAAGGGATGTTATTGAATTCTAGGCCTATTTCTAATTTACCTTTTAAGTTCTAGAGAAAGTAGATTCTACTTAAATACTAAGCTATTTAGTGTTGTATTTAGTGATGGTGTGTTTGAAACTTTTCAGTCTGGGTTTAGGAAACATCATACTACCAAGTCTCTTTTAACTCTCATCTGTCCCTCAGGTCATTTTGACCCAAAATGAATTTTAAAAAAGAAAATAAAAAAAATTAGTATTCATCGGAGTGGTCCAAAACCTTAGCACTTTTGTCGCACTTAAACCACAGATACACAAAAAAATTAAAAATAAACTGACTGGAGCTGAGGAATTAAAAGTAACAAATCAGTCCGTCATGGGTCAATTTGACCCCCTTAGGAATTAATGGAATATGAGGAATGCTTCAGTATACATAGAGAACCCTAAAAAAAATGCTCAATATATATATTGAGCTGTTCGACCAAGTGGAACAGCTCATCTACTGAATATAGAGCTATTATATTGGGGTCAATTTTTAATAAACACTGTGTTATTTCATTGCCATGCTGATGTGGCAGGTCAAATATATATATATTAGCAGACTACGCCACAATGGGATTTACACCCAAAGAATTTGTTATCTTGTTCTAACCAGGCATTCAAGTTCGTTGGTGTGTGCTGTGTTCACCAAGTGTGGTCATTTCCCTTGCGGTCCGTGTGTGAATTTGACACGTGTGATTGGGGTGTTACTTTTTTTTTGTACTGTTTATTTTTCATTTGTGTACGTTTTGTTTAACTTAAGTTTCCGTTTTTGTGCAGGTGCTGAGAACGGCCAGTGGGAGCAGTGCCCCTTGCGGTGGTGGGTTCCTTGGTGTGTGCTGTGTTCACCAAGTGTGGTCATTTCCCTTGCGGTGCGTGTGTGAATTCGACACGTGTGATTGGGGTGTTACTTTTTTTTGTTGATGCTCATTGCTCAAGCCACTAGGCTCCCACTGGTACGATTCCTCCCTGTTTCCCTCCTTTTTCGGGGGTATGTGTGCATGTGTGTTTTTTTAATTGTACCGTGTATTTTGTTTGTTGTGAATATTTCCCTCCATGTTTCAGTGAAATCCTACGTAGTTTTGGAGTGTGTGTGGTTAAGTTTTAAAGTAAAAATAAAAATTATATTTTTGTATTGGACCACTGTCTCTGGCGGATCTATCAACGAACTTGAGTGCCTGGTTAGAACAAGATAACAAATTCTTTGGGTGTAAATCCCATTGTGGCGTAGTCTGCTAATATATATATATTCGACCTGCCACACTGACAACACTCAAATTTATGTGCCTTTTAAGCAAAATGGCGACCAGAGTTTGAGTGCTTTAACCGTCTGTGTGTCGATATTAAAGCATGGATGTCCCTAAATTTCTTAAATCTAAATGATAGTAAGACTGAGGCAATTGTTCGGGTCTCTAGCTGTTTCTGGCAACACAGCAAATGTTGAGTAACCTAGCCTCATATGTCAAGCCTTCTGTCAAAAATGTGGGCGTTGTTTTTGATACTGCTTTGACTTTTGATAAGCAGGTAAATTAAAGTAGTTAGTATAGCAGTAGGTAAATCTAGTTTCTTTCAGCTAAGACAAATGTTTTTGGGTTTTTTATTATTATTATTATTATTTTACATTTGCTGTGTTTGAATGAGTTATGCATGCTTTTATTTGATCTTGTCTAAACTACTGCAACTCAATGTGTATTAATCAATCCAATATGAATCGCTTATAAACAATCCAAAACAGCTGCTAGACTTCTCACTGGCACTCGTAATTAGGAACATGTCACCACCGCAGTCTGTTTTAGAATAGAGTTTAAAAGTTTGCTCTTTGTTTTTAAGATTTTAATTGGACTGGCACTTTCTTATCTTTCTGACCTTTTGAGTATAAACACTTCAGCTAGATGTTTAAGGTCATCGAATCAGAAACTCTTACTGGATCTAGGCTGAAGAAAAGGGGTGACTGGACTTTTGCCATAGCAGGCTATAAACTGTGGAACAGAGTCACTTTTTAAAGCAAAATTAAACAGCTATCTCTTTGAGAAGGCTTATAATCGCTGAGTCGAATAGGGGTTGTCTAAACAACAATTGTGTGTGTTTTGTGTCTTATTGACATATTGTTTTATGTCTTGTTCAGCACAATGTTCAACCACTATTATTTTTATTGTGCTTTATAAATAAATTGATATTGAAATTGCTTTTACTAGTTAAAAACGGTCAATAAAATACGGTATATCTGGGGGTTAAATTAAAAGGATAATTCACCCAAAACATTTAAATAGTGTCATTTACTCATGTCATGTTGTTCTAAACCTGTATGTTCCCTTTCGAGGGAACTCGCACTGTGTCATCGTCGTAACGACACGATGGGAGATGCCCCCAGCGTAGCGCATCTGAAGCATGAATGAAATCTGTACATACCTGACTGGTGCTATGCCATGACGTGGTAGGTGATGGCATACCCGGAAGCTACAAATGGACGCCGGCACCTAGCAAACACAGCTTTTTCGCTCTTCAGCTGAAAGCGCTCTGTGTATATTGTTCTTCTATTTACTGTTGTCTGTCCTAAAAAGCAAAAAGAATGGCAACCGAGTCCTTTAAGATGTGTGTGATTCCTTGCCCACGTTTCATTTCGGGCTCGGACACACACCAGCTTTGTGTTGAGTACTTGGGCATGCAGTACGCTAGAGCGGCTCTCGAGGGAGCCACTTCTAGCTAATGTGAGCTGCTGCCGCTCAGTGTGTTGCGCTCGTGGCTGGCCGTATTCGATGAGGCCAGCCAGGATCGCAAGCCTCAGGGATCTTGGTCTGCATCTGCAGAGGCAGCGTGGCATTGCAGATCATGGGGCTCACAGTTGGATCTCGCTGCAGGTCTCAGGACTGCTGAGGCATCTTCCATTCTCCATTAAAAAACATTCTCAGCCCGTCTTTCTAACCCCCTGGTACTGGATTTCGCTAATGTGTTGGGGGCATCTGAGAAGGGTTATGGGACTATTCCTCGGGTGGAAGAGGCTCTCGCGAGCTATCTTTCGCCCAAGGCCGCCTTGTCCCTTAAGGCCCCGGCCTTGCCCACAAAGCCATGCCAGGATACGTGCTCATTGGTGGAGGATGGATCTACTGTCCGAGGCAGGGGGCATGATATTTCAACCCTGGCCAGAGCTGTGGAACCTCTGGGTCTGGCCCCTGAGGGGGCTCAGTACCTAGGAGAGGGCCTGTCAGCATGTGTTGTCGAAACCTTACTCAGCGCAAGGGCTCCCTCTACGAGGAGACTGTACAGCCTAAAGTGGAATGTGTTCTCCACTTGGTGTAGAGAGTGTGAGGTGGACCCAGTTAACTGTCCAGTGGCTTCAATACTGGAGTTCCTCCAAGATCGTTTCTCCGCCGGTCTTACCCAATCCACACTTAAGGTGTATGTGGCGGCCATAGATGTCTTCCGCTCGTCTTTAGGTGATGGGCCTTTGGGGAAGCACCATCTGGTTGTACGGTTCCTCCGTTGGGCTCGGAGGATGAGGCCTGCGACTCAGTCCAGTGTCTTAACCTGGGACCTGGCAGTGGTGCTCGAAGGGCTGGCTGAGGCCCCCTTCGAACCACTAGAGTCGGCTGATGCAAAGAACCTGACCCTTAAGGTGGCCATTTTGGTTTCTCTGAGGAAAGTGGGAGATCTTCAGGCCCTGGCAGTTATGCTGGCTTTTTGCAGTGTACATCTCTCATGGATGTGTTAAGCTAAGGTGGATGTCAAGATTTTCATGGAATTATTTACATTTCAGTCTGTTCCTGATATTAAACTATTACTACACTTCAAAATATGTTAAATATAAAATATGAGTCATATGGATAACTTCACATAAATCTTTTATGACGTTTTAAAGCTTCAGACTCCATTGCATGGCGACCAGTGACTAAACAATGAGATAATTTTAATTTCGGGGTGATTTATTCCTTTAGGATTTTGATGACAGGGATGTACAGATGTTTGAAGGTGATCTTGGTTCTTCAGTGACCACACTGGAGCATTTACATATAGAAAGGAGTGATTGATAAACAAACTGCAGGTGATTTTTCATTTTTTGAATCAAAGGTGTCAAAATGCCATTCCAGCCCAATTTCACCCTTGCCTATTTAGGATTACTATCATCGCTTTTCAGTGAACAAGACTGAATGCAGATTCATTTTAAATTCATCTCACAAGCTGAATAAAGACCACTGCTATTTGCTGAATACCATTTCTGATTGATGTGCTCTATATGCAAATGATATTGCTGATGCAACTGGTTTTGCGTCAAGGCACTGATTTTGCATTGGGCATCAAGTGGTGCCCCTATTGTACCAAAATGATTGTTGGACTTGCATAGACCCAACACCATGAACAGTTTAAGCTTTCGGCATAATTCAACACACAAAACAATTACAAACATGGGTTAATTTTCACTGCAAGTATATAATTTAGCCTATGTCACACTTTCTTTAACCTTGAGTAGTTTTGTTCATGATTTTAGAGGACAAGGATATGTTTGTCAAAACATGTACATGTTGGTATTTGCCTAATTTGAGTCAAATTTGAGCCCAAAATACTGTTAAGTTTGCTTGGACACAGCGCTTTACATTATGTCAGTAAGATATATTGTAAATGTTTTCTCCTCCAGTTTTGGGTCATGACCCACCAGTTATAATGGAGACTCGTACAGCTGATCATTTCTTTTTATTGGTGGTATTTACTGCAATGGCTACACGATTCCAAAGAGGTGTTTCTATTATCAAGGTCAAATCTGTGCCTCCCACATCTGAGTTTAATATGCCTTTAAATGGATATATTGAATCAGTAACCATCCTCTGCATGTATAAATCACAGGCATCAGATATGCATTTGCATCCCCCAAATCCTGAGCACAGTTTGCTGGCTGGCTGTAAATAGGGTCAAATAAAAGGGCTATATTCTGAATGACAACAAGGCAGAGAGAGTTACAGCCATTTGGTTAATGAACTCCTTTCAGAGTGAGCTGCTGTCGTACTGACGATGATAGAGAGAAAGAAATCGGCCTCTTTCCTCTGAAACTTTCCACGTTTCAAGGGTGTGGAATGAAATTAGATTTTAATTGAACGACTATAAAAAAGAGGAAGAGTAGTTAATGTAAATTACTCATCCCTTGCTCTCCAAGTGCTTGGTGCTGCTAATATGGCTGTGAAGTGGACGAATGATTTGAGTGACTCTAGTGACATTTAAAGTGAAGTTGTAACATTTGATTGCCCACAAATTTGACAGTTATTTTTGGGCTTTTGTATCATTTGATAGATAGCCAAAGTATAGCATAAGACAATTTTTGTGAAAGAGGAGGAAAATGGGATCAGGACACATGACAGAACAAGATCTGACCTTGTGTCACCCAATATGCGCACCACAGAAAAGTACAGTTGTTCATAACTGCACTTCACAATGACCATAACTGCTAAAAAAGGCCTCTTAAACATAAAAACGCCTTACAGAGTTAGAAGTGGTCCATCTACATATGACCGAAATTATATTATATATTTATACATAGGTTCTGGTCATATAGTTGGAAAATCATCAAAAAGTTGATTTATTTCTCTAATTCCATTCAAAACACAAAACTTGTATATTATATTAATTCATTACACACATACTGATATATTTCAAATGTTTATTTATTTTTGATTTTGATGATTATAACTGACAGCTAAGGAAAATCCCAAATTCAGTCTCTCAAAAAATTTGAATATTGTGAAAGTTCAATATTGAAGACACCTGGTGCCACACTCTAATCAGCTAATTAACTCAAAACACCTGCAAAGGCATTTAAATGGTCTCTCAGTCTAGTTCTGTATGCTACACAATCATGGGGAAGACTGCTGATTGACAGTTGTCCAAAAGATGACCATTGACACCTTGCACAAGGAGGGCAAGACACAAAAGGTCATTGCAAAAGAGGCTGACTGTTCATAGAGCTGTTCCAAGCAACATTAATAGAGAGGCGAAGGGAAGGAAAAGATGTGGTAAAAAAAAAGTAGTGTATAAGCAATAGGGATAACCGCACCCTGGAGAGGATTGTGAAAAAAAAACCCATTCTAAAATGTGGGGGAGATTCACAAAGTGTGGACTGCAGCTGGAGTCAGTGCTTCAAGAACCACTACGCACAGACGTGTGCAAGACATGGGTTTGAGCTGTCGCATTCCTTGTGTCAAGCCACCCTTGAACAACAGACAGCGTCAGAAGCGTCTTGCCTGGGCTAAAGACAAAAAAAGACAAAAAGTGGTCCAAAGTTATGTTCTCTGATGAAAGAAAATGTTGCATTTCCTTTGGAAATCAGGATCCCAGAGTCTGGAGGAAGAGAGGAGAGGCACACACTTTGCTTGAGGTCCAGTGTAAAGTTTCCACAGTCAGTGATGGTTTGGGGTGCCATGTCATCTGCTGGTGTTGGTCCACTGTGTTTTCTGAGGTCCAAGGTCAACGCAGCCGTATACCAGGAAGTTTTAGAGCATTTCATGCTTCCTGTTGCTGACCAACTTTATGGAGATGCAGATTTCATTTTCCAACATGACTTGGCACCTGCACACCGTGCCAAAGCAACCAGTACCTGGTTTAAGGACCATGGTATCCCTGTTCTTAACTGGCCAGCAAACTCACCTGACCTTAACCCCATAGAAAATCTATGGGGTATTGTGAAGAGGAAGATGCGATATGCCAGACCCAAAATGCAGAAGAGCTGAAGGCCACTATCAGAGCAACCTGGGCTCTCAGAACACCTGAGCATTGACACAGACTGATCGACTCCATGCCACGCCGCATTGCTGCAGTAATTCAGGCAAAAGGAGCCCCAACTAAGTTTTGAGTGCTGTACATGCTCATACTTTTCATGTTCATATTTTTCAGTTTCCCAAGATTTCTAAAAATCCTTTCTTTGTATTGGTTTTAAGTAATATTCTAATTTTCTGAGATACTGAATTTGGGATTTTCCTTAGTTGTCAGTTATAATCATCAAAATTCAAGGAAATAAACATTTGAAATATATTTTGAATGGATATGGAACCTACTACCATAATAACTTGAAATAAAAACCAAGTTGACAATAGTTGATAAGTTGAATGTAAACTTTGTTGCACTTGTCAACAGTCGCTACTGCTCATGTTACCGTTAATCACAGGAAAGCTTCATACTGTTAACTTTACTTGGGAAAAAACACATATAAACTTACTGCCCAAAGAAACCGAGGAAAGTGTATCAATATATTCAAGTTTTCATTACTTGGTGTGGCAAGCGGGATGAGGTAGAGGGACTGGATTTTTATATGCATTTTTGAAGAATTAAATGCCCACTATTTACAATGTGAATTCTTGATATTAGGTATGGAATTTTTACTAGTAACAATGTCTATTTTTGATATCAGGGATTACATGTTCACTTGTACAACAGTGAATTCTTGATATCAACATGTAAACACTCACAGAGATTCTTGATATCTGAATCACTAGTTCATTAGTTAAATATTACAAGAGCCAAGCCAAAGTATAAAATAGTATTTTATATTTAAAAATGTTTAAAAGGAAATCTGGGGGAGCCAGTTTGAATGGCTGATGCAGGGGCGGACTGGCCATCTGTGTGATCTGGAGAATCACAGAACGGCTGGTACTCCAGGATGGCCGGCGGGCCGGCCCAACACCCGCCACGCACGCAGTCATCACCTGTTTTTTTTCCCCCCACTAATCTGTTTCACACTCCAGTACTGTAGGTGGCAGCAATGCGCCTTTAAGTTGGATGCCAGCTGCACTGGCTGTGGCTGCCAAGTAAGACGTAAAAAACGTAAAGAAAAGGGTGGGGCTGAGAAGGCGAGAGAAAAAAAAAATTGCGGAATTTCAGAGTTGCCAACTCTCACGCATTTGGCATGACTCTCATGCTTTCAGGCTCTGTCTCATGCTCTCACGTTGGCCAAGCAAATCTCACGCCAAATTACCAAACCTGCTTTTGATATGAAACAAAGTCTTACAAAATTATTTAAATAAATAGTGTTTTGGCACACTTAATGTGGCATAACCATAGGGCATAACAGTTAAAGCCAGAGCCGTGACATGCGTTCATCTCGCGGTGGCGCGCGGTCCGGTGGATCATGGCACTCTATTACTCTATTACCAGCTTCACACATTACTAACCAGACTGACTTTATTTATGTTATACATCTAAAGAAGCTCTTATTGAGAATTAATAGAGTTTGTTTTTTTATGTCACCATTATGGTGATTAGTGTTTTCTTTAGTTGGGCAGTTTGACGACTTTTTAATGTCAAGATCGAAATCGATAAAAAAAAGACATTTGTTTTTGTCCCAGTCTGATGCATCTTATACAGTTAGTTGATATCTATAAGTTGCAGGTGCTATGCTTAAATTTGTCAGTAGAGGAGATGCTGGATCATCAGCCAGTACAAGCACAGACTATATGATACTTTACTGATGCTGAAAATTCCCAGGCTGTAGAGGGAAACAAAGTTGATCCCAAAAGCCATCAACTTTTGCCATCAACTTTTTTTTCTGATTTATGTTTATGGTAATATTCACTTACTTAATCATTTTTGCTTGTTATCTCAAGGTTCTATAGAAAATACTATATTCAATAAATATAGTTTGTTTGAACCTCATTCTGTTCTATATTGTTGTACTTATTCTTTCACTGAAATACTTCTTTGACTGTTTTGTTTAAAGGTGGGAGCACTGAGGTGTCAGGTGTGACTGTGTGGCAATGGCAAATGGTTTACATAGCTCCCTAGTCAGGTAGGAGGGCCCCTTAGAATAATTTTGCTTAGGGCCCCAGGGAGGTCAGGATCGGCTTTGGGTGAGTGGTAATGAGCGCGACCTGCACGCCGCATTGGTATCGTGTCTCACGGAGGAGTTTGGGTGCATGAAAGGATGAGCGACGACAGTGAAGGAGGAGAGAGGACAAGGGGCCTGTTGCACAAAACTAGGATAAGGGATTAAGCTGGGATATCTTAATGATCTTGTCATCTGTATGCAAAATTTAGTACACCGCTGTCGTGTAAACCTACCCTGAAGGGACACTCAGACCAAGAACGATAACGATAACGAAAGATAACTGTATATTAGCGGATAAATTGAGCCAGGATCACCAAGATATCCCGGCTTAATCCCTCATAGTTGTGTGCAATAGGCCCCAGGCCTGGATTTTGCGTTTTGTTTACGTTTTGTTATGTGTGTGCGGGGCAGTTGTCTGTGAGGGGCTGCCGCCTTTACTTTAAGTTTATTTCTTTATTCTTTAAAGTGTGTTGAACATTCGTCGGTTCCCACCTCCTTCTTCCTGTATCAACATACTCCATTACAAAACACAGCGTAAACTTCAGGCATGGTCCTCTCTCGTCCTTCACTGTCATCGCTCCCCCTTTTAAGTGCCCAAACATTCGTGAGACACACAACCAGTGTGGCACGCAGGTGGCGCTCATCATCTCTCACCACCAGCCTCGTCCCAGTCCCCATTCTCACGGTCCCTCAGCCTCAACTTTGCCCAGGACCATGGGAGTTTGGGGTAGTACTCGTGTATTTTAACCACAGGGCTCAGGGTCTAAATCAAGTTCCGGGTAAAAATGTTCCCCTTTAGAAAGTCCCTGCTCGTGAGACAGTACTTTTTAAAAGTTCAGGAACTTTTGGGGGAATGACTTGGGCACTGAACATGCTGATTGGTTGAGTGGGAACTGGAAAGTCGAGGGCAGTCCTATGTCGCCGGACTTATTTTGCCTAATCTTCACAGTACTTTACACGATGATGGAAAAGCAGACAGCCAAAGGTCTAGGGGGAAAATATTCCTGGAACAAATTGTTCTGGTAATTTTGGTGGAAAAGCGGATATTGTCTGGTCTTGTTTGAGCAGATGACTCACTTACCTGTTGTCTCAACGATCCCAAAGTCTGTGTTACCTCTCTTCAGCGTTTCTTCATTGTCTTCCAGTTCCTCATTGTCTCTACCGTCTCCTGTTCATTATATTACAATTTGATTTGCTGTCAGTATCAGTTTATTAAAATTAAGCAAAGAAATTTGTTTTCTAATGGTCACAGTCTTATTAATAAATGAATAAAAAACTATGTTTTTACTATTGTTGTGCTTTGTATCAACCAACGGTAAATGTTGATGTTTCACAATAGTATGGATTTTATGACTTCGGTATTAGCAATACAATTTTAATAGACCATAATTCAACATGAAAAACAGATTACTTAGTGAGAAGTTAGGTCATCTTTTAAAAGTAAGCTATTTATCACTTCTCTTTCTTTGAAACCACAAATAACTGATTTCTTGTTGCATCACTGCATCAATAGGATGACAATTATAGTAATAAAAATGAAGTTCTAAGTGCCCAACCAAAGGGAACACTAATCATCATAATGTTGACAAACACATTTTAGGAAACCAATGTCAATTTATGAAGTCAACTTATTGTCAGTTGTATTGATAATTAAACATTCAAGATGAACTTGAAAAATTAAAAAACTTGAAAAATGAGCAAAGGTAACTAAGGAGAAAGATAATTGCAGAAACCAAGTACTCTTCACTTGGGTTTTACAATGGCGTAGTATGTAGTAGCCCTACAGATTACTAGATTTTTACAATTAAATTTAACAAATTGTTGTACATGAAGTAAAGATAACTAAAAGGGGTTAGTTAAAACAACTGTTATATCAATATGCCTCAAAAATCACACTTTGTGTTGTTGCATCTGAAAATAACAAAATACAGATTCTGGAATAATATGAGAGTAAGTAGATACTGATAGATTTTTGGGTCAATGATTCCTTCAAGGCAAGTCAGTTAATTCAGTGGCCATCTTGGTTTTCTTTTTGTCCATCAAATATACATGCTTGCACTACAGGGCTGTTGAATCTGATTGATGAATTTTCAAAGATATGTCATTATTTCTTCAAAAAACACAGCTAAAGTAGTTCCAGGCAGGGTTATACTGCATTACAGTTCATTCATTTTAGTTATTCCAAAGGGCCTTTACAGCCTACAACAGCAAAAGAACCAAAACCCACAAATACACTGAAAAAAAAAATACAGCTAACAATAGGATAACAATGACAAACAATTTCCCACTAAATTAGCTTTTATTATCTATGGAAAGCATGCTCTAAAAAGACTCACAAGAGTGACAAAAAAGAGACAAAAACTTAAAATAAAACATCTGAGGTTTGGTAATCGAAGTATAAGCAGGATAATTTCACTGTTGAATTATGCTTTGTGTCATGGCCGCATTACCACATTATTATGTGATTGTTGCATAATGCAAAATATGCATTATTTTTCTAATAATAGCCCGATGTCAATTATTCATTGCATATTCTAGTTCTTAAATGACAAAGCCATTCCAAAACAGCATATGTACTTATTTTGAATAAGTCCATACTTGGCTACTTTACTAAGTATGTTTAGTAAGTATGTTCTATAATATGAATGTGTTTAGTATGACTTGTCTATTAAAGGGAAGTATGCATTTCGGATGCAGCCAAGGTGCTGTGTTTACACATAAATATTCACTGGAAAATTAAATACTGACACAGGTTCAAGGGTTTTGTATGGTTTGCTTCAGAATTTGCTGGACAGAAAGAGGGAAATCATCTTTCTATGTTGATGGTCATTTAAAAATAGCCATCTATTTTGAAGAATTTTTGTTGTTGTTGCAAAAAAAAGAAAAGAAAGGTTTCTAGTGCTGATAACAAAAAAGATGACAGCATCCAGGTGGCACACTTCTAGGGTGGTTTGCAGCAGACGGGCAACTGCCATGACACTGAATGGGAAGACTAACAGCTAGCTCTCTCCAGGTACTAGAGGTCATTGGAAAAAGCGTTGTTAGGTTGTTTCAGGTCAGTAGACTGACAGAGTTTTCATTTTCTCCATCCGGTACACCATAGGACACCCTTGTCCGAGCACCCATGGAAAAACACGAGATATTATCCATTCACTTTATCCAGTCAATAAAACGATTGGACATTTTAGTTCCTGATGGTTGTAAATTCACACAATTTAACTGTTATATTTATCATTATAACATAACCTGACACACAAGCTTTTTCACAATGATAAATTACATTTTATGTAATTAACTCCAAAATCATCAGAGAGACCAACTTGTGATAACACTCATGGAAATGATGTTAGTTTTGTTGGTTATCAACTCCAAGGCTAAGGAGATGCACTTCCCCTTCAAAAACATACATTTCCTTATATTAACCAGTATAGTTTTAATTAACCATTTATATTAACCGTAACAGTTTTAATTTATGTGTCGCCGCACAGCATAAACACTTCTGATAAATTATTTCTTCTTAAAGCATTGCTACATAACATAACAGAAAAGCAAGCATACAGTATGCAGGGTTCGGCATGGCAGAAAGTGTGCAAAAGAGCGCTCCCTTTAGATTCACTAATAAGCTGTCACTTGATCTTAGTTCATCACAATCTTACAAAGTTTGGTTATAATAAATGATTCTGACTGCACAAGGAACTTATTTACATAATGGCTACACTTAGCTTTTATGAAGAAAGAAGTTGTGAGCGGGCAGAACTGAGAATCCACTAACCGCTCAAGACGAGTTTTTGTTCAGTGCTAACTTAAAACCCTCTGATTGGCCATTGAGTTAAAGAAATCCACAGAGAAGTCTGTGATTGGCTTCATTGCTCAACGCTGCAAAACACAGTGTAAACAGAAACCTTTGGTGCTCTTCAGAGTGCAAACACAGATATGCACTGGATTGTTTGCCAAATCTGTTTTGCCAATATGCTTTTATTACGGAGAAAACTAATCCTAGACTAGCAGTTATGGGGAGCTCTTCACTCTACAAGCAATCAGAAGCAGCAGCAGGCAGTGGTTTGAGTAATAAAATTCCACGCTAGTCTCAAGTCTGTGGCCAGGAGAAGGCGAAGCCTTGTCTAGTCTTACACACGCTCTGCCTATGTTGGTAATGTATTTGCAGTCTGTGTTTTTCTCTTCATGAGACAAATAACTTGTTTACTGAATTCATCAAGTGCACCATCGCATGGAGAGGAATACAGTACTCTTGGAAAAACTAACACCCATGTATAATTGAAGTCCCACCAAAATTATATATATTTTTTATTTTTGCAAATAAATTAAAATAAAATAATTCTTCATGCCTTAAAATAGCTTGGATGTAACTTTAATCCCTTGCTATAATTTAATTGCTCTTTGATTCCAATATTTCAGTTGAAAGCCATATATCTAGCATCTGTAAAACCGCATTCTTCCATCTTAAACATAGGCCTATATCTAAAATACGACATATGCAAAATGTTTAACAGTTATTTCATGTGCTCATGACCTTAAGGATAGATTATTGTAATTCTCTACTGGGTGGTTGCCCCGCTCGCTTAATAAACAAACTCCAGCTGGTCCAAAACGTAGCAGCTCGAGTTCTTACTAGTACCATGATGGTAGATTAACAAACTCAGGGTTATAGGATTAGTTTTGAGTTGACAAAACCAAACCAATCAATTCAGGCTTTGTTGGTCCCATGATGCTGATCATCAACTTTCTCTGTCAACTCAGGCTTTGATCCTGAGTTTGTGGAGCGCGTGCACGTGAAAGTGTGACATCAGCAGTGAGCAGCCAATCACATGCCTTTCAACACAAAGTGTGACTCATTTCTCGCGAGAGAACCAACGTGATTCAAAACTATTTTCCTGAAGATAAAGACATTGAAATATATATAAAGAATTTAAAAGCATTTACAAAGAAGAAAATAATGTTCCATGTAAGAGGATAAATAAAGAAAATAGTTGTGAAAGTAGTTTATATATATATATATATATATTTTTTTAAGCAGTCTCTTGTGCTCACTAAGTCTGCATTTATATATATATATATATATATATATATATATATATATATATATATATATATATATATATATATATATATATATATATATATATATAAATATATATATAAATATATAAATCCGTTTCTTTGATATATATAAAAACTTTAATATTGTAAAATATTATTAAAATGTAAAATAACTTATTTCTATTTGAACATATCTTACTATGTCATTTATAATTGTACAATTATTATATTAAGTAATCATCATTAGACAATATATATATATATATATATATATATATATATATATATATATATATATATATATATATATATATATATATATATATATTTTTTATTTTTTTTTTATCATGTAGTGACCTTTAATTTGGAGCAAGAGAACCAGGGGGAGTGGCTTTATTGCATCAGAGATGAGTCACTTTGCTCACAGCTGATTGGTTCAAATTCAGTTTGCGATCGCTTATCCGGAACATAACCTGCTCCGGCTCTGGCATGTTGATAATACCTAGAATATCAAAATCAACTGCAGGCATTCGATCCTTTTCCTATTTAGCACCTAAACTCTGTCACTCTGTCATTGCTGTCAAACAAACTAAATTTGAAAGCTTGATAAGGCTTTGTCTTTATTAAAATCACAAATTTTAAGTAAACTTCTGAGTAAAGAGAAGTGTGCGCTTCACTCACGCATTCAGCACTTGATTAGCTCTGCCTCTCAGTTCATGTGCTGAGTTTAGCATGAATTTGGAAACATAGTGGGCACCAGTTAAGCATTATTTTCTCATTTGCATTGTTGACGGCAAACTGGTGTGCGTACTGTTGACTAGTCATCCAACACAGCAAACTAAGGTTCCACTGGTGCCCAAATGATAAGAGCTACCATTTCTGTTACATATGTGGAACATATGGCAAACAAAACAAAAGCGGAATGGAACCGCACTACTTGTTTGAGGTAATAGACAGCACAGCGCGAGCTCATACACAGTTCCTACACAGCGCTGGGAGATCCAGTGAGAAAGTGCTTGAATTCACCACATAATTAATTACATCGCTACTGTGAGTGGAAGTGTTCGAAGAAGAATTCTCTGTTATAAACCAGAGATATCAGATCAAATAGCACCGACGTGGAAACCAGGAGAAACATTGAGCCATTAAAAGAAGTTCAGGGGTTTCAGTCCACGGTTGTCATGATTTTGCCAAGTAAGACATGGTCCTGCTGGGTCAACATATCCTGGACCAACATTCCTGTCTGAAAATGTAGTCCCATATCCCTACCCCTAAACCTAATCCTACCCATTACTTATCCCTTAAAAGTCTGAGGAAAATGATAGGTGAATAACACTGATGTAGAAGCACCTAACCCTGGTAAGCTTAAACTTGACATAAACAGTAAACTTGTTCATCAAATCTGATTGGTTGAAATGTTGATCCAGGGTCAACAAAGATGTCGATCCAGGAACACGTTGTAGCCTACTTGGTTAAATCAGGTTTACCTTCAGTCCACAAATGCCCAACATTCTCCATAGATTTAATGTAATAACACCCCATGCTATTGTGGAAGAAATAGTTGAATGTTTTTTATTTTTTATGTTGTCATTATTAATCTCAGGGTTCATGGCTCAATGATGTGATGCCTAAATGTTCTGTCCGATTGCATTTTTTTCAGTTAAAAACTGGTTTAAATGTTTAAAAAGAGACCATATATATGTAGTACCTCTCCTCTGTATGTACTCACTTAAATGTTTTATTTCCACTCCTTTAATATATGGAAAAAAGCACTATATAAATAAAGGTGACTTGACTTGACATTTAGCATAAGTGGAACCATGAATATAAAAATGATCCCTGCCTCCACTCACTCACACAAGCTCAGAATACCCGATCTACTCTGTCAACCTTACTGTAGTAAATGCTGCACAATGGCAAGTGGAAATACTGGTTTCATTCAGCCCTGAGTTTGAACCAGAACCTGATTCAGAAGAAGAAGAGGATGAGTGAATTATACATGCACATCTACAAGTTGATTAATCAGAATGGTAACGCATTTTATGTACCGCTCTCTACAATGTCATAACGATAATTATGTGTTTATGCAAGTGTGTCTTCGCCCCACAAGTGGCCTATACCAACGCAAAAGTTCATTTAAGGGCAACAAAGCCATTTTCTGTGGTGGATTGTCTAACACATAACAAGTGCATAACAGGATTAGAAGATCTGCACCGCTTAACAAGCGCAGATCCATAGTCTTATCCTTATCTTAGGGGCTAATGCTTGGGCCCATTTAGACAAACACTCTTAAACTGACCCATCCATGACATTCCAACCATGTGGGTGTCCACAATCCTTGAATTAAACCGTTTCTCATCCATTCCAACTTTTGCAGCTAGTGTCTTTTTCACCTTTGACAGTGATTTATTCACACTTGTCTGTACAGTATGCTACCATAGCAACCACTGATCGAAGGTTGCAGGAAAAGAATATACCCTTACAATGTCACACAAGCCCAGGATAATGGATAACAACTAATTTGGCCAAAATAGAACAACTAATCCGACACTTCTACAGTGATAATCATGTTGCAATGTGTCCTTGATTTCTAAGTATGTTTGGGAACTATATATAAATTAATAATGGTAGACTTATCATTCAGTTGTTATTAACATTCTCATATTTTGGTTTGTGTCCATTGAGCAAATAATCAAATGAGATTAACTATCTTCCATGTCTAAATTATTGAATTCACTGGATTGTCAATAAAACTGCATTGCTATGTTAACTTTTCTGTGAAAATAATTGTAGAATTATATAATTTGAACAAATGTAATATCATTTTGGAAGAAATGTTCATGTTTTCAGGTTAAATGCATGACTTTTTCTCCAAACATTCTTACATTCATTTTCTGTCTGAGGTCAATATGAGTGAAACGTCACTTCATCATTTCGTATCAGACATTGGTATCATAAAGGTGAATTGCACCTATTTCGTCATTATAGATTCATTTATTATTGTGCAAAAAAACAAAAAAAAGATAAGATCCATTACTTGAATTTTGTATTTTTACATTACCAATGTAATTAATGTTCTATTTATTAAAACGAAGTATGGAAGTCATTTGCAAGGCATTTTTACATTTATTCCTACAAAATAATTATAAATTAAAAATTTCATTTTTCATGTATATTTAACTTTTATTTTTAATAGTCAACTTACTTTCGGATCATTAGTCAAAGTTGGGTTAAGACTGCAGGTGTCATGATGGTCACAGATGTGACATGCATCTTTAATTACACCTAAATGATTGGTCACATATGGCACACAAAGCCAGAGTTTTCTTAATCCAATCTCTTTTTCCCCTCATTTCAAGAAATATCCGCGTCCACATGAGAGCACTGAAACCGACTCAAGACGATGTTGTATACATGCCAGACCAGTGTGTGGCGCTGTAATTCTGCCACAGAAATACACTAAAAACACAGAAGAAGAGTTGTGGCTAGAAGGGGTACAGCAATGGTAGGAAGTGAGGGAAAATCTCACAATAAAATAACAATAAATATATTTGCAACTTACCAGATGTGTTTTATTAACGCCTACACCTACCCCAACACTAACCATACCCTTACAATAATGCAAGTACAGTAATTAAATGACACAAAATTGATGTGCGCATGCACAGTGTCCGTAGTTGTATCCCTTCTAGTCTTTAACATGCAGGACGTGATGTGATGACATCACCGTTTCACAAAATATACGGATTGGCTGTAAACACGAAAGCGCAAGGGTGTCGGTTTCAGATTTTCAAAAAATATACGTTTCATGCTCTCAAAACGCTGGATCCGTGTGGACGAAACGCTGATTTGGTATAAAATGTGTCTGTCTCCCATCTCCGTGTGTCTCCCATAGGAGAAATTTGTCTTACAACATGCTACAACATTAAATCACAAAAACGGATACCATACATTAACAAACCTTCACGCTTACAAACACTCTCCTCTGTAAAAAATAATAATAATAATACCATTTTATTTTATAACTTGCTTGAAAGGATAACAACAACACCTTTAGCGATATGACCTACAGGTCCTTCTAAAAAAAAATGCATATTGTGATAAAAGTTCATTATTTTCCATAATGTAATGATAAAAATTAAACTTTCATATATTTTAGATTCATTGCACACCAACTGAAATATTTCAGGTCTTTTATTGTTTTAATACTGATGATTTTGGCATACAGCTCATGAAAACCCAAAATTCCTATCTCAGAAAATTAGCATATCATGAAAAGGTTCTCTAAACGAGCTATTAACCTAATCATCTGAATCAACTAATTCACTCTAAACACCTGCAAAAGATTCCTGAGGCTTTTAAAAACTCCCAGCCTGGTTCATTACTCAAAACTGCAATCATGGGTAAGACTGCCGACCTGACTGCTGTCCATCATTGACACCCTCAAGCAAGAGGGTAAGACACAGAAAGACATTTCTGAACGAATAGGCTGTTCCCAGAGTGCTGTATCAGAGCACCTCAGTGGGAAGTCTGTGGGAAGGAAAAAGTGTGGCAAAAAAGGCTGCACAACGACAAGACCCTGAGGAAGATTGTGGAGAAGGACCGATTCCAGACCTTGGGGGACCTGCGAAACTGAGAGCTCTCAGTTTTCATCAAATTTATATTAGTTTTTATTCCGAAGATGAACAACGGTCTAACGGGTTTGAAACTACATGAGGGTGAGGAATTAATGACAGGATTTTCATTTCTACTAACCCTTTAACAGAAAGCAAATTGCACTGACAGTTCCTAAAATATATCAGTGCCATTGTTTTGTCTCAAGATTCACACCAGTAATGCTATTTTCTAAGCCATGTTTATAAAAGCTACTTAAATGCCCTAATTGAACTAAGGCCTAATCCTTGCTTAATCTAAGCCCTGTCTGAGAAACCGGGCCATAGAGTATTTGAAGAATACTGTTAGAGAAACTATTTTTTTATAACAAATCTGCTTTAAAGGTACACTATGTAGTATTTTTGCAGTCAAATATCCAAAAACCACCATAGTGTTATATATTTTGTTCTGTTGAGTTCTTACAATATCCTAAATGTTTACAACTATTTGTAAATTGTGAGAAAATTGCTATTTTTACCAATGAACCGGGACGTGAGCATAGCGTGAGGGAGTCGCCTGTCAATTGCGTCATATCTGCGTTACCCTCGTTTCCGAGTGTAGAAAAGCTTTACTCTCATCGAAGTGTGAACAAGTGTCACAGCAGCCGCGGAGCGAACGCACAGAGTAATGTCACAGGTCGGAGCGGACTGCGTGAGTGCCGCTCCTCCTCAATTTCCACCTCGGGAGGTTCCCAGGATACCTCAGACGACCAGACACAACGAGGACACTGGAGGGGTTTTAAAACACAAATCTTTATTAAATTACTTAAAATGGGGAAAGGGAAGTGAAGGGGCTGAAATCCAGGGGAACACTGGATTGGTGAGGACGCCGCCTCGAGCTTGCTGTCCCTGTCACAGGGGAACCTCAGATAAGTCGCCTCGTTCCTTAACTCAATGTCTGGCTCCAATGTCCTTCCGCTTGCTTACTCGTCTCTCTTTCTCTTTTCCAGTTTGGACCTTCAAGGCGTTCACAACACGGCTCGCTCCTTCTCCTGAGCACAGGAATATATATGGTAAGTACTGGGATCGGGGTGACAGGGGTAAATCTTTTCTCGGGCGTGGTCCGGCGGCTTCCTTTAGGGATGGGTCAATGGTCCGGTCAGTATCTGGGCAAGCACCTCCAGGGCATCCGCTGGAGCTGGGTCAATGGTCCGGTCAGTATCTGGGCAAGCACCTCCAGGGCATCCGCTGGATCTGGGTCAACACTGGGGCTTTCGTTTGGTATGCAGGTAAGTATAACTTCGCTCAATGGATATCACTCACAGACTTCGTGAGACACGCTTCGTCCCGCTTTCTCTCGCCTCGGGCCTCGTGGTAACGGTGGCTCGAGGTGGCTTGACCACGGCGGCGGTGCTGGATCGAGCGCTTCTCCAGACGACTCCACACAGGTAAGTGTATCCGCCGCGCGCGTTTACTCAGGGCGTGCGTGAGCGTTTCCCTCTTCTCCACTCAGGCACTGCACACACAATTTCCTCCAACACAGCCACGTATCAATACAGTTACTCAAGGGGGTTCTTACTTGGCTCCGGTCGCACTATCGCCGTGAGAAACAGAGATTAGGTGATGTTCACAGCATGAATTTATGGGCTCGTTGTTCGCCAGCTTCGGGATCCTAGCCTCCACAGAGAGTGGGTCGGCCTGGAAAGTGGTCTTTGTGACAACACACACAACACAGCACACCACGGCAGATTCCAAGTGTACACTCTCACAGTCAAGACACTGACTCACCCACAGCACTCCACACGCAATCCAAGTGCACTTAAGGTCCAGAGACCACTTTTCCCACGTAGTTATCTCGGGGGAAAATCGCTGAAGCGCTGTTATAGCGAAGGACAGCAAGAGAGACGTCGCTGCTGCGCCACCCCGGCGTCTTTCACTGTCTACTGTCTCTGGCTCTCCCACGCTCACTCCGCGATGGGGCCACTCGTGTTCCTAGATCCAACTTCAACAAAGCTCACAGATGATACACTTTCACAATTTGCTATTGCAATAGTTTCTCAGGGTACTCACACATTGATCAACCCGTGTTCTCGTCTGTCCTCTCTTCCAGTGCTCGGCTCGCCCCTGGCCGCTGTGTTCTCTTTCTCCCAAAGGGACTCGTTTATCAGCACTTCCAGTAAGCTGTCCTGCATGTAACTTCTCAGAATCGAATACACACTTGACACTTGAATCACAATGCAAAACACGGTCTGTATTATACTCAGCCCCGTCTCTTTCTTTCTCTTTGCAGGTCTCCGGATCTTGGTTCGCTCAGTCCACAATATTCTCCACTTGTGGTCCTTCGTGTTTGCCCAGATGCCCAGATCCTCTCGCCGCGACGGCTGGAAGCGGTTACACCCGCTCGGGCTTAAGCCCGAACCGAACCAACAGCTGCGGCTGTGTGTGCCCGCTGCAATGACTACCTCCCGACTGAATTCTGAAGCCCTCTTTATCCTCCTCCTGCTTCCTCTTCATCCAATCTGGAGATTGCGCCGTTCATTGGTGCACCTGCCGATTAACCCTGATTTTTGGTGCCAGGAGGGGAACCAGGAAGTGGTGGTGTTTGATTCGGCGAACCAATCTCTGCCACTATGGTTCCGCCCAGAAAGGTTCCGCCAGGAAGAAGTCACCCGTGACATCCTCCCCGCCAAACCGTTCTAGTCCCTAGAACGCCTTCGCCGCCCATTCTCCATAACGTGCTGGGGGCCGGCCACGGTTCTCTCGCTGGGACCGCTCGTGGTGGCGAAACAGGGTCAATGCCAGCAGGCATATCCACTGGATCTCTGGGGCCATTTCTGCGGGAGCATTTACCCGCCTCCTGGGATCACGGCCCATCCTGCTACCCAAGGGGCTACGGCCTCAGGCGCCATTGGCGCCTCTACAGGGCTGGGATAGTTCAGGCAGGGGCGGATCCTGGTCCGATGGACCACTCTAGCGGGCCCAGCCTTCCCTTCGGGCCAAGTCGTATACACCGGCTGTCCAGGCCGCTGTTGGTCGCGCCAGTCCCTGGAGCCCGGCCAGATATTCGATCCGAGCCCACCATTCGGAGAGGCGTTTCTCTGACTCATTTCCTCCATATTTTTGGACCCAGGGATTTCCCATATATACTGGCATGACTCGGGGTGGGGCCTCCAGTGTCCCGTCGTGCCGGCCATCTGTGGATCCCCGGTCGCTCAACCCGAGGTGGAACCCTGCCGACCACGCCAAATTATGTCACAGGCCGGCCCTTCTCTGGGCCTCTCACGCCCGTAATCTACACCACCCTTGGGAGTCGGACTGAAGCAGACACAGGACAATGGCAGGCAAGTTCAATTCAATTTGTAATTTATTGGTTAAGAAAGGCAATCTAAAATCTGTATGCTGGACAGGGTCGTCATTCCCACGGACCCGACGGGAGGCTTCCTGTCGCGCCCAAGGGCAAGAGGAGGGTGGGGTAGGTCGATGCCCCGTGAGTAGGGCTTCCTTACGGCTGTTCCGGTAAGTGTCAAAGGGGACTTCCTCGTAGGGTCTGGCGGACCAGGGGTCTAGACAGCCGCTACCAGGCGGTCAGGCGAGTGCCGGCACACACTCCGACAGGTGGGTGTTCCAGATGTTACTTCCTCTCCTCTTTGAAGACTAGTGGCCACAGCTCTCGCACAGGAGGCGCTTCAACTGGGGCTTCTTAACAACAACAAGGTGAGTATCCAGGTACGTTCTGGTCATCGCAGCACTCGCTGGAGGCTTCCACTCGGGGACGTCCAACTGGAGGACGTTCCTGTAATACAGACAGACGAGTACAGAAATCCACTCCTCTTCACACTTCGTAGTCAGGGGACTCACACTGGAGGAACTCCATACACAACCCCAAGGTGAGTATTCAGGTACGTCTGATCGCCGAGCGCTCACGCTAGAGGCATCTACTCGGGCCGCCCAACTGGAGGGACGCTCCTGTAACACAGACAGACAGATGCGGAGATCCACTCCTCTTCACACTCGTAATCAAGGGACTCACGCTGGAGGAACTCTGTACACAGCAACAAGGTGAGCATCCAGGTACGCTCTGGTCGCCGCAGCACTCGCTGGAGGCTTCCACTCGGGGACGTCCAACTGGAGGACGTTCCTGTAATACACAGATAGGGACACAGCAGACACTCCTCTTCGCTGTTGGTAACACCAGAGCATACAATGGAAACCCCGCTGTAAGCAAACAGATCGGTGCACAACAATTGCTCCTCTTCACTACTGGCAACACAGGGCATACGAGGGGAATCGTTCGCTGTAAGCAGACAGATAATGTTCAACAATGCTCCTCTTCACTGCGGGTAACAACTGGATACTGAAACAGAAAGCGTTCACGGTGAGTGGACAGATAAGTATACAACAATTTCTCCTCTTCGCTGCTGGTAGCACAGGACACTGGAATGAAAAGTGTTCACTGTAAGTAGACAGATAAGTATACAACAATTGCTCCTCTCCGCTGCTGATAGCACAGGACACTGAAATGGAAAGCGTTCGCTGAGAGCAGACAGATACGTATACAACAATCACTCCTCGTCACTGCTGGTAACACAGGGCATTGGAATGGAAGCATTCACTGTAAGTAGACAGGTAAGTATACAACAATTGCTCCTCTTCGCTGCTGTCAACACGGGCATACGAGGGAGATCATTCACTATAAGCAGGCAGGTAAGTATACAACAACTACTCCTCTTCTCTGCTGGTAGCACAGGACACTGGAATGAAAAGTGTTCACTGTAAGTAGACAGATAAGTATACAACAATTGCTCCTCTCCGCTGCTGATAGCACAGGACACTGACATGGAAAGCGTCGCTGAGAGCAGACAGATACGTATACAACAATCACTCCTCGTCACTGCTGGTAACACAGGGCATTGGAATGGAAGCATTCACTGTAAGTAGACAGGTAAGTATACAACAATTGCTCCTCTTCGCTGCTGTCAACACGGGCATACGAGGGAGATCATTCACTATAAGCAGGCAGGTAAGTATACAACAACTACTCCTCTTCTTATGTTTGGAACATGAACGACACTCAGGTGGGTAGTAGACACACGGCGAGTTTAGGCTCACGCTTCACACATCACACAGTGCATCACATCACTTCATCACGGCAATTTCAAACCTCAGTGGAAAATACATACAAGAGGGCCGTTTGTCCTGCTTCCAACCTGGCGCTCACATCAGCGGTTCCTCAACCATGAAGAGAGTGGAGATCGATAGACTTACTCACAATCCTTCCCAACACTTCACGGTCCAGCGAACTTCCCTTCTTCTCACACTCAAATACGGTGCCCCGTCTCCAGTCTCGTTTCCTCTGAACTTCCGCCCACGGCTCTTCCCAAGGACTCCAGCTTCCACCGCCAGAGAACACAACAACAAGACGCCACCCGAAGAACCTCCTAAGAGGACTCTGCCCTCTCCTTTTATCCTCCTCTTCAGCAGCGTGTTGTAATTGTACACCGCTGTTCGCAATTAGCACATCATCCCCGTATTCGCGGGGATTCACTAAACCCGGAACTAACCCGGTGTTCCCTTATTATGGGTCCCGGGAGGCGATCGCGGCGAAATTAGTTCCGCTTTTTAGTTCCTCTTTTGTCACCGTGTGACAGTAACATCATTTTAAACACACTTAAATGTATCTAATATAATAAACAGAGCTGCGTTACCTCATACTCATGACCGGGAAAGCGGAGATTGCGCCGGCGGCTGTGTCCGTCATAATAAAAGTCCCATTGCTTGCTAGCAGTGTGTTTTGTGTAACAATCGGTCTGGGGGCCTTGCTCAGCTCCACAGCACTCGCCCCTGCTCTGCTTCACACTACAGTAACATTAATCACATCCATGAACATGATTTCTGCCCAAGTCCTATCCCGATTCTTATCCACCGGCTGTGAGGTGAAGACCACATGTCCCAAGATCCTGCACACAAACTTGACGTCATCAAACAACACCTTTGTTTTGAACAGGTGCCCTCTAGCTGACGGAAAAGTTGCATAGTGTACCTTTAAACTTTGGTTAGTGTGTAATGTTGCTGTTTGAGCATAAACAACATCTGCAAAATTACGATGCTCAAAGTTCAATGCAAAGGGGGATATTTTCTTTTACAGATAAGGCTTTTTAAGAACTAAAACAAATGGCTGGTAGGGACTACAATGAGCTTCTTCCCGGGTTGGTGACATCACAAAACCTAAAATGTACATAAACCCTGCCCCTGGAAACACGCAACACAGGGGGTGAGGCCATGTTGGGCTGAGTTGTTGTAGTAGAGAGTTGTTGCCATGTCATGCATGTTTATACCCTTGCTAGAGCAGCTAGTCATAAAATGTCTCATCTATATAACTGTTCTGTTTTGGGCTGTAATAATAAACTTACGGGATCTGAGCCACTGAGGATGCAGTGGATTCATTTCATCTGTGAAGGGACTGTGCCCAAGAAATTAGCTAAATTCGTTTTTGTGTGAATCATTGTACACTGGACTGCTTTGCAAACGAGGGTAAGTAAACGCTAGGGCTGAAAAAATAAAAAAATAATTGTTTTCTCAATTTTAATTGATTATCATTTTTATGAACCGATGTCGATTCTTAAATCCCAAGAATCGATTAGTCATCCTGTTCTCAATTGATGAATGAAGGAACATTGTAGCGTGCCTCCTATCCAATACATTTGCAATACTCTTTGTGCTTTGTTACTATTGATATGAAACCGTGTCAGATTTCAAATTACATCCATTTTATTATGAAATTCAAAAACTTAAATACAGTTTTGGCACCGTGGCGTGAGATCGATCTGGCACAGCTTAAGAGAAGCGGCAACACAAAGCGCACATGGACTGATCTTCTCTTCTGCTTTAATACCAGTTACAGCGCAAAATAAACATGAATGAGCATCTGAAAGTGTGTTCAAAGATACAGGACAACTTACCGAAATCCATATCATGTCACCTGGAATCTCTCAATCAGTGTTTCAACCGTGGAAAGACGTCCAAACAGCTTGTAAACAATGTCATGTAATGTCACATTTACCTCAGAAAAACCATCAGTGACCACAAACTCGTTAGTCAGCTAGAAACATTAACTCAGGAGATTAGCATTTCGCTAAATATATGCACCATATTGCACAGTCTATTCATTATAATTTCTTCAATATTTAATGCATGAATAAATCTGGCAATTTTTCATGACAGCCACCATTTAAATGTTGATTTTTCAGAAAACGAATTGGACTAGAAATATGGCTGTGTAATTGTAAAGTTAATATTATAATATATATATTTTTTTAAAACATTGCGTGTAAGTGTATACAATATTATACTAGGCTAATATAGCCTAGTAGACTACAACTGACTCCCATAGTTTACAGCATTAGCTGAGAGATTTGTTTTCCTTGAGAAAATTTGCCATGTATTGTACCTGATGTATCTCCAAAATAATTAGTGGTGGGGCATAGATACATTTTTTTAAAAATCTAGATTAATCTCACTGTGATCTTGGAATTAATCTAGATCTCATTTTAATTTAATTCAGAATATGTGTGCTACCCAAATAATGACTGGTGCTTTCACGTTCATATGATATTATCTGGATCCGAACGGGGTGCGTTTGCGTCATCAAAGCAGCAGCTGTTTACCCGTTACTTGGTAATGACGCTGAGCGAGAAGGTGGCAAAATGAATAGCGTTGTTCACCTAACTTTTATATATTTGTTTTTGAACCGTTAGTTTTGTTACCAAAGTTTCAGTAGGTAATGGCACTTGCGTCTGCCACGGATGTACTGCAAATGCTCTAAAGAACGCTGACGACAAGCAGAAATGAGATGTACAGCTCTCTGCTTGCAGTATGTCAGTCACGCCGTCAGACTCGAGTACGTTCGCGGGTGCGCACCTGAGTTCGGAAGACAGCGCTCACGCTTGAGGTGGTAATTTCACAGTAGGCATACACGCAGGTTCAAGACTTGCACGCTCCCTACAGTGCGGGCTAAAATATCAAGGTGAAAGTCATCATAGCTTGCGTAGTATAGACCCAGCTCCCAACACAACTTCGAGAATAGATTAACGGCGATAATTTTTTTATCGCCCGACAAGAGTCTCACGTTAACGCAGCACGTTAACGCCGATAACAGCCCACCACTAAAAATAATATATCGGAATCAACATCTAATCGAATTGTGAACTTTGTGTCAATACCCAGCCATAGTAAACGCAGGATTTGCAAAAGTTGCTTCTCAAAGATGGATCAAATCCAACTCTTTGTGATCCAACCGCAAGTACCACACTTTATAATGTGTGTGTTTGCAAATCGCCTTTGTGAATGTGCTAATGTGGCTTAAACTACCATTGTCTCTTACTGTTCACAGAGACCATGAGCTTGTTATTTTTAACTAAAATGCTCACCGCTTATACAATTCAAATGCGTACTTTTATTACTTCTTAAAAGTAGTACTCTGAATACAGAGACAATGTTAACTTTAGGCACCATACTGTATAGCATCCTAAGCACATTCACAAAGGTGATTTCCGTACAGTCACAAAATATAATGTGCAGTACTTGTAGAAGTTACTCGATTGTAAGTATTTTAAAGTGCGCATAATTTAGGTCAGATTTGACTTTCTTACCTAACCCGAGGACAATAATAAATAAGGTAAAGGTGTCAAGTTATTCTCAACAATTTTTTAATGCGGTTGGTTAACCCACTTGAAGGTGCATACCGCCACCTACTGCATGACACCGGCATGGCAGCTGATCAGGCTTAATAGCGATACTTGTCAGTTAAAAAGAAATGCTTGATCTGCACCAATACCGATCCATGAGATCAGCTCGGGACATCCCTAGTTTGTACAATGTAGGGTCACGGAAAAGAAAATCCTATTTACAATTTTATTTTCATAAATGTATTAAATTACTGATGATATTAATTCTGATCTGAGGAAGCATCCTAACTTTCCTGCAAAGACTGAAAATGATGCGGATGGGGAAAAAAGGGATCCGCACTGGGAGTGCTCCAGGCACAGACATCGCCTAAGGCAATGAGAGCTGGAGCTAGAGACTCACTAGAGACTGCCTTCAGTTTCATCACACACAGAGACTATAAGGGTTCGTGTTCCAGAGGGACAATGATCCCCAGAGGACCGATCACAGCAGCAGCTTCAACTCAATCTTTTACCTCCTCCTCATCGTTAATCTGTCATTATTTCTGTAATCTCGAGATGTGGTTTGCAGCTGTAGCTTGAGCTAAGGGGGAAAAAATGCTAATACCTACTGGCTGATTGCGACATTTTCACTTTATTTCCATACTCTACTTATATTATTCTACTATATATAAGCAAGGGGGTAATCCAGCCCCCAGAAAGCGTACCTTCCATACAGGGGCGTGTCTAGAGCATTTTCAGTGGGGGGGCCATGCTGGGGCACTGCCTCCAAACGGAGTGGCCGCCAGTGACCAAAAAAAAGCTAAATTCTACACTATATTACATAAATCCTACTGATTTTATATTATGTTTTTAACTTGAATAAAGTTAAACAAATGTAGTAATAATGCACATTTTTGATTAATTTAGTTTTTTGTCCTCCCTGTATCCATTAAGTTAAATTTGAGAGCCAGTGTTTATTATTTTTTTGTGTTTTCATAAAACTAACAAGTTTATAAAATAAAAGCAATTTTAATAACACATAGCAATTTTAAAAACCCAGAAGCAGAAACGATGTTAACTTTTTCTTTTAATTAGTTAGGCCATTACGATATACAGTAGTAGTTTTATTCACAATCTCTTTCAAATAATAATAACGTTACATAAATAAAAAATGTAGAATGCGCTGCTTCGTATAACAGACCGCTGGCATGAAAAACAGCGCGTTGCTATGGACGTAGGATTCTAACCGCAGAGACGAAACTGACTATTTTCTTTAGCGGAAGCAATACAAATCGTTTCTAAAACAATAAACTCCTTTTTAAATCAATAATTTGTGTCGAATTATTGATTTATTTGGTAGGTTGCCATGTAATAAGCGGGATAATGTATAGCAAGGCAGTTGTTATAGCGAATACAACCTCTTCAGGCTGATTTAAGATCCCTCCACTTCGCGTCGGGCTCATAAACAGCCTGTCGGTGTTGTATTCGCTATAACAACCGCCTCGCTATACATTATACCTTACATAGCGCCAGCGTATTTTACTTTTATTGTATTTTATTAAACGTTGACTGAACATTAACCACATCAACCACGAACAACGCGACCGCCCGCAACCTGGTGACTCTCGGTCCAGCCGCCGAAAACACCCGCTCTGAGGGGACTGACGTTACCGGGATGCACAGACCTCCGCGCTAACTTGGCCAGCCCGGAAACCTTATTCCGTTCACTTTTCACCAGTCTGTAGATGTGCAGTTCAGGGGTGGGAGTCTCCCTCAGAAAGTTCTGCTTCGATGCCAGCCTCGCATTGAGTGGTATTGCACCCTGGTGGTAAAATGTTTAATTGCTGCCAATCCCTAAACTTCACCACACTTGATAAAGGTAAAGTCCAAGTCCGCGACGTTGACGATCGTTGTTTCTCTGGCGCTACACTTCTTTGAATCGCGATCTTCAGTAGAGTCTATAAACTGATTGGCTGTAAAATGAACCAATCGCAAGACATCTTATGGGGTAACTGGGGTGTCAGAAAACGAAATGAATCTAGCCCTTTGGAAAATTCAGCGTAAAGGCCGGTCAGCGCGCTCTGGAGGAAGGACACCGTATCGCATCTTTGCTGGACAGATTCAGATAGGCTTCTGTGCATTTGTGAATCAAGGCCACGGAACGACAGTCTCAAAAGATTCCACAGGTACAAAAGCGCATATTCTAAGGCAGAACAACAATGCAAAAGACTTGTGATTTACTGTGCATTAAACTACAGGTACAGAATACAGATAAAGCATTTGTGGATTGTGAGCAAAAGACAATAATGCATGATTGCTCTGTGTGTGTGTGTGTGTGTGTGGATCTCGCGTTCATTTGTAAATTGCTTTGTGTGTGTGTGAATCTGTCGTGTGCATTTGTGGATCGCTTTGTGTGTGTGTGTGGATCTCTCGTGTGCATTTGTAAATTGCTTTGTGTGTGGATCTCTCCTGTGCGTTTGTGGATTGGTGCGTGCATGTGGATCTTTCCGTGCATTTGTGAATTGGTGCGTGCGCATGTGGATCTCTACTGTGCATTTGTGGAAGGTTTTGATACTGTTTTCACTCCATATTTCAACATCACACTCACAGCACTCGGCTCGGGAGCTACGGAGATTCATGTAAACGGAGCGGTGGAGAGCAAAGTTTCAACTTTTAAAATGAACTTCCTATGAAAGTTAAGGTTCCAAAGACATGAACTGAACACGCGCCAGACTGATCACGCGCTGTGAATGCAGCCCCGAATCCCTCAATTACCTCAGCCAATGTGATGAATGTAATCCGATCCTGATGCGTTTCTGCCGGGACGCTCAATCGGCTCACTCGCATTAAATCGAACAGACACGTTCAGTTTTTAATTGTAGTGTCTCTAACTGAACTGATTTTCTGAAAATGAACCCGGTAGTCAAGTGATCCAGTAAACCAGTAGCCGACTAGCCGTGCCTAGAGTAGAGCAGTGAAGCAGTGCGTTCTGGGAATTGTTGTCTTTCATCCCCATGAGACAAAAATACATTTTCTGTGTTTTCTCAGTCTACAAGGCACCAAGTTCAAAAATAATTTCACATTTGTACTACATTAATGACCCAGTTTAAATACAGATTCATCTTCCCAGCGCTGATACCCCTTTAAGCATCGATCATGTTGCAGCAACTCAGCAGTGCACTCGACAGGATAAAGATTCACTCAAATCCAAAAAAATGGACAAGAAAAACAGAAGAGAGAGAGAAAAAAAAAACTGACCTTGAATACAAGGTCACAAAATCATCATTTGTATTTTGTCCGTACAGATCTCACATCCATTACCACAGTTTAACACAGCATCAATTAAATCACATATTTGCATATGAACGTGCAACATTCGTTCACCACATGTGGTCTTATATCATACAGATCAAAATTAAAGGAAACTACAATACATTGTTCTCTTTTTTCTTCTTTACATTTCACTAGTATGAACATTTCAGGAATATTTTACCCAGATTAATACATATGACATGAGAATTTTAATTCACCAAAACACGATGAACTTGAACACTCAATCTCTTTTAGGTATGTAGATTTCTTACAACTTATAAATAAATAAATAAATAAACTGTTTCCTCATAAAACGTATTTTTCAACGCACTATGCGTTACGAGGCTTCTTCTCAGTAGCTGCATCACGCATTATAATTCTCAAACAATCTCTTTTTCACATGAACTTCACTTCTTCACAGTCTAAATAGTCTGGACATGTATAACTTCAATTAAAATCACATATTTCAAATGTGTTACTTTTCTTTGGAGAGACTCGAATTACGTCTGCTCTTCTGATTAGCCGATGAGAGAGAGAGAGAGAGAGCTCTTGCCGCGTGCGAAATCCGGAAAACAAAAAAATGCGCTAGACAACATTCTCAATGCTCATTGGTCGGTTCTTACAAACACAAAATAATTTAATTGGATGTCCTAATACTCATGAAAATAAATTATAAATTGAAAAGAAAAAATGTCCTGACTCATTTATTTAATTCTATCATGTATTTTTGGTAACCTGGTTACAAAAAGCAAAAGTATATTATTGTAAAATTTCCTGTTAGATTTATTACTGTTCTTTACCATATCCTGGTGTAAAGGAGCTTGACGTTTTAACCAAGTAAATGTTTACAACTTTTTTAGCATTTTTACACCCCTTTACTATTAAAATTACGATACTTTTTTTAACGTACGCTTTTATGATTTATAATGGGATCTGTTTCCTGGAATCACCATTCTTCCCACTTATCCTATTGCCCAGGTCTAGAATCTTCAGCTGGCAGTAATGGAGGCCTGCAGGAAACTGCTGCAAGCTTTTTGAATGGCACAGACCGTGATTACAATTGAAACAGGGATAATTGAAATGTGTCTGGATAGCAGTTACGGTAAAACTTATGCCCTCTTTGTTATTCGAGTGTCAAGGTATGCGAAGAATTTTCAATTAAACTGTGTGGATTGTGGCCAACAAACAGGAGAAGAGTGCAAGGCTAACTACTGGCCTGACACTTGTCTGAGGTGGGAAGATTGATGGCGGCACTTTTAACATTTTAGAAGGGGCTCACCCTCTGTTAAAAAGAGAGCACTGAGGGAAATGTCAGCGAATGAAAGCAGGCAGCTCGGAAATCCTCAGTGGAACAACAGCAACATCGATCCAACAAAATCAGGAAAACAAGAGTGGGTATAGAAAAGCCGAAGACAAACACAAGCGACCTTAAGTCTCTGGATTAAATTGAGGTTCAAATAATAATGCTTTTACAGCCTTAAATACGGAGCCATGGACAACACACACAGCTCTGTTCCAAAACCTGCTCTCGTGTAGCCAGATCTAAACAGCAAAAGGTCAACATTGCAGCTTGTTCTGGCCAGAACCGCCTACTAAAACAGAAAGAGACCACCTGACCAACATATAAAGCAAACCACCACATTGAATTTGTTTTTACCGGCTATGTAGATCTTTTAGCATATGCCTACTTTATACTATTTTATACTTAATACTATAGTTTAAAATAATATTCTTAAGTGTAAACTGAATGGACACTTGTTTGCATGTTATTTACAATTGAATGAAAAGGTATTTTAGTGTTTAGTGTATTTTAAAATGGAATTAGTTGAACTTAACTTAAGCCTATAGTACTGATTGTGTGACGGTCAAAAATGACATGTTTTTTTCAATGAAAATATTGTACTATATTTTAGTTTGATAATGTTTTTTTATTTAATATTTTGTATTTTTAGGGGATCTTAGGGTACTACATTATATTTATGCAGTTGTTAAAATCAAATTACTTTTTGAGCAACTTATAAATCTTGAATGCTTTTAAAGAGGACACATAACAGATTATCGCTTAAGTGAAAAAAAGATTTTAAAAGGTGAACTTGAAAAAAATACCATTTAAAATTTGTATATGAAATATATATTTTCCAAAACACATTTTACTCAAAATCTGAGTTTGATTATATATGGATTCGATGTTCTCTGTGTTAAAAATTTGAGGTTGATATCTCAAATGAGCTTTCAGTCAGATTTTGTTTGGGTGCAGTACCAAAAGTTTCCACTAGATGAAATCCGTTTCAAATTAATTTCCAATGCTGACATTTTTGACCACAAGCAATACAAGTGGGACTATTTTTTCCAGGACCATTTAACCTTTTCGAATCGTGTTCATATATTTATTTATTTTTTCACAAAGCAAGTGCCAAAACCTTTATCAAGTTTTGTACTTTCCGATAAAGCAAAACAATTCTTTAACCCTTTCCAGTTTTCAGGCTGACATATCACAGTTGATCCCAAAATGAAGTTAGCATATTGCTAAGCTAACCACACTACATATGTACAAATATATATTCGGTTTTAGTATTTATATAACAATACTCTGCAGTATAAAAAAATAAAATATGTTTATGTTTAATTTCTACCTTTCCCAATGGGAAGATGAATCTGTATCATAAACTAGATCATTAATGTAGTAGAAATGTGAAATTATTTTTGAATTTGGTGCCTTCTAGACTGAGAAAACACAGAAAAAATGTATTTGTGTCTCATGGGGATGAAAGACAACAATTCCCAGAATGCACTTCGCTGCCCTACTCAAGGCATGGCTACTGGATCACTTACCAACCGTGTTCATTTTCATAAAATCAGTTCAGTTAGACACTACAATTAAAAACTGAACGTGTCTGTTCAATATATTGTGAGTGAGTCAAATGAGTGTCACGGCCGTGACACGGCACAAACGCAGGAGTCAGATTACATTCATCACATGAGCTGAGGTAATCGCGGGATTCGTGGCTGAATACATTCACAGCGCGTGATCAGTCTGGCGCATTTTCAGTCCATGTCTTTGGAAGCTTAACTTTCATAGGAAGTTCATTTGAAAGGTTGAAACACTCACTTTGCTCTCCACCGCTCCGTTTACATGAATCTCCGCAGCTCCGCGAGCCGAGTGCGATGTTGAAAACATGCGGAAATAGCGCCTCCTGCTGGCTGTAGTCTTTAGCCTCTTGCCAAAAACTCCTCCGATGACAGAAAATGACGATATTTGCGTCATCGGAGGAATTTTTCCAGAAATAAAATGTCATAATTCTCTCGTCTCAGGGTCATATGTTGGGGGAAAGTACGATAATTCGAATATACTCCTGGGTTTCTACTGATACAAAGCTTAATGCTAATCGCTGAAGTATCCCTTTAATTACGTTTCACAAAAAAAACAGTAATAAACATTTTACATTCTCAAACCCTTTGACACGTATGATCACACAAGTGTGATCATTCTGGGCTGGTCCCTGGTGAGTACGATCACACTGGTGTGATTAGAACGCTCAGAGATCAACTGCCAAATTCAAATTTCAAACCTACTTTAACGCGCTGACTGGCGCTGAGCCAAAGACTGCGTGAGTGAGAGACTGACTAAGCTCAGTGTCTTTTAATGTTTATTTTAGGTTTCAAACACTTAAAATTACATTATACAACCACCAAATTATCAACAAAAACAAAATATAGTTTGTAATTGCATACTTATATAGCAAGATATCAGTGTTGTAAACATATAATGGCCCGTGATAACATTACCGATCAAATAACACAATCATTTTCTACCCTTTGACAATCAGTCTAGGCTGTTCCCACACGCAGTGTCACATATATCAGGAGAAGTGGATGATCTTGTGTTGTAAATCCAGCAGGCTCCGACTCCCTGTCATTGTTGAAAACATAATGGCGGCGCCCCACCCACAGCCCGTGATAACTTACCGATAAACAAACATATTTTTATTTTATTTTTTATTTTTTTATTATTTAAACCATAAGGAGTTCACTTGCATGTATTATATTTAGTCAGTAAATATTTTTGTATAAAAATAATACAAAATAAAACGTGCCAAGTTTGATGTGTTACCATGGAAATTAGAACATGTCATTTTAAAATAATGGTTGCATTAAAAAACTCACGCAAGGCTGCCAGTCATAATATTTAGAACGTACGTGCGAAAGGGTAAATGGATAGGAAACATTTGCCCAAATTTGCCAAAAATCTAGATGGCACAAAACTAGATAATTTTCATTATATTAACAAATCAACACATCAAGCACCCAGTGCAGTGCCTCAATAAGCACCTACACAGAGGTTCACAGATCCCCTGGCCGAGCAATAGCAACAGCTTTATTTTGGCGATAAAAGCGTAATTGTGTTTCTGTAACAGTGCAGAGGTGCTGTTTACAAGCATTTGGCGACCTGAACTACATTCTCAAGACAGATCAGAGATATACAGACTACGACACCAGAGACAAGTGCATGATCCAGCATCAGTCTCCTCTCAGCACAACAGTCATTAAACATCCACAAATCAATAGAAAATGGCTTCTGGAGGTTTGGCTGGATACCAGGGTCACCCTGCGTGTCAGGGGCAGTCGTCCCCAATTACCTTCTCTTTACTTCATTCCTGTTATGTCATCTCCTACATCCAGTGGTGCTCTATTTTTCTGGTCCCAATTACTGTTAGTAGCCAGTGATATCCTAATAATCCAAAGACAACTGATAACACATTTTATGAAGTGTGCATTATAATGTGCATTATAATGCAAAGTTTACTTTTTTTCTTTATGCACCAGTGTTGTAGTAATCGAGACTGGACAAGGACAAGTTTGTCTCAGTTTGAAAATATGACCTTTGACTCAAACTTTAGTTCAGTGTTGTCCATTCTCAAGCACAACAACACTGTTATGCATGTCTATATAGTACATTTATTATGTGTTTAGATATATAGAAAAAAAATGATAATACTATTTCTGAAAACCATGCTAATACCATGTTTTTTGTTTTGTTTGTTTGACATGTTATAACTGCACACTACAAAGAGCTGTCTGTCGTACCTACACGTTCAGATTTACTCCAGCAGCACAAGCATCCTTTAGCTGATGAGTTTATGGAAATGACACTTTATGTAAATCAGTCTGCAGCTCTCATTGCTGTATGAAGATGAGAGCCACGCAGAACAACAAATTTGAGCAAAGAGAATTTGCAGATGCCATACGAGATGACTTCATTATCATAACTTATTACTTTACCTTGGCAGATAATTCAAAAAGAATGTAAACCAGAGTTGAAAAGTGGAAATGTTTGCAGTCACCAAAGGATAGATTAGGGCCTACCTGAGATGTTTTCATCACCACAGTAAATTGACATTGTATATTCAGGTTTCAGGATTTGATTTAGGTCTTGTATATTTTCATGAGGTGTGCAAACCCCTCAAAAACAGAAGCACAGTCCCATCTCACAGGTGTTTGAAATCTGCTACACTATCATCTATCTATGGTTTTGGATTGAACGGTGACTGAAAATAGAGATTCCTAAGTAACGTGGCTCCATCTAGTGGAGAATACTAATAACAGCACTTCAGCAACATAAGGTCTCATTCACACAAAACCAAATATATATGAAAATAATACACATTTATTGCTAGAAATGAAATGGCAGTTGAAAAAAAAAAAAATAATAAACGGGCAAAAATCTACATTCTTAAAGTCACTTTGAACTCCAACTTTCAGCCGCCATTTTATCCTTTAACTGTCACAAAACCGCACACACAGGACAGTGGGATCACAGGCAGCGAAAGAGGTCCCAGTCTGGAGGATCCTTGGAAATCAACCTTCCTTCTGTGGCCTTCATTTTGTATAATCTAATCACCCACAATCCTTTGCACATACCCTGTATCAAAACCTAGTGAGCTGCCTGTTTAGACAGCATTTTGGCCATTTGGACATATATCATCCATATACAATCCTGTGACACCAACAAAAGTGAAAGCCTAAAACAATGCATATTTCAGACATATCTTTTTACTGTATGAAAGGATGAACAGAGTAGTTGTCTCTCTTGCAAAGGAAAATAAATAAATGAATAAATGAAACACATAAATGATTTAACTCAAATGTAGGCTAATTCATAAATGTCCAACAAGGTAATTCTATGTTTCATATGAAAATCCACAAAAATTATTTGCAAATTGCAAAATAAGCTACATGTATGTACTGTTAAATGAAATAACCATTTTGTGTACAAACATGAAACATATAGCCTAACAATACTCTAATGACTGCTCAAAACAAGCAACTGACAGATAATTTTAAATAAAATGTATTATTAGGCTATGTATATAATTCATATTTGATTAATTGTAGCACATATGAGAAAGTTAGCTAATTGTCATAAATGCATGCATAATATTTGTGTAGATGTATAGTTATATTTACAACCAAAAATACCTCTTGTACAGCCTAATCTAATACAGCCATTGGGGAATGCAACAAGTTTTTCACACCTGGATTTGGGGATCCTCTGTCAGGTTGGATGGTAAACGTTGGTGGACAGCCATTTTCAGGTCTCTCCAGAGATGCTCAATTGGGTTTAAGTCAGTACTCTGGCTGGGCCATTCAAGAACAGTCACAGAGTTGTTGTGAAGCCACTCCTTCATTATTTTAGCTGTGTGCTTAGGGTCATTGTCTTGTTGGGAGGTGAACCTTCAGCCCAGTCTGAGGTCTTAAGCACTCTGGAAAAGGTTTTCGTCCAGGATATCCCTGTACTTGCCCGCTTTCATATTTCCCTTGATTGCAACCAGTCATCCTGTCCCTGCAGCTGAAAAACACCCCCACAGCATGATGCTGCCACCAACATGCTTCACTGTTGGGACTGTATTGGACCCAAAAACAGTTGGGGAGGGAGGTAAACAAAGAAAATGGATTCGATGCTGCCCTACATAACTCCTTTATTCCTGCATCACCCATAAGGGTGTATCAAACAACCAACCACATAAGGGAATGCACAATTTTACTTTATAGCATCTTAACATAGTGGAGGATATAGCTCAACCCTGGAAAAATGTTATTTCGAAATATCAGAGAGGAGCAAGAGAGATGCCAGAGACAATCAACGTCTGCCCCCAACTACTGATCAAAGCCACTCTCAGTTTGGGGAGCATGTGAAGGATGCAGGATATCCTCAGACATATTCCCAACATACAACCTAATTTGAAGTATCTTTGCCAAAAATAAATGTAATGACATCCCATTCTTAATCAGTAGGGTTTAATATGGAGTTGGCCCACCCTTTGCAGCTATAACAGTTTCAACTCTTCTGGGAAGGCTTTCCACAAGGTTTAGAAGTGTGTTTATGGTAAAACATTTTAACCTTTCTTCTAGAGGTGCATTTGTGAGGTCAGGCACTGATGTTAGAAGAGAAGGCCTGGCTCGCAGTCTTCGCTCTAATTCATCCCAGAGGTGTTCTATTGGGTTGATGTCAGGACTTTGTGCAGGCCAGTCAAGTTCCTCCACACCAAACTCACTCATCCATCTTTTTATGGACCTTGCTTTGTGCACTGGTGCACAGTCATGTTGGAACAGGAAGGGGCCACCCCAAAATGTTCCCACAATGTTGGGAGCATGAAATTGTCCAAAATGTCTTGGTATGCTGAAGCATTAGGAGTTTCTTTTACTGGAACTAAGGGGCCAAGCCCAACCCTTTAAAAACAACTCCACACCATAATCCCCCCTCCACCTAACTTTACACCTGGCACAATGTAGTCAGGCAAGTACCGTTCTCCTGGCAACCGCCACACCCAGACTCGTCCATCAGATCGCCAGGCAGAGAAGCATGATTGGTCACTCCAGAGAACACGTCTCCACTGCTCTAGAGTCCAGTGACTGTGTGCTTTACACCACTGCATCCGATGCATTGCGTTGCAATGCTTGGATGCAGCTGCTCGGCCATGGCTCTCTACGCACTGTTCTTGAGCTAATCTGAAGACCACATGAAGTTTGGAGGTCTGTAGCTGTTGACTGCAGAAAGTTGGTGACTTCTAAGCACCTTGCACCTCAGCATGTGCTGACCCCGCTCTGTGATTTTACATGGCCTACGACTTCATGGCTGAGTTGCTGTTGTTCCCAATTGACCCTTCACTAAGCCAGGCCCGAAAACCGCCACAGGCCAATCGTGGCTTAGCAAGCAGAACATGCCGAAGCATTGTGCTTATGGATTGTACAAATCTGATACCTGCTATCCTTGGACAGGGGGTGGAATATTTTTCCTTTCCCAAACCTAAAACCCAAGGGGAGAAATGACGCTGTTCTGTCAATTTGCCCTACCTTGTCGGATTTTCCTACCGTAGCGCTAAATTATAGCTATATCTATCAATGCATGCTACCGTATCGAAAAATCCTACTGGGTGTTAGCGTCTCTGACTAATTTACGTGAAATAATTCAGTCTAACTTTACTGAGGATTCTTATTGGGGAAACAGATTTTACAGGGCAAAATACCTTATCAGACTGTTGTGGATCAAGCAGTGTGGGAGAATAAATATCTAAAATATAAGCGGGAGAATGTTATCATTGCAAAGTGGTCAGGCTAAGGTATTGTGTTTATTCCACAAGTCTTATGGATAAGCTGTTTGATTTATAATTATTAGATAGTTTTCTAATTTAACTTACCCTGCTGTGCATGAACATAGCTGATCCTCAATTTGTGTTTCCCATTTGAATGGTCAGCGTATGAGGCGGCTGCTGCTACCTGGTTTTACCTTAAGTTTTAAATTAAATGATTCTCTAATCGGTTGCATATTATGCCGAGGATATATCCCTCGAATGCATATTGCAGTCCCTTTTGTCTTGCTCTCTCAGATATTTCACCTGTTCACCAAAAATGACTAATGCAGTTTCCTGCTAATTCCGTCCAGACAGCTAAAATATAATTATTATAGGATTCACTGCAATAAATAATTACAGTAGTGATTCTGGGTAAAGCAAAAACATGGCATAAAAGATGGATTTATGATGTACCTGCTTATTAGTTACATTTGGCTAATTTCATACAAAAAAGGTTGCATATGCACCACAATCAAAAAGCTGCTCAATTAGACATCCAAGGTAAACAACATTTACGAATTTATTAGTAACACAATCAAAAAGCTGCTCAATTAGACATCCAAGGTAAACAACATTTACGAATTTATTAGTAACAATGTACAGAAAACATGTAATTTATAGAAAGCCTACAGTTTATAATAAGAGAAACTGTCTGAAGAAGGTCACCACTCATCCAGGCATTTGTTGTGGTTTAATGTGAGCCTCTGTTACTGTGTTCATGATCACTCATCATTTGCAGAAACTGGTAATCCTGCAGAGCTAAAGTCTTTCCAGCTGGATGAAGATGCTGATGCTATCTTGAAACGGTTGAGTCTTCGTGTGACTGGTTGGATGAGGTGGTGGCGGCGCTGAGCAGAGAGAAACCGCTGTGACTTGACTCTAGGCTGCTCATGGAACCCCTAATGGAAACAAACACACACCTTTAAAACACACAATTTGGTTTTACAGGTGATATGTTTTTAATGTAGGAACAACATCCAACTCTGTGTTTTAGTTTACCATGATTCATTCATATTTTTAATGAAAAGCACTTTGCAGTATGTAAATACACAGACCTGAAGTCAGTGGACGGCAGCACCTCTGTGAAATACATGACTTTGCATTTGTGTGAGGAAACCTGCAGAGAGGCCAGAACATCATCGACACGTGGCCGACTGGATGAAGTGCATGTTGGAGTGCTGTAAAGACGCCACTGCAGGATGTAGAATCCAGGCCAGCGTGTCACATGAGAGCCCTGATGGGAAACATGTGGATCAGAGGAAGAGAATGAATGTAGACAGAAGTATCTGACAGAAGCAATGCATGTTCTGGACAGAGTTCATGAGATTCGCCCACCTGTACGCTCTCTCCCTCTCGGCAGGTTAGGGCCGTCTCCACCATGCTGTAGTCTTGTCCCAGCATCCACGATCTGTCAATAAGCTGAACGTTGTTGCCGCCGGGACAGGCAAGGTTGTGTGAGCTCAGACCGTCTCTTTTAACTGGGACCCTTTTGGAGTGATAGATGTTGAAGATCACGTCGCCTTTACACACGTCAAAGTCCCACGTAATGACGGATGATACGTCTGTAATCTCTATTAGCACCTGGAAATGAACAAAGGGATTTATCTTTATTTCATAAAGTAATAACACAGCGCAGAACACCATTCAGAACTGAACTGAGAATCTGCTTATTGAATTAAAATTAAAATTAGTTAGCATATAACACACTATATATATATATATATATATATATATATATATATATATATATATATATATATATATTATAGATGGATAGATAGATAGATAGATAGATAGATAGATAGATAGATAGATAGATAGATAGATAGATAGATAGATCCTAATAATTCCACACAAAATTCCTAATAAGTAATTAAAATTATATTATTTAAACATTTAATAATAATAATAATGAGTAAATAAATAAAATAATAAAGAGAGAAAATTAAAAAGGAGAGAGGAATATAAGAAAAAAAAGTCATTCATTTTATATTATAGTCTTTATTTTAGAGGTGCCCAAACTTTTCGAAAAGTATACATTTGGTCATAATTTCATATTTCTCCAAAAGTTTGTTATTGCTTTAAAAGCCAAAATTCTCAGTACTCTAAATAAATATAACTCATTTTTATTAAGTAGCATAGGTCCTATAGCCAAAACTTAATTTTCTATCTTTGGTTCCATTACCTGAATTACTTCTGTCCAATTTATGTATTTTATTTATTTATATATATATATATATATATATATATATATATATATATATATATATATATATTGGGGGTGTAATGATACATCGTTAATCGATACATATATCTCGATATCGATACATATATCTCCGCTCGCTTCACTGGCTCCCAGTGCAGTTTAGGGTGGAGTATAAAATCCTGTTGTTTTTGTTTAAGGCCATCCATGGTTTGGCCCCAGTATACCTCACTGAACTAGTAAAAACATATCAGCCAGCCAGAACACTCCGTTCCTCTGATCATATTTCTCTGGTTACCCCAACATACAGGTATAAAAAGTTTGGAGGCCGGTCATTTAGTGTTCAAGGACCGAAGTTGTGGAATGCACTCCCTGTGCACCTCCGAAACATCACGGTGCTGAGTGTTTTCAAAACACATCTGAAAACACACTTTTTCAATCAAGCTTTTGACTCTTAGTGTTGGACTAGATTGGTTGGACTTGTTTTTATGTTGTCGTTTGAAGTTTGTTTTGGAAAGCGCCTTGTGCACCTTTTGGCTGCTGTAAGGCGCTATATAAATAAAAAATTGATTGATTGATATATCTCGATATAAAATTGCGACGATATGTAATGTTGATGTAGATGATAGGAGTTAGTTTTAACCAAGGCTCGACTTGCTGTATTTATAAGGTACAATTCACCCAAAAAAATTTAAATTCTGTCATCATCTACTCACTCTCATGTAATTTCGTTTAACTTCTAAACACAAATTAAGATATTTTTTATGAAAAAGTCCATTTGAAGTCCATTCCTCTGAAACTAAAGATCCAAAAAATGTCTTAAAGGCTTAGTAAAAATAACTATTCTAGTGTCAAATCCAAGTCTTCTGAAGAGACACGATGGCTTTATATGATGAACAGATTTACCATGGCATATTGTAGTAAACACGGACGTTCAAATGATTGCGTGACACGAGAAAACAACATGAGAGTGGGTAAATACAGAATTTACATTTTTGGATGAGCAAAACATTTACAGTTTGAGAATGGTCATTTTGACACGCTTCCTTACGATTAGAGCTGTGAATGATTGCATTGATCATCTGAGCACGCTCCTCAAACTGAAAGCGCAAACATAATTTTAAATCACCTCATCACATTTAGTTTTAGTAGTATGATTATTCAAAGCATTTAGATGGTTTATTAATATATGTATAGTGCATTAATAGTGGGAGAATTGGGACATTGCGAGGACCGGGGTGTGCGGCTTTACGAGATCCAATGTCTGAATTGAAATTTCAATGACATTACTACATTAAATGACTATATATAATGTTGAATATAATGTATAATAATGCAGTGGGTGAGTATTTGTGGGTCCTGATGATAATAATAATTTTCCCCTCTCTTTAATTTGGCTTAAAATAAACTTTAAACAGAACTAGGCAAACCGTATTTGACTTTCACACTGCATGTCTTCTTATAACCAACAGATGGCACCAATTAGCCACACACTGTATGAAACTGAATTTTGCACAGCTGGAGTAAACAGCACCAGCTGTGTATTGTTGAGTGTTGCGTGTGTATAAGCTGTACCTCATGTGGTGATCCCTTCAGCACACTCGCGCTCTTGTAGATGGATTCATTCCACAGTTTAACCTCCTCGTTTTCCAGCTCCTCAGCTGTGCGGTACAGAGACTTGGGAACCAGACCCCCCTCCGGAACGTCACACTGAATTAAACATGAGAAACACAGATGTCCAGATTAGATTAGAGTTATATTTTTATTATTTCTGTCTGAATTTGTGTCCTTTAGTAGTGAATGACATCTCTTGGCATTCAAGGCAAAAGCATTTATTATGATTACACTTTATTTTAATGTGTCTATAGCCATGTTTCCATTACAGATTTACGCAAAACTTTTGTGACATTTTCTAAATGTCAATAAACTTTGCGAAACTAGTGTTTCCATTAACCACTGTTATGTGAATAAAACTTATATTTTTCATAATTCATTCCAAAAATGATGTCATGTATGTTGGTTTATGTATATCCCAGTCACCGCACTAGCCATTATTTTTAATTGGAAGGAGACGTACGCGTGTTATTCAAGCATTAATGGCAAGGAAACCACATTATACTTGAGGTGTTTGTGGGTGTTTCTCCCTCATATCTGCTTCAAGGTCTTCATGATCATTTGTGGCCTTTCTTTATTGTCTAGAATTCAGTGTTCCTGTAATTCTCGTCTTTTATGAGTTAAATCAAGAACTATGTCTCGTCTTCTGTCCAAATATACCACGTCATCTGTAAAGAATTATCAACTTTAACATACGCCAGGTGACCTGTAAATAATAATAAAAAAAGACTTTCCATTTCAGTTTTGCAGAAATGTCCTTTTTTGAATTGCCTTAAAAACCACCTCATGCGAGCGTAAAAACTTTTTTGTGAGTTTTTGCGAAATTGATGCGTTTCCATTGGGTGTATTTTCAATTCACAATTTCAATTTGTGCAATTTGAAGGGTAATGGAAACGCGGCTAGTTGCAGTTTAATTATATATTTAGTAGTGGTGGGCCGTTATCGGCGTTAACGTGCTGCGTTAACGTGAGACTCTTATCGGCGATAAAAAAAATATTGCCGTTAATCTATTCTCAAAGTTGGGTTTGGAGCTGGGTCTATACTACGCAAGCTATGATGACTTTCACCTTGATATTTTAGCGCGGATGTATAGCTACCTAGCCGAATTGCACCGTAGGGAGCGAGAACGAGTCTTGAACCCGCTGTGTATGCTGTGAAATTACCACATCATGCGTGAACGCTGTCTCCCGAACTCGGGTGCGCACCCGCGAACCGTACTCGAGTCCTGACGAGCGTGCCTGACATACTGCAAGCAGAGAGCTGTACATATAACTTCTGCTCGTCTTCAGCATTTGCAGTACATCCGCGGCAGATAGACGCAAGTGCCATTACGTACTGAAGCTTTAGTAACAAAACCAACGGTTCAAAAACAAAAATATAAAAGTTAGGTGAACAACGCTATTCATTTTGCCACCTTCTAGCTCCCAGTCCTTACCAAGTAACGGGGTAAACAGCTGCTGCTTTGATGACGCAAACGCACCCCGGGGTCAGACCCAAAAATATAATATGAACACGGTCCAGGGAGCAATCGAACTCGGGTTCGGTCCAGGCAATCGAACCAAGTGTGAAAGCACCATCATTATTTGGGTAGTACACATATTCTGAATGCCTTCGGCAGAATTCAAATGAGCCATTTTAATCTAGATTAATTTCAAAATCACAGTGAGATTAATCTAGATTAAATTTTTTTATCTATGCCCACCCCTAATATTTAGGTACTGAGTAATATTGATTAACCACATGAACTTACTATGGTTAGGTCAGGATTAGGATTTGGTTGAGGGTTGCAAATTGTGAATATAATGGCGTAGTGTTTCATGACTACATTGATAGCAAACCTATCATCATATCACAACAGCATGATCCCATGTCATGATGCTATTACATTATTCTACCTCCACGGTTTCATTCCAGGAGAGAAAAAACACATCACATTGTTGGTATTGATGGGTTTTATATCTTCTTGTGAAAAAGAAGTGTGCCTAACTGTATTGAATGTGCACTTGCAGCATACTTCAAATCTTAAGTATATTTATAATCAACTGTACATGCAGATGATAGTGTTAACGCAATAAAAAGTCACTTAAGTGCACTTAAAGAGAGACACTTTCATGTTTCTGAACTCACTTAAGCATATTTTTAAAAAGTGCACTTTGTAATAATGCCAAGTTAAAAGTTTAACTTTACAGGACATTTCAAATCATTTTGTTTTAATAATCTTTTGTCATGCTTTGAATAAGTGGATTTTAATTTTAAAAGTAGTGTTAGTGTTATATTTAAAATAAATATAATTTAAATGTACTAAATAGCAACTTCACAATTACAAATGAGTTACTGTATTTCAAATATTTAAAAACTTGACATAGAGTTCAAATTTCATTAGAAATGCCATTGTCTTTTTTGTTTACCATAAAATACTGCCAGTTCATTCAGCAGGAACTTCAACCAAGACAATAGAAGTAATAAGGAAGTCACATGTATTTAAATCCTACTTAAATTGGTCAGATACACCCTAAAGTTCAACTAATCGCACATAATGTTAAACTATAATTATTAACATGCTATTAAGCATCCGAAAACATTACATTCACTGTACATGCAAGTATATTATTTTAAAGTATATTATTTCCATTATAAATACTCTTTTGCTAAGGTATACTGAAATGTACCGTTTTACAAGGGTTTAACTGACTAAAGTGCATTACAGGAACGTCTGTTTGGCACAAACCACAGTGATTTCGAATGATAAATACGTCCACAAAGATCAATATTTAAACATAATTATGCAAACTAATATTTGGGATTGAGTTGTTGACCTAGGGAAGGTGCATGGCATGTCCTATCACTGCTAAACAGAGTTCCAGCTTGATGACCCCACATGTATCAACATCTATCTCTCCTTCCCTGAAGAGCTTAATCTAGTCAGGCCAGATGAGAACCACATGACCACAGCTCCACGGAAGCCCTATCATACAGAATTGTGAGTTATACCAGACTTCACTTTTATGGATATTTTATGCAGCTCTTTGTAAAGATGTGTAGATTACTGCAATACTCTGGTGACCAGCTTTATGAACACAATCAACCCTCCACATGTAATAAACAATGCAGAAGTACTTCAGTTTTTTAACCAACTGAGGAGGGTTAACAACATGGTGCCTGCTAGATGTGTAGCTCCAACACTAATTAAACAAACCAGAAACAGCTCATTAATGTCTTCAGGATTAGGCAGGGGTTTTGGAGCTAAACTCTGCAGTACAGTGCCCCCCCCCAGGACTGTTTAAGACACATGTGAAGACTCACCAGAGAGTCTCCTCCTAAGAAGTCAGGGATGAAGTCTCTGTTGATGTAGTCCACCAGACCTCCAGGCCCCTGGTAGTCATTCCCAGCATAGATGAGGAACTTCTTCCGTGTGTTTTCATCGATGAATGGGCTCACCTGATAGAAGAACAGGGTGGAGTAAAGATCAGCAGGTAATATTTCATTAGCACTGCTAACACAGACACAACATTTGAAGCCTGATATTTAAGAAAGGCCAGATGAGTGAAATAACACCACGCTAACATGACATTTTACTCTGATGGGTCAATGTGTAGCGCTATTTACAACCATTAAATGAAGATTATGTGCTTATCTCAGTCTTTCCTAACATCTTAGAACATAAAAAGAATGTACAAAAATGGTTTAAGTGTGTCATAACGTGAAACAGCATGAGTTTGTGTGTTTACCAAAGTCCAGAGCACAGGAAACACTCTGGGTGCTCTTATTATGAGGAGACGGCCAAGTGTTTCAGGGTAGTTGGCTCCTACAACTTCTATCATCCTCAGCAAGGCTTTGATTCCCGGTCTCCACAGATGCCTCATATTTAACCCCTCAAGATCCACCAGACATGTCCAACAACTACAGCACAAGAGCAGTTATTTCTTCAGGGTACAGTAAAACACACAATGTGTATGACCACTAGGGTTGAGAACCAAGAACTGATTCTTATTCATAACCAGTTCCATTTAAAAAAAAAAAAAAACATATGGCTTGTTTCAACTGAGCGTTACAGTTTAGTACAGTTCAGTATGGTATGTTTCTATTGTCAGAAGTTGTGAATGGTACCCTAATGTTGAACTGTACCATACTACTTTTTTGGTACCCTTCCATTGGGGTACCTAGCACAGTAGTCCGGTATTAAAGGGTGGAGCTAGACTCACGGCAAAACCTTGATTGGTTGAAAAAAAATCATCAGCACATGCTTTTTCAGCTGTGTTTTTCCTTGCAATCTTGGCTCAAACAAAGCTTGTCTTCTTCTTGTGACAAACAGCCACATGCCGTGAAGCAAGAACAAGATCTGCTGTATGTCGTCCATTGTTGTTTACTGTGTCACTTTCTTCTTTGTGCGAGAATGACTTCGATCGCTACACCACGCCTATCACAAGGGTGCTGTTGGCAGTGTAAACACAAGCCGGGTTTAGCATCTTGAACCATACTGCTCAGTGGAAACGAGAACTGGCTGGTTTTCATGAAGTCTGGTTCTGTTAGCGGTTCACTAGTGGAGCTGGAACTGGAACCAAATCCAGAATAATCAAATTCCTTTTGATTCCCATTTACTATGGCCAGTGTTTGGTAAGTTACTCTAAAAAGGTAATTAATTACTAGCTACTAATTTCATCTTCAACAGTGTAATTAGATTACTGTACTAATGATTCTCTCTAAAACAAATTGCATTACTTTTTAATTACTTTCTAAATCCCACATCAACCTCAACCAGTTGAACAATGCAAGACATGAAATGACTCTTAATTCCTCGGGTAAATAATATAAAATTGCATAAATTACTCTTGAATTGACCAAAGCATTTAAAGAGAGGAGGTAACATTACAAAGACACATTTTAACATTAAATTCACTATAGTTTTATATGTAATTGTTCTATAGCAGGGGTGTCCAATCCTGCTCCTGGAAGGCCACTGTCCTGCAGAGTTTAGCCCAAACTCCAATTAAACACACCTGAGCTATCTAATCAAGGTCTTATTAGGCATGCTAGAAACTTCCAGACAGGTGTGTTGAGGCAAGTTGGAGCTAAACTCTGCAGGACAGTGGCCCTCCAGGACTGACTTTGGACACCCCTGGTCTATACAGTGTTTTGATGCAATTACATCTGAAGTAACTTTAATTAAATTACAGAAAAATTAAGAGTAATCCTTTACTTTACTTTTTGAGGGCAAAGGAATTAAATGACAGTAATTCATTACTTATTAATGCATCACACCCAACACTGATTATGACCACTATACATAGCTTAATACATTATCTGTTTGGTAATGCATGAATAAGTCAAGTACCTGATTGGCTTTCCAAATATTTTGGTTTTCTCTTGACAGTGTCTGAGACCTTCCTCGTTGATAGACAGCACCTAAAGTTTGGGTCAAAGGTCAAGGGGGGTGAGGTCAGTAAATATGGTAATCCAATCAAATTTATCCACAGATCTGGCTTCCCTGGTAAAGGCAGGTTTCTTCCAAGTAATTTTTCTACTGCTAAAACCAAAAAGAATTTTAGTGTTTCTTGCCACAGTCGCCTCTTTGGCTTGCACAATGTGGGATTAGAGCATTATGTGGTGACTTTCTAGCAGCTCCCATTTTAGAAAAGGGTGATATGACTAAAATATGTACCACAATAAGTAATTTTCAACCACAGTTAAGGAAAGATATAGTGCTTCTGTCTAAAATCAGAGATGTTACAGATTGAAATAAAGCCATACCCTAAATTGCCGTTTAAACGAATCAGACTCTTTGACAACAGGCTATTTTTCACTTAAGACAACTGAAAGCATACCTCCGGTCTTTATCCACCCGGGACATCATTCACTACACTCCCCATAATACATTTTTCAATAGTTAGACATCAACCTTCTATGTATTCTTTAATCTATTCATCACAAACAGTATAACAAGAAAAACATAACATTATAAAATAATGTCTGTTTTTGAATAACTTTTTTTTTTTTTTATTGTATAGGTCGCTAGCGGCCCGAGGTGTGCGATAGTTTAAGTATATTTTGTTCTGCGCAACAACTGTTGACGCAATAAGAGCAATTCACCTTTATTCCTCAAGGTAGCAATGTATGATACACAATGATGTGACATTTCACTCATAGTTACCGCAGGCAGAAAACAAAAGAATGGGAAGAATCATCAGCAAAACCTGAAGTGGCTCAGAGTTTAACTGCAGAGCAAGAACTGAATACAATCAAATATTACTGTCACTGACACTTGATGGTGGATCTGGTGAAGAAGCTGTCAGCGATCTAAATATTGACTTTAAAGATCGTAGTTTTGAGAATATTTTTGAGATGACGAATATGAGGCAGATGCTGAATGTACTGAAATGAGCTCTGACAAGGACAGTGCCGATGATAGTATAAGACATCTGCTCAAACTGAACTATTCCAAGCTCCAAAAGTAAACAAAATATGCTTTATTTTATTTTTCAGTAATTGTTATTAAAATATCAGGAGAGTTTTATAGTATTGCAGCAGTTAGGTATAGATCCGGGTTTTGTGAATTGCTTTCAAAACAGAGCAATATTTTAATAGTCAGTTCTGCACTGACATATGAGCTAGACAACATTATAAATACAATATAGAGAGATCTAAATCCAGATGATCTCTTGTATCATTGTTATGCATCTTCATAGCCATAAACTTGCTCTATGGTAAAGCACATAGACACAAAGCTGCTTTGAAATTATGAGTAATGTGAAAAAAAAATATTGTGACTTGACTTTACTAGAAGAAATATTTTGATTTGTCATTTCAGAGTATTTGTATTTGTCTGATTCTTACATGTCTCAGAAGACTCTCTTCTCCCAGCGTCCGCACCAAACCTTTGGTGTCCATTTGTCCAAGTCGAAGGATATATAGAGGACGCCCATCTATATAATACACACACAGAAAAGCACATCAACTTCTGCCTGTTTGATATTAATACAGCCCATGGCACACTCAGATCAGTTCCTTTGTTCGAACAGTATCACTTCAACTGATCTTTATTTCAAAGGCTGCTTGTATGTCTAGCACAGGACTAACACATCCTTTATTGAGAGGGGAAATGTCTCTCCATTAGTTCTAAAGTCGTAGTAGTAGCAGTAGTAGTAGTAATAGTAAAGTCAAACTAAGATGGACCTTTGTCATGGTGATGCCAGCCTCCGGTGTAGTAGTCCTGCAGTAGCTGCGGACACTGCCACGTGTCTAACAGGAAGTCGATCTGATGCTGCTTCCTCCATGTGAGTGTCTGACACAAAGCCTCTTTGGCCTTTTCCAGATTAAAGTCCCGTGAGCGCAGGAAACGCAGCACATGCTCATCTTTAGGGATCTGAAAAGATTCATATACATATGTAATTACTGTAAAATAATACATGCTAAATAATGAAGAAAGTCGTAGTTTTTGTTATTTTTGGACCAAAATGTATTTTCGATGCTTCAAGAGATTCTAACTAACCAACTGATGTCACATTTGGACTACTTTGATGATGTTTTTATTACCTTTCTCGAAAGGGACAGTATACCGTGCATACATTCAATGGACGAACAGAAAACTCTCAGGCTAAATATAAAATATCTTAAACTGTGTTCCGGAGATGAACGGAGTCATTAATGACATAAATTTCATTTTGGGGTGAACTAACCCTTTAAGTATATGTTGTCTGAGCTGTAATAACCCTTTTTTATTTTGGGTTATAAATTCATTATTGAAAGTGTATAATTCAGGCCCTGTGTGCTCTAGCACCCTGCAGACTGTGTTGGCTGTTTCCACTAGATGGCAGAAAATACTGAAAAAAATGTATTTTGTTGTATGCAAGATTTATTTAAATGGATCTGAAGGGAGAAATATTACCTTTTTTATGTAATTTCCACCTACCCAAATCTCTCCAATATACAAGTCTCCCCATATTCAGTCGTATAAATGCATTATCCCAATGTCACAAAAAATATTTTTCCAGTGTTTTCTGACATATGTTGGAAACAGCCAAAACTTAAGATACACCTTCAAAAAAATAAAAACAATAAACAAAAAATGATTTTATAACCAATCAAAAAGCGCCTCTTTTTGGGTGTGGTTTACTACAGCTCAGACAACATATACTTAAATGTTTATCACTTTTAGCAGTGTTTTATGTAACTTCAAACGGTTTCTTGTAAAACGAAAAGATTGTATATTTGTATTTTTAGACCACTGTATGTGGTGGAAATGGTCCCAGAGTAATTAAGTGTAAATAGGTTACTTTGTGTAAAACAAATGCCAAAGTGATGCATGTCTCCAGAAAGTAGACATTCTAAGCTTTCAAATGGATGACCATATATACGGTCAGAGCTCCTCCACAGACATTTAAAACTTAAAAATATTCTTGAAGATGTCTTATCAGGGTCCTTGGAGTTTAAGAGGTTAAAACAATCACTTCATAACGTATGTTCGTTCAATAAATAAACTGTCATTGAAATGTGCTCTGTACAACACAGAAAACAATTATTTATTTGAAAGTTTTGAAGGAGATCCTATAATAATTTAAATTGGCTTAACAGTAATAACAATACATATGATATTCTATTATATGGTTTGAATAAAATAATACATTTACAATTATTATCTAAATATAACCTTGTCATGTCAACAAACAGAAAGTCATCCATGTCAATTATTACAGCAGGGGCCTTTTAACTCCAAAGACCATACTTTTGAATTACTCTTAAATTCAAAACTGTCAATATAACAAAACTGAAAATCATTAACAAGAACTTTTTCTCAAAATACATTTGGTAATTTGATCAATTCTCATTTGCTACCTAAATCTATAACATTTTAAAAATATTACATTTTAGATAAAATTAGCACAGAATCAACTATGCGTTGCTGCCCGTGATCATTAAGGATCAGCCAAATGTCCACATGCATAGTGAAACCTGGATGTTTAGGAAGGTGTTGCAGTGAGTTTGTGCTATCTAGTGGTTTAGAGGACAAAAAAAAAAAAAAAGATCCCCATCTTTCCCCTACTGGTACTTTATTCTGAACATCGCACTCACTTTGCCTTTGTGTGTTTCCTGCAGCCACTGTCGTAGGCGAATGAGGCAGCTCTCCTGGAAAGGGGTCAGCTGTCCCAAATAGCGTGAGATGTAGTCTGCATCTAACTTGTCTGCAAACAACACACAACCATCAGACAGCTGAGAAATATGTAGGAGATCATTGGCTCTTTTCACTGCTGTGTGTTTTTATGCCATTTGGAGTATAACGGCATTAGTTTAGCAACACACGTACACAAATCTATTTTCACAAGTTCACACTTACAAATAATCAGATATAAGGAGTAAGGAGTATGTATATTTAGCGTGCTGTCCGAGGAGAGAGCTCTGAGCTCGGAATTTGGCTCGAACCCAGAGTACTCCCCCCGTATCCCTAGCTGGGATAGGAAACAGCCATGGGTGAAGAGTCAGATGGAGGGATGCAGAGAACTGTCGAGGAACATAAGTGTGTCTATGTTTATACAGGCCTACTCTCGTGCTGATTGGGTCGAACATTTAAACATGTTCCCCCTGAACTTTGTTAATAAAACATCATTTGAAATCAATAGTGAGTTAACTGCCCGGTGCAGTTTGTGTGAGGATTACTCTTTGAGACATGCACAGAGATGCCAGTGTAGACCGCTTCAAATAACTAAATATGAATGACAAGCTGTAAGCCAAGCTAATAGTAGTGCGTTCTTGCGAGGTTCTCTCAAAGTCCTGAACAAACGTGCTTCCAATAAGATTAATAGAATGTTTGTTCAAAAAGTTATCTGGTCTTTAATAATGTTCAGAGAACATTCAAAGTAACATTCACATGATTTTTAAGAATAAAATGGAATGTTCCCTTAAAGTGGGGGGTTTAATGCTATTTCATGCATTCTGGCTTATTTACACAATTAAAGAGTTGGATTCTCATGCTAAACATGGCCAAATACACTCCTTCTGGATTCAAACAGGTTTGGGAAAGTTTTTTTCCGAGTATGACCATGTATGACATCATAAAGGTCGGAATTGCTTGTATGGGCACTTCTCCCGGATGAGTGCGTGCACATCAACCAGAACGAGAGCAAGTGCGCGTCCATCAACGAGCTTAGTTCGGGTTACGTGAGCCGTCGGCAGCGCTGTTGTTTTGTTTTTAGACCACAAAATCAACAATGCCACTAAAGAAGTGTGTTTCTGGTTGTGAGGGAAAGACGACCCTGTTCAGCTTCCCAAATAACCCAGCGGTAAGGGAACAGTGGATGCAGTTTGTTTTTCCGGAGCAGAAACAGAGTTCTGCAAGTGTGTTTGTTTGTTCCCGGTCATGAGTGGCAGCAGGCGGTGAGTGAAACTGCATCAAATGTCTGTGTTTTGTCGGCCTGGAAGTGCATCTAATGTAAACAAAAATGAACGTATAGTGAACCAACAATTATTCAGGGATATTGCCATGATCATTTATTGAGTGAGTGTGTGTGTGTGTGTGTTTGTGTGCGTGCGCGCTCGTGAGTCTTTAGCTCAACCCACTGCATGCCTTTACAAGCTCGGCTGTTTTCAGAAAGAATCAGTACAGCGTATCTGTCTTTTATAAATATGATAAAACTATAGACTCTTCAGAGATATGAAGGATGCAACACTACTCTATAGGTCCTCAAGATTGACATGAGACTGGCAGAAACTGTGCGTGTTATGTACCCTTTAACATTTGGAATGTTAGCAAAACATTTAACACTTTATTTCTATGGTCCAATTTAGATATTCTAAGTAACTTTGCAACTACATGTACACTAGCAGTCATTAGAGTATTAGTAGTGTCTGCTTAATATCTACTAACTCTTTATTTTGATGCTCCCCAACAGACATTCTACTGAGTACTAGTAGACTTTAAAGTACGTTAACTACTAACCCAAACCCTAACCTAACAGTTTACTAATACTCTAATGAGAGTTAGTTGAGACGTAGGTGCAAAGTTATATTTTCTTAGACTATATTTTGTTAGCAGCGAGAATCTGCCAAAGCAGGCCGTAGACGAGAATAATATCTTATTCCTCCCACATTATTATATTTATGAGGCAGCAGTATGATTCATCTCACCATCCGGAGAGCCTGGCAGGACGTCTGTGGAAACGGGATGAGCTCTGCTGCTGCATGCTGGGATAGCTCTGGCTGAGCTGACAGGCGGTTGGTGAGGTGTGGTGGGGGTGGGAGGAGGCACCCAGCGAGGCATGTGGGTAATGCCCTCCTCCTCCAGTTGTTTGAGGTGAAATTCAATAATCTCTTTTCCCTGTGGAGAGAGAGAGAGAGAGAGAGAGACAAATAGAGAGTGATCCAAGAGTTCACACAAATTAAACAAGTAAACATTGGCTTTAGGAACACAGACGCATAAAAACATACTCTTGCACGCAAGCCAGCCACAACTAGGACATTACAAGAAAACAGATCCTGAATCTAAAAAGCAGGAAGTAGATTCTTGAAAATAAAGCAGTAAGAACCTTAGCAGGTCAGTTAAGATCGCTTTCAGAATCTAGATAAAGTAAACATTTATTCAGTGAAATAAAAAAAGAGAATGTTTCAAATGTTTTAGAGAGAATATTTACTAATATTTAACTTTCTTTTCTTTCTTTCTAAGAGAACTGGGTAATAGGAAAAAAAAATGGACTGGAGGCAAAAATTTGCAATGCTTTCACAATGATTTCTTATTCTCCAATGCTTTTGAACTTGCTTGCAATAGTATTACAGATATGGAAATACTATGAGAAGGGAAGAACTACATTCCAATGCTTTTGCGAGGGAAGGCAACGTTTCTCAGGGGTACGCAAATGTTTTTCAAGTAAATGCAACATTTCTGGAACATTTGGAAATACTGGGGGGAAAAGTAACATGACAGGTCAGGAGAAAGTTGAGGTGTGGACTTCAAAATAAAAGTTTTTGGTTATAGAGATGTGGCACGTAAAATGTAAACACAAATTTCTAGTGGTAATGCAAAAGCATTGACAAATTAATGTTCCTCATGTTTTATTGAACATCTCTCGTGGCTTTTTGGGTAAAATAAAATAGAAATAGAAATAATAGAAAATTAAGCGTATTTTGGAACTATAACACACTTTTTTGTGTGTTTCTGTTTATTTAAGTAAAACATTTTACTTACAATTTGTGTCTTCATTTGACATCACTTATTTTTTATTTAGGTATAGCTTTAGATTAGGGGTGGCACGGTTCACAAAACCCACGGTTTGGTTCGTATCACGGTTTCAGGGTCACAGTTTTCGGTTCTGTACGGTTTTTGTTGTTATTTTTTTCTTTTAATCATTAACACTTTAGAAATTTACTTCAGTATATGATATATAGCTTGATTATCCACAATTTAGGATACGGTATTTTAAAAAAATGTGTTATATCATGTAGAAGTTGTTTCCTAACAGGTTGTCTCCTGCTTACACTGTCTATGCAGTCCGATATATTGGTGGAAAATGGTTTCTTGTTATTCATATCAATTTTGATCAGAATGCACTGTGGCTTTAATGCAGCGTAAACAGCTTTTTTTTAAATTATTAAAACTAGAAGCATATCTTAACTTTAATGTTACCTTTATTATGTGAACTACTTACAACATGTTAAATGAATGTGTGTTTGGGACAGAGGGTAACACAGTCGCATTTGCAGCAGATATATGCTGCCCATCATAAATCAAAGCACGAGACAGAGTGGAAAAAGTGACAGAATAGACAGTATTCGTCTGCATTTGTAATACACGAGCCACGGTTCAGTTGCGCGAGACAAACGCTGCCAGTGTGAATGCAGCGTTTGTCTTCTGCCATACCAACTCACTGCTTGCGTGTGCGGTGTGATGCGAGGATACGACGCTGATGCTCCTCCAACTCCAGACAGCCTTCCTTATATCTCCCACTTGCCATTTTTACATGTGACAGGACCTGCAGCACTCCACTTTTACTGTCTTTTAATTGTTTTAAATCTTCTATATCGCTCGGAAAGGACACCCACTGTCTGAGGTAAGGTACGGGCACAAGGCTACCGAACGGTTCGTTCTTTTTTTTATGTACCGTGCCACCCCTACTTTAGATACAACCATCCATCCAACCATCCGATCCAACCAACCATCCATCTATACAGCCAACTATCCAAGCATCTATCCATACAAACAACCATCCATCCACCCATAAAACAACCAACCAAACAACCAACCATCCATCCATCCATCCATACAAACAACCATCCATCCATCCATCCATCCATCCATCCATCCATCCATCCATCCATCCATCCATCCATTCAACCAACTATCCAAGCATCCATCCATACAAACAACCATCCATCCACCAATAAAACAACCAACCAAACAACCAACCATCCATCTATCCATCCATCCATCCATACAAACAACCATCCATCCATCCATCCATCCATCCATCCATCCATCCATCCATCCATCCATCCATCCATCCACCCACCCATCCATCCATTCAACCAACTATCCAAGCATCCATCCATACAACCATCCATCCATCCACCCATACAACAACAAACCAACCAACCAACCAACCAACCAACCAACCAACCAACCAACCAACCAACCAACCATCCACCCATTCATCCATCCATCCATCCATCCAATCAACCAATAAACCATCCATCCATCCATCCATCCATCCATCCATCCATCCATCCAATCAACCAATAAACCATCCATCCATCCATCCATCCAATCAACCATCCATTCATCTATTCAACCAACTATCCAAGCATCCATCCATACAAACAACCATCCATCCATCCATCCATCCATCCATCCATCCATCCACCCACCCATACAAAAACTAACCAACCATCCATCCATCCAACCAATCAACCATCCACCCATCTATACAACCAACTATCCAAGCATTCATCCATACAAACAACCATCCATCCATACAACAACCAATCATCCATCCATCCATCCATGTCCATCCATCCAACCAACCATCCATCCATCCATCCATCCATCCATCTAATCAACCAACTATCCAAGCATACATCCATACATCCAACCAAACAACCATCCATTCATCCATCTACCCATCCATCCATCCATCCATCCATCCATCAATCAATCAATCAATCAATCAATCAATCAATCAATCAATCAATCAATCAATCAATCAATCAATCAATCAATCAATCAATCAATCATCCAAACATCCAAACATCCAACCAAGCATCCATCCATCGAGAATGAGCACACACACCTTTTTAATACTGGCAGCATATTGCTTCATTGCGATCTTCTCTGCGGTGCTCTCAAAGCCGAAGAAAGATTTGATGTCCATGCTGGCGGACTGCTCAAAACAGGTCCAGTCTTCATTCTCTGGGTGAACCTGAGGAGGGATCATTCAAACATCAGGATCCCTTTAAACCAACTAACACATAAAGTGCCCATAAATAAGAAGGAAATGGCAGGATGTGTAGCAGCACAGACCGTGTAACAGCAGTGTTCAAAGACGTTGACTCTGCTGGAGAAGGACTCATTATAGGCCTCTATGTGAAGTGTTCTCTCTCTTCGGTCCAAAGAGTTCTTCTGGATGAAATATAAGTATTCCACTCCTGCTATCTGTACACACAGTCATGTCACAGTCACATAATCACCACAATGTGAAGTTTAAAACGCTAAATACAAAATTAAACACAAAATTAAAGAAGAGGAAGAAGTTCAACTTAAAAAATATATTATTTATTTATGTTGTGCCAAACCTGTGATACACCAAATACAAAGTTGTTGAAGTTTTTTTTTTTATGGGAGTTTGAAACAATTTAATTTCAAAAGTGTTTTTTTGTTTAGTTTTTTTCATTAGCATCAAAAGGTTTTATTATATTTATCTTCTAGGATAACTGTGCCAAGAAACATTATATACAGTAATTGCAAGGGACGGCTTTTGATATTATTTTAAAATACAAATATTAACCAAATTAAATGCTCATAGTGTCAAAGATTGTGACATTTTGGACTTCTAAAACATCAAATACCCTCTTGAGAAGCCGAGGTGCCTCAACGTCCACGGTACACCGGCGTTCAATCACTTGTGTAGCCCCATCTTCACTATGACACTCACTGATGATGTCACTGTTCACAAACATGGGTATCAGCGGACAGTTTGGGAATCTTTTCTGATAGGCCTATGAGAGAGAGAAAAAGATGAGATAGATGTAAGCATTGGAGAGAAAAAAAAATTGGGTGAAAGAATTTCATTCTGAATAATGTGAGCTCTATTTTACGAACAAACGTTCTTCCAGTAACATTAATAGAATGTTTGTTTAATGCTCTCCGACCTTTAATAATGTTCTCAAAAGGTTAGCACAAAAATGTAATTTATATATTGCTTGTAGTAGGTGTTTTATATGTCCTCATAATGATATTGATAGTGTTAATTTAATACTGAGGATTTTGCTGAATGTTGTTAATACAAATTAAGTTAAAATAATGTTTCAGGAACATCATAGTAGCCTTTTAAAAATGTTTCCTCTAACATAAAAGAAAATTGGACATTTTAATGTTTCCATAACCAAAGCAGAAGCTGCAGGTAGACAGTTTTTGCACACAATGTAATTTTTTTTTTTTAAATGCTTCTCAGCTTGGCCCCCAAATGACCCCCATATGTTCCTGAAAATTTGACACATGTCTTGTGATATGTTATTGTTTTATATTCAGTTGACTTATCTCATATGACCAGGTAAGCAAGTACAGTGTCACATGAAGTCTTAAGTCAACGACACCAATTAACTACGCCTGTCAATATTTACTCCCTAATCTCACACTTTTTAAGGTTCCCACTGTAAGTTGTAAGGCAGTACACTTTAACATACTTTTAAAGAGTACTTACAGTATATATACTTTAAAAGAATATCTGTGATAAGTGAGTGATAACTGAATTAAATTGTTTTTGTTTGTTGTTGTTGTTTTTTGTTAAAAAACAATTACAAAAAATAATTACTTTTTTATGTAATTGCATGTTAGTTGCAATTAAATGTACATGTATTATATTTTACATTTAAAGTACATCTTTATATGTAATTTCATAATTACTTTTGTTGACTCTTTTGTAGAAATTTTGTAGAAATATGGTTAAAATTGCTGCTGAATAAACTGACAAGCTTCTGCAGCAAAACTAAAGTATTTAATGTAGTATTTATTCGTTTTTTATTTAAACATATTTGTAATTTGTGATGATGACATTGCAATTTAGTACATTTAAATATATTAACTAAGTGTATTGTGTTATTCACTATTACATTAAAATTATAATCAAGTGTTTGGTTACATGTGTTTTGGTAGTTTTCCAACAAATACAAAACTCAAAATGTCCATAAAAGCACACACAAGATTAATAAAACATTATTATTTGATTTGTACATTAAAATAACATTAATTTGCTCATTTATGTGCTAAGTTTAGTCTACTTTCTTTAAGCACACTTATGTGGCCTTTTAATTCATTAATATTATATTGTCTGCAAGTAAAATACTTAGTATGTTTTCAAGCATTTGCATATTATTGTTAAAAATCCTTATTGTATCAGCATTATTATTTCCACAACAAATAATAAGTGTTGTGCTCTAGTTAGATTGATATCTCTAATGACGCAGACATTACACACTACAGCTTTAAGCCATGAGAGCAGATGTTTTTCTGCTGATGATTTATTTCCAGTATGTTTGTTTTAATATGTGTACACTGCTATTCCACTGAGAGTCATGTACAATCCTGCTAAAAACCAAACAATTATAGTATGTACACGGGCAAAATCTAAATGATATAGACTGCGAGACCTACTAAACAAAGGCAAGCTCCTTCCCTCTGTATTATACACACACTGGCTGTATGTGGAATAGTAAAGGGAATACATTATGTAAACGCTAAGTATGGTATCATTTTTAAAATACTGGCAATATCTTGACCTTTTGTGTAAAATCAGTAAAGTGATAATGTCCAAGGATGTCATCCATTTAAGCGATTGATCATACAATGAAATGTTTTCTCTGGACTGAACACAATAACAGCGTTTATGTAAGAGATGAAGCATTGTGTATTACTTTCTACTTTCAAGAACAATAAAGCCTCACTACAGCAGTCCTATAGCAGTTTGGGAGAAAAAAAAGCCTTAGAAATGCATATTTAATTTCTGCATTTAAATTAAATGTGATTTAATTAATATTCTGTATAATTGTGGAATTGTAAAAGTAAATGTTATATATATATATATATATATATATATATATATATATATATATATATATATATATATATATATATATATATATATATATATATATACAGAAGTATTGACACCCTCAAAATAATTTAATTCCAATCACTTCCATGGCCACAGGTGTATAAATCAAGCACTAGACATGCAGACACTTCTACAAACATCTGTGAAAGAATGGGTCGCTCTCAGGAGCTCAGTGAATTTGAGCATGGTACCGTGATAGGTTGCCACCTGTGCAATAAGTCCACTGAAATGTCCTCACTACTTAATATTCCACTGTCAACTGTTAGTGGTATTAGAAAAAGTGGAAGCAATTGGGAACAACAGCAACTCAGCCACAAAGTGGTAGACCATGTAAAATCACAGAGCGGGTCAGCGCATGTTGAGACACACAGTGAGCAGAAGTGAGTCGGATGCAGTGGTGTAAAGCACGCCACTGGACTCTAGAGCAGTGGAGACGTGTTATCTGGAGTGACCAATCACGCTTCTCTGTCTGGCAATCTGATGGACGAGTCTGGGTTTGGCGGTTGCCAGGAGAACGGTACTTGCCTTGACTGCATTGTGCCAAGTGTAAAGTTTGGTGGAGGGGGATTATGTGGTGGGGTTGTTTTTCAGGGTTGGGCTTGGCCAGTAAAAGGAACTCTTAATGTGTCAGCATACCAAGGCATTTTGGACAATTCCATGCTCCCAACCTTGTGGGAACAGTTTGGAGATGGCCCCTTCCTGCAGAGCAAAAAGCAAGGTCCATAAAACATGAATGAGTGAATTTTGTGTGGATGAACTTGACTGGCCTGCACAGAGTCCTGACCTCAACCCGAAAGAACACCTTTGGGATGAATTAGAGCGAGACTGCGAGCCAGTCCTTCTGGCTAAAGATTTCTCAGTATGAATTACGTATGTTCCAACAAACATACTATTTATGTGCACTTTTCAGAAATATATTTTTTATTTAATACTTTACTTAATATGTAGGTTTTTTAAAAGTATTTTCTATTTCTAAAAATAATTGCGTTTAACAAAACTGAATGAAAACTACATTGCCTATGATGCTGTACAAAAATTCAACCAATCAAGAGTCGCGACAAGCAAAGCGTGCCAAAAGATCTTGTTAGCTCCACCCACTCCCATGACAAACTGCGAATGACATAATCGAAACTATACATATTTTGCAAATAAACGTGTTTTCATATATATAATAAACATTTTAAAGTTTAAAGTTTTATACAGTTTTTTTTTGCAATGCTTCATGGCATAGTAGTTTTTTTTTTTCTTCACTAAAGCCGTTGAGTACACAGTCATACTTTTTTGATTCAAATCAGTTTATAGCGATTTAACAAAACTTGTGGAGAAATAATGGAAAAATGTTTCCAAAACCAGCACCACTGAAAAAATGGGCGGGCACTAATGCACTCTGTTCAATTCAAATTCCAGATAAAATGAATGTCAAAACTTGAATAGAGAAATTTGCTCAACCCCGGTGATGTGTGCATCTTGGAAATCTACCATAATCCCAGAATTTTCACCTATACTAATTACTTGATGAAGTAGGTCTTACTGTGAGCAATAAGCATTTATCAAATTAAAAGCTCTTCCACAGCTGTTCATAAGCACAACACCACGGTAAGCCTTTGTGACATTAACCCGAGTTTCTGCCCCAGAGGAGGTTTGATTGACAGAAGAGGCTGAGTGTGAGCAGCGGCCCATTCTGTCTAAACCATGACGTCAAACTGTGCACTCAGCAAATCTGAAAAATCAATACACAATAATAATGTTGATAAGAGAAAGTGATTAGCACTTTCGCCAGGGGAAATGATGACATTGCCGTGGTGAAGAAGGTCAATGCATGTGAACTCTAACCTAATTAACCGGCTGATAATCATGCCTTGAGTTGAGATTACACCATGCTTACGCCTGACACCATGCCAGAATTAAGACTGCGACACAATTACTCCAGACATTCAGACCATTATTATTTGGCATTCACATGTGAAATAAATATAAATTACTTTTTTAGTATAGCTATAAGAAAGAAAGCTAGATACTAAAACATTAAAACTTGATATGGACATAATTCAAAATACAAAATGTCAAAATCACTTTTCTTTTGCACAGTAAATCTATTGCCTTATCTTTAACATTGCATTGTGATTTTTATCTAATGCTGTTACAAACAGTACTACATTTTTAAATGTGTCCAATAGAGTGCACTTAATTAAGTGTACTTCAAATCTTAAAAGTATATTTTTATAAAACTGGACTTACAGATAATGTAATATTAATGAAATAAACGCCAACTTAAGTGCACTTGAAGATAATACACTTTCATGACTGTTTAACAAACTTAAGTACGCTTTTAAAAGAGAGCACTGAGATAATGTGAAATTTACAGTTCATTTTAAATCATTGTTTTAATAATAATTTGTTGTGCTTTAAAGTACACTTACTTTGATGTGTTTGACTAACATACCAAATCAAATGTAAAATAATTTATTATAATTTGATATTACATTATAAGTTAATATATTTAAAATTTAGTAAATTGCAACTTAAAGGTAGCCTAGAAATCTAGACGCACCCAAGCGGCAGCAAATCTAATTCGCCGCGAGTGTAGTCTAGCAACTCTCGATAGACCTGCGAGCTGAAAAAACTAAACTCTGGTCAGGCCAATCACATCGTGTGTTGAGTCGGTGGGCGGGCTTAACATAATGATGGCAGAGTTGCTAAAGACTACAGCCAGCAGTGGGCGCTGTTTCCACATGTTTTCAACATCGCACTCACAGCACTCGGCTTGCGGAGCTGCGGAGATTCATGTAAACGGAGCGGTGGAGAGCAAAGTGAGTGTTTCAACTTTTCAAATGAATTCCTATGAAAGTTAAGCTTCCAAAGACATGATCTGAACATGCGCCAGACTGATCACATGCTGTGAATGCAGCCGCGAATCCCGCGATTACCTCAGCTCATGTGGTGAATGTAATCTGACACCTGCTGCATTTGTGTCGTGACGGCCGTGACACTCAGGCTCACTCATAATATATTGAACAGACACGTTCAGTTTTTAATTGTAGCGTCTCTAACTGAACTGATTTTATGAAAATGAACGCGGTGGGCAAGTACACCATGTGGTGCCTAGCGTAAGGCAGCGAAGTGCATTCTGGGAATTGTCTTTCATCCTCATGAGACAAAAATACATTTTATGTGTTTTCTCAATCTAGAAGGCACAAAATTCAAAAATAATTTCACATTTCTACTACATTAATGACCCAGTTTAAATACAGATTCATCTTCCCAGCGCTGAAGTACCCCTTTAAGCTTTTCTTTGAGAAAAGAAAAAAGAACAGCACTGAAGTCATTCTTAAGAAGGGAAGATGTGTTCGGCGTTTTACCGACCGGATACGGCGAAAGATTAATCCATCAACTAACTCCACTTCACGTTGCTCTGGTTGGTTGTAGCGCTATCCAATTCCGTGCAGAGGGAATTTGAAAAACAACCGTTTATCCCACCCCTCGGATTGAGCCCTGCCAATGGTGAGTTCCCAGAGAGTTCCCTTCATGTGGGTCTGGCTTGTCAGGCGAACTTAAAGGGGTAGTTCACCCAAAAATGAAAATGCTGTCATTAATTACTAACCCACATGACATTCAACACCCATAAGTTCATCTTCAGAAAACAAATTAAGATATTTCTGTTGAAATCTGATGGCTCAGAAAGGCTTCCACAACGCATGCGTTGTGGTGCTTTATGAGATTACGTCAGGGCTACAGATGGAAGACAAGAATTACGTTTTAGAATTTTAGATTCAAGATTTTTTTTTGCGCACAAAATTTCTCGTCGTTTCATAAAATTATTGTAGAAAGTCTGTAGTGAGATGGACTTTGTAACGATGTCTTTAGTACATTTTATGGGTCTTGACAGAGGAAATGTCATTGCTGCCAAAGGAGGCCTTTCTGAGCCATCGGATTTCAACAAAAATAGTAAGTGTTAATGATCGGTTAATGATTGTGTAAAGGGTGAGAAAACATTAAAAGGTGACGAGACAGTCGAAAAGAATGTAAGCACGCATCGGAGTGCTGATGTCATCTTATTAGCTTTATCAGGGCAGCTGCTGACTATGCTTTTTGGTCGATCGGATCACAATTGGATGAGGCAGACACTTTGCCATTTACACCAGGTCTCTTTTGTCCACTTTCAACCACTTCTGTCCTGATGTCTAAATGTATGGATTTATTCAGATCTTTCAATTTAATGAATGAAATAAGCTCACTCAATTTTCATAAGAACACGACCAGCCGAACGCTGTGAGTGTGTGATACGCTGTGAGTGTGTGATATAAATCAGGAATGGTGAGAACATTGTGCGTGGTATGTTTTCGTCTTCAAACCAAACTTGGGTCTTTAGCAAAGTTTAAATCCTTTCTGTCTAGCATGCTTCCCATGATGTTTACGCATTAGGTCAGAAGGCGGAGAGTAGACGGTCTTTTGTGGCTGACCGTTTACACTTTAGACCGTAAAAAAATATGGACGGCGCAACTTCTCTTCCGCTGATGAAAAGTGAAGCCGCCGGAGGGCCGAATATGGCGCTGACATCTTGCGCAAATTTGGGGACCGAGTCTGCGCAGTAGTGCCGCGATATCAAAAGCCCACCAACACTCTCGCAGATGCAGAACAATTCATTATGTTGTGTGAAATAAAGAGTTATGGAAATGTAGAAATTAAAGCTAAAGCTCCAATCTCCTCCCGAAAATCCTGAAAAAAGACAGTTGGTACCTCAGTGATTAGTTCACTCAGAGAAGCCGTCAATCTCAGCTGTCAATCATGAAATCACACCCACATTTTTATAGCTTCAAATAACTAACTTAAACAAAACGTATTTTAAAAACATCACTTAAAATTAAATCAGTGTGATGAAAACTGCCTAAAATGAGAGAAAAAAATTATATGAAGAGTAATTTGATTATTTAGTTTGTCTGGCGTCCATTAGAATACAAAGAGGGGTTGGGGGTTATGAGCTACACTGAGACCGGCCACCTGGAGGTGATAGAAGCAGTTTGGGCTTCAGTTTTTAACACGGCAGGCTTGGTTTACACTATGAAAGCAATCCAGGCAAATGTGTTTTGGACTACCTCAGGAAGTGGCGAAAGTGGACAAGCTCAAAATGATTTACACTCAGTTTACACCAGTATTTATAGTCGGCCACTTGTGATCAGATCAACTAAAAATGCACCTCAATACCAGGTGTAAACAGGGCCTGAGATTTGCCTTCTCCAAAGATCCAAGTACTCTTGTTACTACTGAAACAGCCAGTCAGATATTAAAAGACATCTATGAAGTTAAACTGACATTTTCTTTTGGCATTGCTAGTATGATGCAGTGTACTGGAATCATGCTCCTAAAACACCAAGCGTTAACAAGTGTGTTAACAATGAAGAACTTGCATCGACTTAGCCAAAGGGGAATTAAGGCAAGAATAAACTTGAAACTGTATGTTAAAGTAATTTTTAACATATAAATTGGTAAATATTTATAATATAAAGAATTGGAAAATGTTGAATAATTGAGTAATTATTCTCCTAAATTCATTACCTTAACAAAATTTTGTCAAAGTTTGGCACGTTAATATCACGTACTGGTGTGTGTTTATCTTCGTTTTACAACAGCTTCAAATGTTGTTTGTCTAATCAGAATTTAATCATCTAAATCTAATCAGTTTTATACATAAAAAGTTCATATTATATACTCCAGGGAATGTCAACTGGTTTCATATTTTACACTTAAAAAAAAAAAAACATTTATATAAATATATAATTTATTTTTATTTTATTTTATTTAAAAAAAAACATTACTTATTAATCTCTCTCTCTAGATCTAGATATATATATATTTTTTTTTTTTGCCTTGAAATGGTTCTTGAATATATTTAAGCATGTCTAGACTGCAGTATTGAGTGATCAGCCAGGATTGCTACTGTCCATTTAGCTCATGAAACAACAGTTCAATTCAAATCATAAATGCAATTAAAGCAATAAAGCAATAGAGAATTGTGCTCTGTGAGGTTAAAGATTTACCTCTATTTTAACTGACGACTGATCTAACAGTCTAGTGAACTCTAGAGCAAGCAGCTTTGAGACTGAGTACAGCTGACTAGACAAATTTTGTGAACATTACTAAATTAAAAGTAAATACACATAAAATCTTTATTTACCTTTTTTTTTTTTTTATGTGGCTAGTAAAATAAACAGACAAAACTGGAAACACCTTTGTGGCGAGTTCACATCAGACGTAATGATTTTTATACTCTATTCTCTCCCCTTATACTAAACTCTAAACCTACCCATAAGACAAAACTATATGCATTTTAACTTTTTCAAAGCACTCCATTTAGTATGATTTATGATTTAAGCTGTTTTCCTCATGGGGACAAAAAAAAAAAACGTCCACATAAGGTCAGAATATATTGGTTTAGTATTCTTGTGAGGACATTTGGTCCACATAGGGATTACCAGGTAGCCTACACACACACACACACACACACACACACACACACACACACACACACACACACACAGTAAATAAAAATAGATGTGAAATAATTTAACTGAATATACACTTTTAAACAGTATGCTTTGCTTTGCTTTGACAGGTTCTCTCGTACGCATGTCACTTCTTAAAAACTCACCGCCATGACGAGCTCAAAAGGGAACTTGTAAACCCTCACAGGGGAATGATATTTCTGCACCATCACTGCACTTCCTAAGTAGAAAAATAAATAAATAAACCAAATGGTTAAAAACAAATTAATGACCGTGGATTATGATCAGAAACAGAAACTGATGTATAGCATACTAAAACATTGTTTATATATATATATATATATATATATATATATATATATATATATATATATATATATATATATATATATATATATATATATATAATTGTATTATTATTATTATTTTATAATCTATCTTCAGGCTTTAACGATGTTTGGTATTAAATTTCTCAGTGTTGGTAGCAAAAACAATGTCAACATACAGCTCTGTACAATGTAGCAGCCCCAAGTTCAAACTGAAAAAAAAAAAAGATCACCATGTACAACAAGTGACCAAAAAGGCTTGTGAACAAAGTGTCCTCACTCATCGTTATTAATATTCATAATTGTTTTATCTTTAGCACGGGCAGTTTAAATGAAACTCAAGTGGATGAACTCAAACTGTAAACAGAGGCTGACTCCACTGCGATCATAAACGTTCAGGGCAGCTGTGAAATGAACTCTTACACTTTACCTTTGAAGTTGAAGGCGCAGAGAATGCAGTTGAATCGAAGTCTTGATAAAACCTGACGTGAAAGAGTAAGAATCCAGTCTGTGTTGATTTAGTTGTTTAGCTCCATTCTGCTGCGGAAGTGAAAGCTGCAGTTGTGTCAGATGAGGTTGCATAACCCGTGTCACTCACACAAACCCCGCCTCAAAAACTCCAGTTCAAACCACTTGTTCAGGCAAAAATAAGAGGTGAAAAAAGTCTCGTTTCTAGTTGATATTCAGTATGGACGTTGTGTACACGTACAGAAAATGTCAAAATAAAATAGTACATGATTGTTTGCCGTTGATGTTCAAATTCTAACTATGATTGCAACAAAAAAGTTTTCTGAGTGGTTGCTCGGGTTGTGTGTTAATGCTGGTTATGGGCAGACAAACAGATACAGTATTACAATATACAGACATAAAGATCTGTCTATCTGAGTCAGATTTGACTCTGGATTAGATCAGTGAATGAGGCCACTACATGAGGGTTATAAGAAGCCAACATCTATTCTAGCCAGCAGAATTTCTCTTGCGTTTTTTTTTTTTTTTTTTTTTGCCATAACAAACGTGCTTTATAAACACACAGTTGCAGCAGCCAAATAAAAACTAATGTTAAAGAGTCAAGGGTGAAGAGACCAAATAAAGCAAACACTGATCACCATAATGGTGACTACAGCAACATCGAAACCTCTGTTAATTCTCTTAATAAGAACTAGTCAAACTGGATTGTAATGATCTTGAGAGACCTGTATACGTGTTTAATGTTCTGTAGCTGCCAGTCATGTGACAGGATTTTTAACAGTGTGAGCAATGGTTCCAACTACCCATTTGCACCATCTGGTGGTTATTTTGGGAATTATTATACCATTATTTTTGTAACTGTGCAAGTAATTTAGGAAAACAACAAATAATATAGCAAATAATAAAGTACATTTCTGAAAATGTAGAATTACTGACATAATACTTAAAAATACATCTGATGTAATTGTCAAAGGACATGTTTTGTGGAGATGGGTATTAATGTTTTTGTTATAAATTCATTTATATTTTGAGTACATTCAATTTAAAAACAAATGTATAATGTATCTCCACTGTTATATTGAAGTTGGGGGTGGGGTTTAAGAGACGTAATTCGTCACATGACCGGGTTGAGTTAGGAGCGGGTCTTCATCGTTTTTGGCAACGTTGATCGTGAACAAGGAGAACCTACATATAGCCTAAAGAGAATTGTTTTTGTCTGCATGGTCTGAGAGGCGCACACGGTAATTTAACTGTGTATACTTCATAATATATATGATATTGTTTGTATTGCTTAATGTGCGCAATGTGATGTGTTAATGATGTTTATTGATTTTATTTCCTTGTGACGTTCATTTGATTATCTGAAGACACTGAACGAAAGAAACGCATATTTTGAATATGTTTTTTATTTCTTTTAGTTTTCACGGTGTCTATTGAAGAGAGAGAGAGAGAGAGACAAAAATAAACAGAGAAGACATCTGTATGAAGCGTGGCCATTGTTTTATTAGACCAATGCAGCTATAGTGAAAACGTGACGCCATTACAGCCGACAGCTTAAAGAGTGGTACGGCATCGGCTGGATGGGAAGAGGAAACAAGATCGCGGGTAGGCTACATCGCGAACAGAAGAGGATACTAAGTGAAAGCACGATCGCGGCGGGGCTATCGCGTGGAGAGAGAAGGCGCCAGAGCCGCGGATTGCAGCTGTAACCGCAAAGGAAGTACCGCGACCCGACCAGTAGAGGGCGACATTTAGCCGCGTAGTCCACAGCTTTGCAAGTATCCTTTCTACGGGCTTTATAGAACAGTGTTTGTTTATTTCATCATTGTTTCAAGCAGAAGAGTGCTGCTTTGCAATCAACAGCATTTCGGACTGTGATACCTCTGTTTTTTATGGACATTTAAAAGAAAAGAAAAGAAAGAAAAAAAGGTTTTATAATATATTGCTTTAATTGGTTTATCATTTCAACATAAACGTGGTTTATATGTTACAAGTGACACAGTGGTGTATAGTTACAAGAGTTTTTTGATCTGAGAGTAGTAGTTAAGTAACCATGTACTGAAGTGTTTTGCTAAAACATTTACAATGTCAGTTCATGGAGAAAATTACAATGAATGAATCAAGTGAGCAAATTGAGTACTTTCAGGCAGAATTGACTAGCTTAACTGAACAGTTAAGATTTCAAACTGATGATGCTGAAAGGGAGAGATTAGAGTCACTCATAGGGGATATTCAAGCTAAAATACAGTCACTTCAAATAGCAATGATAGAACCTACTGCTTCCACTTCAAGAAGCTATGAACCCAGGAAATCGTCACGAGAGAGGAAGTTAACTCCCAAAATGCAGGAGCTTAAGCAGCAAGAAGTTTCTCAGAAGGAGAGTAAATTCATCAAGCTGTATGAAAGCTGGAAAGAACAAGTGAGAACTACTCGTACCAAACTTAAGGATGAGTGCTCCGACGAAGACTTAGGTGACATGATGGATAGTGTTGAAGGGCTGGAATCTCAAGTGAAAAATTTGTATGAACTTATACGATCTCAATCAGTACCTTCAACTGAGATTAGACGAAAAGTAGATTCCTGTATAGCAGTAACAGCAGATTTGATGGGGTTGATGAAAGTACGCATGAGTGAAGTGGGGCAAGAGGAATTTGATGCTAATGCAGAAGATGCAAGAATTAGTATGGTGCTTGACAAAGAGTATGCTCAGTCAATATTTGGGTCTACACGTTCCAAATCTACTGTTCGTAGTCACCGTTCAAGCTGCATATCAGAACAGCATAGCATCACAGCAAAAAGAGCAGAGTGTGCCGCTGAGTTGGCTGCAAAGCAGGCAGAGATGAAAATGGAGGAGGCTATTGCTACTCAAAGGCTTGAACTTAAAAGACTGGAAAATCAGAGAGATCTTCAAATAATAGCTGCAAAGCTCAAGGCATACTCTGAAGCTGACTCAAGTGAGTCCAGGAAAGAAAATGGAGTAGCCCGAAGTAAAGTTGCCAATTGTCCTTCAGAATCTGCTGAGAAAATTAAAGAGGAACAAACAACCCATACTGATAGGGAAGTTTCAGTAGTACAAGCCCTACAGGACACAATGGTTCTCAGCAGACTTCCTGCACCTGAGCCCTCAGTTTTCTCAGGTGACCCACTTAAGTTCTTAGAGTGGAGAACAAGTTTCAAGGCATTGATAGAACGGCGATGCGCAAATCCAGCTGATAGGTTGTTCTACCTACAGAAATATGTCAGTGGTGAGGCACTATCTGTATTGGAGGGAAGCTTTTACAGAAAGGACGAGGACGCCTATGATCAAGCATAAGAAGCATTGAATTCTCGGTATGGTCATCCATTTGTAATCCAGCGTGCATTCAGAGAAAAACTGAATAACTGGCCAAAGATTGGCTCAAGAGAATCAGTTAAATTGAGACAGTTCAGTGATTTTCTGACAGCCTGTAGCAATGCCATGCCACACATCAAAGGGCTTCAGGTGTTAAATGACTGTGAAGAGAATCAAAGAATGCTACAAAAACTTCCTGATTGGGTGACGTCTCGTTGGAACAGGCATGTTACAATGCAGTTGAAACGATCAGAAGAATACCCTAATTTCAAGGAGTTCGCTGATTTTGTAGCACAAGAGGCAGAAATAGCATGTAACCCTGTAACATCCTTTCACGCCTTGAAGCTTACTGAAGAAAGATCATCTAGAGAAGTTAGGCGCTCAAAGGTTAATGCATTCTTCACAAGCGTTAATGCATCAGAGAAATCAAGCTCAGTTCTGAAAACATACAGTGTTGGGGGAAATAACTCAAAGGATTCAAACAGACCCAATAAGGTGAGCACATCGCCTTCATGCTCATACCCAGTCACTTGTAGGTGTTGTGGAGAAAGCCACTCCATCCACAAATGCCAAACGTTTGCCAGTAAGTCTGTGGAGGACAAGAGAAAGTTCATATTCGACAATAACCTGTGCTTTGGCTGTCTTAGGAAAGGACACAATTCAAGGGATTGCAAGAATAAAGCTACTTGTAGTATATGCAAGAAACATCATCCAACACCTCTTCATGAAGACCGCCCATCTTCAGCAGCAGCTACATTTTCTGGTGCTCTGCAAAAAGAAGAAAACACATCTTCCCTTTCATGTTGTGTAGACAGTGGCGACGGTGGGAGTACCTCAATGATAGTGCCAGTATGGATTTCTTCATCCATCAATCCTGAAAGAGAGACCTTAGTTTATGCCCTACAGGACACTCAGAGTAGCAACACCTTCGTGGACCAAGAGGTATGTGCTTGGTTGGGGGTAGTTTCAGAGCCAGTTAAGTTAAAGCTTACTACAATGATGGGAAAGGATTCCATTGTTCAAAGTGAAAGAGTTAGTGGGCTCAGAGTTAGGGGGTTTGCCTCTCATGGCCTGATCAATCTGCCACCTGCCTATACCAGAGATTTCATCCCACTTGAACGTTCCCACATTCCTACCCCTGCAACTGCCAGAAGGTGGAGTCATTTGAATGAAATAGCACAGGAAATACCAAAGCTGATGGATTGTAAGGTCGGACTCCTGATAGGTTATGACTGCTCAAGAGCTTTGGCTCCACGACAAGTAATCACAGGAGGTGATGATGAGCCGTATGCCATCAGGACGGACCTAGGTTGGACTATTGTTGGCAGTTCACCACTGGTTGCAAAGTCAACAGAAGTCACAGGCCTGTGCCATCGTGTATCCGTTAAGGAACTCCCAATATTGACACCTGCCTCTGTCATCAGAGCCCTTGAATCAGACTTCAGAGATACAAATCCAAGACAAAGGAGCATATCACAAGACGATATACAGTTCATGCGATTACTTAAACAAAGGAATTCATCAGAATTCAGAGGGACACCTGGAGATGCCCCTCCCCTTCAAGATACGCCCACAATTACCAGAAAATAAGCGGCTGGCTCTGGTGCGGCTGAAGCGCCTGAAAGCAAAATTTGAGAAAAATCCAAAATTCAAGGATGACTATGTTAAGTTTATGGATGGTGTCTTCAATGATGGTGATGCAGAGAGAGCAAAACACCAACCCAAGGCAGGAAACGTCTGGTATATTCCTCACCAAGGGGTATATCACCCTAGAAAGCCAGAGAAAATCAGAGTTGTGTTCGATTGTTCTGCCAAATATGACGGTACTGCACTGAATGATCACACTTACTGGACCTGATCTCACTAATGGGTTAACTGGGGTTCTCTGCAAATTTCGCAAAGATCCAGTTACAGTTATTTGTGATGTAGAAAGGATGTTCCATAGATTCCATGTGAGCCAGGAAGACAGAGATTACTTACGGTTCCTATGGTGGGAAAATGGAAATACAAATTCAGAGCCAAAGGAGTACCGCATGAAAGTCCATCTTTTCGGAGCAGCATCCTCCCCTGGCTGCGCGAATTATGGAATGAAGTACCTGGCCTGTCAAAATGAAAGTGAGTATCCTGCAGCAAGCAGCTTCATCAAAAAGAATTTTTATGTTGATGATGGACTCATAAGTGTGGAAAATGTGGACTCAGCTGTCAAACTTGTTCAAGAAGCCCGAAATGTGTGTGCAAAGGGGAAATTGCGTTTACACAAGTTCATGTCCAACAGCAGAAAGGTTTTGGAGTCAATTCCTGTCAGCGAAAGAGCCAGCGGAGTTCAGCATGTGGACCTTGTCTCTGATGAACTCCCAGTTCAGACTGTGTTGGGAGTAAAGTGGAGTGTAAATAATGACACCTTTTCCTTTAATGTCGCTTTGGTTGAGAAACCAGCAACACGGCGAGGAATACTCTCAACTGTGGCGTCTGTGTTTGATCCACTAGGCTTCTTGGCTCCTTTCCTCCTATTAGGAAAGAAAGTACTACAAGAAATGTGCCAGAAGGGCATAGAGTGGGATGCACCATTGCCTGAACAGTTAATGCCACAGTGGACAAGCTGGCTGAATGAACTTCAGAGGTTCAGAGGATTGAACTCCATCACTTTTCAGATGCGAGTAGCTATGGCTATGGTCAGTGCTCATATATCAGAGTAATGAGTGAAGACAAAGTGCACTGCTCCTTTGTTATTGGAAAGGCAAGGGTTGCACCCACAAAGGTTGTGAGCATACCAAGGCTTGAGTTAACGGCTGCGGTGATCTCAGCAGCGGTCAGTAACATGTTAAAGGAAGAGCTGGAGCTCAAAATTGACCAAGAATATTTCTGGACAGATTCTCAGGTGGTCTTGGGCTACATTAACAATGAAGCCCGTAGGTTTCACGTCTTTGTGGCGAATCGAGTCCAGAGAATCAGAGAAACAACTGACCCTGCACACTGGCATTATATAGACTCTGATCAAAATCCAGCAGATCATGCCTCCAGGGGCCTCAAGGTGTCAGAGCTGATTCATTCAAATTGGCTTACAGGACCCAAGTTTCTTTGGGAAAAGGATCTTATTACACCAAAGACAACTCCAGAGCTGCTTGTTGGTGATCCTGAAATCAGAACTACACAAGTACTACAAACAAAGGTAGTACAAGATGAGAATCTTTTGGAGAGGTTTAAGCAGTTTTCAAAATGGCACACAGCATTGAAAGTTGTCGCTCGTATCCAGCAATTAGCAAGAGACAAAACTGTTAAACCCATAAGTGTTGAAGACATGAGAAAGGCCAGCATCACGCTCGTAAAATTGGCACAAAATGATGCCTTCAAAGAGGAGATGCAAATACTGAGTCATGGCAAATTGCCACATTGTCATCCATTGTTCCAACTTGACCCAATACTGCATGATGGTGTTCTCAGGGTGGGAGGGCGATTGAAGAATGCTTCCTTACCTTTTGACTGGAAACATCCAGCAATCCTCCCGAGAGATGGTGTGGTCACACGTCTTGTCTTGAATTACTACCATGGAAAAACTCAGCACCAAGGCAGAGGACAGACCCTCAATGAACTTAGAGCAAATGGTTACTGGGTTGTTGCTGGCAGTAAAGTGGTGGCAAATCATATTAAGCAATGTGTTTCATGCAGGAGAGCCCGCAGGCCAACAGAGATGCAAAAGATGGCGGATCTACCTGCTAGCCGTGTTGATCCCTCTCCACCATTCTCTTATTGTGGGATTGATTGTTTCGGACCATTTCTCACCAAGCAAGGTCGTAAAGAGCATAAGAGATATGGTCTCATAGTCACCTGTTTCTCCTCAAGAGCAATCCACATAGAGATGCTGGAAGATCTCACAACAGATGCCTTCATAAATGCCTTGCGGTGTTTTATATCTATCCGTGGAACTGTAAGAGAGATCAGATCGGATCAAGGGACAAATTTTGTTGGGGCGAAAAATGAGTTGACAAAGGCTTTGAAAGAATTAGACAAGGACAGATTGACTGCTTACCTATCCCAGAAGCAATGTGACTTCATTATGAATGTTCCTGATGCCAGTCACATGGGAGGGGTTTGGAAAGCAGATCAGAACTGTTAGGAGCGTTCTAAGCTGGGCCCTTTCGCAGAGCTCAGGAAGATTGGATGATGCTTCCTTGAGAACTTTCTTCTACGAAGCCATGTCGATCATAAATAGCCGCCCACTCACTACAGATACTATCAATGATCCCAAGGGGCTAGAACCACTTACACCAAACCATTTACTTACCATGAAATCTTCTGTCCCTCTGCCGCCACCAGGGAAATTTGTACCAGAAGACCTGTACGCGAGGAAAAGGTGGCGCAGAGTACAATATCTGACAGAGCAATTCTGGTGCAGATGGAGGAAGGAATATCTGGCAAACATCACTCTCAGACAAAGGTGGCACTCTCCAAGACGAAATGTGAAGATTGGAGATATTGTCATTGTCAAGGAGGAAGGTATTCCCCGCAATGATTGGAGACTTGGACGAGTGCTTGATGTTTGTGAAGATGAAGATGGACTGGTGCGGAAAGCCACAATACAAATAGGAAATAGAAAAGAGGGTCAGCGACTCAGTAATCCATCCATTCTTGAACGTCCTATTCACAAGTTGGTGGTACTTGTAGAAAACAATTAAATCTGATGCAATGGAACTAATCTCTTTACTCCTATACAAGTTGAGAATTTGAAGTATTAAGAGTTTAAATATTAGATTTGATTCCAAGAGTCAGAGTTGTGAGTCAGTCTGTTAGGTTCTGAAATTTGGTTTGTGAAATTACTAAATTTATTCAAACTTTTGCACAAGTTCTTCAGAAATTGTAGTAATTTGGTGGGAGTGTAATTGTCAAAGGACATGTTTTGTGGAGATGGGTATTAATGTTTTTGTTATAAATTCATTTATATTTTGAGTACATTCAATTTAAAAACAAATGTATAATGTATCTCCACTGTTATATTGAAGTTGGGGGTGGGGTTTAAGAGACGTAATTCGTCACATGACCGGGTTGAGTTAGGAGCGGGTCTTCATCGTTTTTGGCAACGTTGATCGTGAACAAGGAGAACCTACATATAGCCTAAAGAGAATTGTTTTTGTCTGCATGGTCTGAGAGGCGCACACGGTAATTTAACTGTGTATACTTCATAATATATATGATATTGTTTGTATTGCTTAATGTGCGCAATGTGATGTGTTAATGATGTTTATTGATTTTATTTCCTTGTGACGTTCATTTGATTATCTGAAGACACTGAACGAAAGAAACGCATATTTTGAATATGTTTTTTATTTCTTTTAGTTTTCACGGTGTCTATTGAAGAGAGAGAGAGAGAGAGACAAAAATAAACAGAGAAGACATCTGTATGAAGCGTGGCCATTGTTTTATTAGACCAATGCAGCTATATCTGAGTTGTTAATTATACATGTATTGATTTGTAATTTCACAGAGATGGCACTAGATAACAAAAAACATGCACAAGTTTTTCTTAACAACCACTTTTTACGACGAATGAACATGAAAATGTGGCTGATCCTTGATGCAACCGCAGACAGCAACGCAAAGTTGATTCTGCACCTATTTGATCTTTAATTTCTTTAATTTAATCTCTATTTTATATTTAATTTTTTAAAAATGTTGTAGATTTATGTAACAAAATGATTGACTATATCCTACACGCTACTTCCTGCTTAGCTACTGTTCGGACCCTCTTGCTTACTGCTCCGTGCTTTGCTCTATCGCTTCTATATTTTTTCTCATAATTTCAACTTTAGTAAATCAGCACAGTGCTCAAACAACACAGCTTGACTTCAATGATAAAATTAGATACTCCGGTGACTGGATTACTACAAAAAAGCGGAATATTTCATCCAACCAGCCTCCCACTGCCATCAGCTTACATTCCAGAGAAGGGAAAACACAGCTGCCCACATTCAAAAGGATAAGAAAATGCCTCTTCTAGAATCTACTTGCTGCACAAACTGCCACAGACTTTTACAGAGGATTGCAGTTCTTGAAACAAAGTTATGCGAAACCTCCGAACCAGACGAATCAAACAGAGCTTCATCATGAACGCCCTCAGCACACTGCCGGTGAGTCCCATAAATGTAGCGCTACTCAACAGGAGAAACAAGTAACTGATCAACACACTAATCGATGGCACAAACAGGGAGCGAGACCCAAAGGGACTCGAGACATCAGATTGTCACGAGCATCACATACTGCCACAGTAGCATGCTCCACCCCAGACACAAGGATTGCAAATGCTGATTTCCTACCACCAACTATACAACTTGAAAACAGATTTGAAGTATTAATGAATGTGGGTGATGAATCCCCAAATGTGATGAATGTAAACGAACACAGATCGTATCAGCCCGCAGCTAACACTGATACCAACAGGCGCTCAAGGTCGAGCAGACAGCGGCACTCAGCTCAGAGCGCAGCCGAGCCCAGGACTCTGATAGTGGGTGACTCCACAGTCAGAAACATTAGCAGCAGGGATACAACTACATGCTGCCTTCCACAAGCAACAGTTTCTGACGTAAACAGGAAATTCAGAACATTCTGATGAAACATAAGAATGCAAATCGACTTGTCATTCATGTGGGAAAACGATATTCAGAGAGAGCAGTCAGAACTCATTAAGAGGGATTTCAATGTACTTTTTGAAACACTTGGAAAACTAAACGTTCAGCCATTCATCAGTGGACCACTTCCAGCAAGAGGAACAAATAGGTTCTCACGGTTACTTGGGCTTAATACATGGCTGCAAAAAACCTGCAACATGAAGGGAGTGAACTTCATCGACAACTTTAATCTATTCTGGAGCCAGACACAATCGTTTACATCAAATGGCCTCCACCCAAACAAGCTTGGTGCAAGAGTGCTAAAGGACAATATTCACTTTTCCCTACACCATCCCTCAGCTGTGTGTGGTAACCCACTCGACCTGGATGGCACACACACACACCTGAACAGACTATGGACGACCACAGGACTTCATTTCAGCACCTGAATGGACATGCAGCTGACACACTCCACAAGGACATTGATAACACCACGCAGCCACAACAACCACTGCTCATGGACACACTCCCACCTGAGTCCCACCCACAGAGCTCACAACAGACAGACTGTGACGTATTAGAACTGACACAGATTGAGGGACTAAACTGCAACATCTCAGCCCGGACTGTGGAGGTGCAGGAAAGGGTGGGCTCCATGGGGGGTCAGACTAGTGAACTGTTACGCTTTATGACTAGTCTGAACAGGAAATTGCATGGCATGTCTAAGTCAATCCATGAGCTGGATGATAACATAATTCAGCCTCCAATAACAACAGAACAACAGCCACCCTCACCAGACATGCTATTCCTCTCTCCAGCATCCCCGCTTCTGAGCTTCTCAGACAAAATGGAGCAAATGGTCTATGCTGGAACCAGACTATTACACTCGATTGCTGCGAGCCCCCAGATATCAACCAAAGAGCGCCGAGCCCCACAACCATCAAAGCCTGTGGGCCCAGCTCGCCCTCCGCCTCCTCCTTTGAGATTTCTTCGGTCACAACGCCAGGGCACTCTCCCTCCTCCATCTGTTGTAGGTGAACCAAAAGCTTACTATCATCTGAAAAATATAGCAAGAATCAGATGCTTTGTTTCCAGGCAAGACTTAGAGAAACTCGTTCATGCTTTCATCACCAGCAGGGTGGACTATTGTAATGGTCTTATCACCGGCCTTCCCAAAAAGACCATTAGACAGCTGCAGCTCATACAGAACGCTGCGGCCAGGATTCTGAGCAGAACCAGAACATATGACCGTATCACACCAGTCCTCAGGTCTTTACACTGGCTTCCAGTTACATTTAGGATCAATTTTAAAATATTATTACTTGTTTATAAATCACTCAATGACCTAGGACCTCAATACATTGCAGATATGCTGATTACCTACAAACCCAACAGATCACTCAGATCATCAGGATCAAGTCAGTTAGAAATACCAAGAGTTCACTCAAAGCAAGGAGAGTCTGCGTTCAGCTATTATGCCAGCCGCAGATGGAACCAGCTTCCAGAAGAGATCAGATGTGCTCCAACAGTAGCCACATTCAAATCCAGACTCAAAACACATCTGTTCAGCTGTGCATTTACTGAATGAGCACTGAGCCACTGTATGTCCCACTGATTGCACCTAATCTAATCTATGCATCGTCTTTATTATTTTTTAATTTATTTTTTATCTATATATACTGTCTTGTCACTATGCTGTTGGAACGGAGTAAGAATACCTACTGTTGCACTTGTGTACAGTTGTGTTTTTGTTGTCATATGTCTCGTAATAATTTTATTCTTTTTTAATTATCTTTACAACTGTATATTTCTATTTCTTCTTATTTTAAAAATTATATTTACAACTGTTTTAATGATCCTGTTTTTGTTTTTAATTCTGACACGTGGTATTCTTATTTCTTATCACTGTTTTAATTAAATTTTCTGTAAAGCACTTTGAATTGCCATTGTGTATGAAATGTGCTATATAAATAAACTTGCCTTGCCTTGCCTTGCCTTATATTTTGAGGCACATGTCTTGTTAATGTTTTTCAGTTTTGTTCAAGGTAAATAATTTTTCAGTAATGTAAGAATATGTAAAAGTATGGTATTTGGGGTCAAAGACGGGCCTGCTGTTGGGGCAAAAGGAACCATATTTAACATGATAAGAAACAGCTGGAAGGCTTTTCCATTTGTTGACATGACATATCAAGTCCATTTTAGATATAATCACCATATTTATAATGAAACCCACATATTTAAAAACCAGTAGCCTTCATCCAAGAAGGGGAAATGAAGCAGGCTAACCCCGCACCCTCAGGTTCTAGCCCATTAAATGTAGCCAAGGCCTGGGAAATGCAAGCCGACTTAGACCAGAGACTCACTTTCCCATCAGCGATCGCTGTGACAAACCTCCGCCCAGACCTAGTGCTGTTGTCCATCTCCTGTCGTCGTGTTTTCATTGTTGAGCTTACAGTCCCTTGGGAAGATGCCATTGATGAAGCATACGAAAGGAAAAAGCTGCGTTTGTCAGCTGAGGCAGAGGAAAGGGGCTGGAGCGTGAAGGTGTCCAGTGGAGGTAGGCTGCAGGGGCTGTATATTTATAATTCTACTACAAGGCTGCTAAAGGAAACTGGCATTAGAGGGCAGGCCCAGAGAAATACAATCAAAGAACTCGCCACAGTTGCTGAAAGGAGTAGTCACTGGCTGGGGTTTAGAAGAAAGGAGATAGTCTTGGGAGTCTAATCAGCACTTGGTCCCCTTACGAAACACACCCAGGTGGGCCTGAAACACCCAAAAACTAAACACCCAAAGAAGCCAAGGTGCACAACTGAAGATGTGTCGTATAGGAGGAAACAGCAAGAAGTGGTCACCAATGGAACCCACTTATGATGATGCCTCAAAACCCATTAATGGCAAGTATTGCACTGAATCAGTTGGGATTTTAACATTAAGTCCTCTTATGTAACTTGTAATTTGATGTTAAACATATCAAATAAAATATTTAATTGTAACTAAAGCTTTGTTAAATTATGATCTCATTCAATCCTTTCAGAATATTTACTTTGTTAAATTATTTTGTTTTTGTATTTTTAAAATGAACATATTTTAATAATATATTAAATGATTATGAACAATTTGACTTGACTACACATTATTAAAAAGCAAAAATATTTGTATACCTTTTTTGCCTTTTGCCCATGCTGGTGTGTGTGTGTGTGTGTGTGTGTGTGTGTGTGTGTGTGTGTGTGTGTGTGTGTGTGTGTGTGTGTGTGTGTGTGTGTGTGTGTGTGTGTGTGTGTGTGTGTGTGTGTGTGTGTGTGTGGACTGGTAATCCCACGGTATGGGGACAAAATGTCCCCACAAAGATGGCAATATCCAAATTTTTGTCCTTGTGGGGACATTTTTTGGTCCCCATGAGGAAAACATCTTATAAATCACACTAAGTGATGTTTTTGAAAAAGTAAAAATGCAGCATGTCTCCTGTGATGGGTAGGTTTAGGGGCAGGGGCAGTGTAAGGGGATAGAAAATACGGTTTGTACAGTATAAAATGCATTACGCCTATGGAATGTCCCCATAAAACATGGAAACACAACATGTGTGTGTGTGTGTGTGTGTGTGTGTGTGTGTGTGTGTGTGTGTGTGTGTGTGTGTGTGTGTGTGTGTGTGTGGACTGGTAATCCCCGTATGGGGACAAAATGTCCCCACAAAGATGGCAATATCCAAAATCCTTGTCCTTGTGGGGACATTTTTTGGTCCCCATGAGGAAAACATCTTATAAATCACACTAAGTGATGTTTTTTGAAAAAGTAAAAATGCAGCATGTCTCCTGTGATGGGTAGGTTTAGGGGCAGGGGCAGTGTAGGGGGATAGAAAATTTGATTTGTACGGTATAAAATGCATTACGCCTTTGGAATGTCCCCATAAAACATGGAAACACAACATGTGTGTGTGCGTGTGCGTATGCGTGTGTGTGTGCGCGTGTGTGTGTGTGGTAAAAGCCCCCCTCACCCCCCTCACCACCTTCAATCATTTATTTTCTGCAATCATACTCTATCGGAGTAGTGAAAAACACATTTGTCTTAGGGTGTGCCTTTAGCTCTGTTGTTCCCTGTTATACATTTGTACCCGTGTTTCTTCATCTTAACTCATTGACAAGATTGTATTCAAACTAATTTTAAGAACAATCACAATTAGCCAGAAGATGGTGCTGTTGACTTTGTGAATTGATCATTACTGCCTGTTATGGTGTACTGTACTGCATTGTACTGTGCTATATCTACCTATCTATCTATCTATCTATCTATCTATCTATCTATCTATCTATCTATCTATCTATCTATCTATCTATCTATCTATCTATCTATCTATCTATCTATCTATCTATCTATCTAATCTATCTATCTATCTATCTATCTATCTATCTATCTATCTATCTATCTATCTATCTATCTATCTATCTATCTATCTATCTATCTATCTATCTATCTATCTATCTATCTATCTATCTATCTATCTATCTATCATCTATCATCTATCTATCTCTGTCTGTCTGTCTGTCTGTCTATCTATCTATCTATCTATCTATCTAGTATATGAGGTTTTGTTTGTTATGGTTAGAGTATAAAAGAGATGGAGTAAGATAATTAGTTAGTTCGGTCCAGTATGTTAGATGCGCTCAGGGGTGTGTGTGGAGGATGCTGTCTTGCAATATTGGAGTTATATCAGTGAAACCATGCCTGAACACAACTGTGGGTGAGAAGAAAAGGAGGTGACTGATAGATGTGAATATCTGTATAAAAGGAAGTGGTGGTCAGACTCATGGGACAGAGACATGCATTTCAGGTGTGGGACATTTTTGTATAGGCATGTGCAAGTTGCAAGGGAGCTGAAAGTGTTGGAGAAACAGATATTGTCCTTCCTGCAGGTAGACTTCACCAAAGATTACATATTTACCATAGACAGCGAGCTAAACCACCGTCTATCGAAAATATTAAACAAACAAAAAAAAAAAGGTTTCATCAGGTTATATTTAATCAGAATTCAGTAAAACATCTGTGCATTGGTAATTAACATCATGGGGGATCTGTTCAACTTATGAACATCTGTAAGTATGTTTATTATCTGAATGCTGTGGGAGGATACATTATATATATATATATATATATATATATATATATATATATATATATATATATATATATATAAAACCAGGCATTACATTATGACAGGTGAAGTGAATAACTCTGATTATCTCTTCATCACAGCACCTGTTAGTGGGTGGGCTAGAGCTCAGAGCATCTCCAAATTCTGGGGTGTTCCCGGTCTGCATTGGTCAGTATCTATCAAAAGTGATCCAAGAAAGGAACAGTGGTGAACCAGCAACAGGGTCATGGGCGGCCAAGGCTCATTGATGCACGTGAGGAGCGAAGGCTGGCCCGTGTGGTCTGATCAAACAGATGAGTTACTGTAGCTCAAACTGCTCAAGAAGTTAATGCTGGTTCTGATAGAAAGGTGTCAGAATACACATCATAACAAAAACACAGTTTGTTACGTATGTGGCTGCATAGCCACAGACCAGTCAGGGTGCCCATGCTGACCCGTCCCCCGAAAGTGCCAACAGGGAGCATGTGAGCATCAGAACTGGACCACGGAACAATGGAAGAAGGTGGCCTGGCCTGATGAATCACGTTTTCTTTTAAAATATATTTTTTTTTAAAGAGAATTTTTTTTATTATAAAATTTTTTTTTTTTGCTAGTTTCAGCCCAACGCAGTTATAGTTTTCACATACAGCGCCACAAATGCAAATGCACTTGCGCCTATCTATCCGTCCATGGGCGTGCTGGTCTGAAAAAGAGTTGTGTTTGTTGGCGCGTGTGTTTGTCAGGTGCATTGTTGGCACGTTGTTATTTTGAGGCAACTGAAAACGCAGTATTTTTGTGTTATTTAAAGGGTTGTAATATGAGTCTTTAGGCGGTTGCACAACGCGCATACGCTCTGCTTATTATACACAGAGGGATGTGCAGCAGCACACAAACATTTTTAAATATTACAAATAAAAGGATTACAATGTAAAAGATAATTATTGTGTACATAAAGTTAAAATTGACTACATGTCATAATGGATAGTTATTGCAAGTTTCAGAATTACCTATTTGCAGTAATGACAAATTAATTTGGCTACTTATTTGAGCAATCATGGCAATAACCACATGTTTTTAAAGGTTGAGGGTGTCTATTTTACTCCATAGCGAATCCGCCATGGTGCAAGCGCAGCTGGCTTTAAAAGGGAATGGGAGATGAGACTCTGATTGGTTTATTGCAAGTTACGCCCTAAACACAACCATGACTCATTAAGAGACTAGGACCATGAGCCTGGCACGCCGACTTTTTTTTTCTGTTGTTAAACTAGTAGAAGGGGATTTGGATACACCCTAAGTGCACCTGGGCCATGTGTTTCAGAACATGCACTCAGATCTTTAACATACAGCCCTTAATCTCAAGAAAAAGTGTATGCAACATTTTTTTGTTTATGATGTGAAAATAAGCAGGTATTCGTATAAATATCCGTATTATCATTAGCAGCGAGTGATCCTCACAAGATGGCGTGATGTATCTTCACATTCTTTAAAGATTGTAGATGATCTACCATTAAGGAATTATGACTTATATTTATCTTAAAGTGATTATATCATATCTGCAAACTCATTCCATTCTAAAAGCTATATTTCTGCAGTTCCATATGTTCTACCTACTGGCAGAGCGTGAAATTGCATTTTCATTCAGCTGTTGGATTGAAAATGAGCTTATGAATTCTAAAAATCTAAACAATCTTTTTTTTTTTAAGTGGTTAAAATGGGTTAAAGGTGCAGTGTGTGATTTTTTTGTGACATCTAGTGGTGAGATTGTGAATTGCATCCCCCAACGCTCACCCCTCCCTTTTGGAGCACATAGAGAAGCTACGGTGGCCGACACAGGACAAAGAGGTCATCGTCTGAGAGAGCAAAGAGTAGCTAGCCCTCTGTAGACCAGATTGTCCCTTTAGGGCTACTGTAGAAACCAAGCGTATAGCGTCAGGTCTGGCAGGTAATGTTAGTCAAGCTCGCATCAGCTGACTGTCCGCTGATCACGTCTACCTATAGGAATATGTCGTCCATCAGTGTACACGTGTAAGCTCCTTCAGTATTATCAGCTGTTATTGCATTTCTCCAGAGCTCATTTACCCTCCTCCATCCCCAGCTCCTCCTCTCGTCAGTCAGGATTTGGTATTCTAATTCCCCTTGAATCGGACTAAATTCCGGAATTATTTTGTACATTTAATATCAACATTAATGATATCTGTAATACATTATGTTGGTTATGTTCTGTTTACCCTAAGGGGGGTATCGCTGCTCTTATCCATGCTAGTCTATATGCTAATAGTCAATCAATCATCTTTGATGATTTGCATCTTTGATCACGATGATGCAAAATGGCGACTTCACTGTAACGGGACCCGCGGTGTATGTAGATAGAAATGGCTCATTCTAAGGTAATAAAAACATAATGGTTCATTATGTAAGGCCTGTATTTTAACATAGAAATTGTTCTACCTCATATAATATTCATTTTATTTGTTCAGGTCTTAAAAAAATGTCTTAAAGGTCTTACATTTGATACAGATACCCTACTATCAGTACTATATATTAAAGTAGCACCCAGGGGAAAAGACGTACTATTAAAGGGTTAGTTCACCCAAAAATGAAAATTAGGCCATGATTTACTGCACCCTCAAGCCATCCTAGGTGTATTTGATTTTCTTCTTTCAGACAAATAAAATTTGAGTTATATTAAAAATGTCCTTACTTTTTCAGGCTTTATAATGGTTTTTAAAGTCCATAAAAGTGCATCTACATATCCATCATAACTGCTCCACATGGCTCCGGGGGGTTAATAAAGGCCTTCTGAAAGTGTAGCATCCGTGCCTCTCGCAGTTCAAATTGCTTACGCTACTTCTGACGACATTGCACAGCAGTTACGCTCGTCTGAAGTAATGTAAGCATTTTGAACTGCGATAGGCGCGGGCACTACACTTTTTCCGTAAGTTGAATACAGAAGACGGTCCCGAAAGTCATTCATTCATTTTTGGGTGAACTAACCCTTTAAATTGATTAAAAATGCATTATAGTTTATTTGTATTGTACTAAAAACACCTTCTGGTAGCATAACTGTACTATGGTTTCAACACAGTACTTTTTGTGAGAAAACACAAACATAATATACACTCAGAGAATATCAGTTTTAATTCCTCTTGTAGTCGTACCATGTCTGTCTCCTATGAATGACTCTGCATTCTGATTTTAGCTCCTGTCTATTTCGCTCAGTTTGCTTTGTCACAGCTGAGAAAGCAAATGAATATGCAGAAAGGCGATAAGTCAAAGGAACAGCTGGCGTCGGAAATGGAAAGCGATTTCTAGGCTCATGCTGATGATGATAAAACAAGAAAAAGATATTGTGAGCACATAGACAAATGCAGCTGAAATCCTTGTTCTGTGCAAACACAGATGTTTTCATAAATATCAGATCTACAACAGTAAACATACGGCAACTAACTTTAAATACTGTTAATTCAGGCTCTAAAATCTGTATGATAAGCCCAATTTTAAGCTGTCAAGTACTGTCTTTCAATGTTGAGACTGCGATGAATGCAACATGTAGAGCGATTACACTGTCTGCTCTCTCTCTCTCTTGTATTGGAAACTCCAATTTAATCTAGAGAATTGGGTCATTCTAAACAGACCATATGTATCTCTGGAAAGCCTGATTTCACTCTGGCGAATTGGTTCATTTGGACAGTTTTTATAAAAAAACAGATTCCAAAAAGACTTTAGAATTCCAGAGATTCAGGAGCTTTCGGTGCTGATTCAAAATTAGCATCTCCCTGGTTCCAAACCAGGAAGTAAAGACTTTAAAAAAATCACAAGATGGTATTACTGATGTACAATATAGAGTAAAATGTGCAAATATATCTAGAGGTTGTGTTCACCACAGACATTATTTTAGGAAGACATTTAACCACCCATTCAAAAAACTTCCGGACAATGGAACTAGAAGTGCTAAATGCAACTCGTTTAAGTGTTTGGCATACAAAAATAATTTCTTCATGCTGCAGTGTATGCTTGTTTTGTTCGATGCTGGTACCCAGGTTGCATTGAGACATGAACATTTTGATTGTCACCATTGTTGAGATTCATATGCTGATTGTTTATGTCTGTGTGTGTATAAATGATGCAGTAGTTCAAAATGTTTTATGCCCTATATTTTTTTAATATCCATTAAAATAACCATGACAATTATGGCATTATTACAACAGGCAAAAACACATGAACAACTTCCTCTTGGCTTTTTCTTGCCATAACAAATGTGCTTTATAAACTCTGTCACAGCAGCCAGAGAACAAACACTGATCGCCATAATGGTGACAACACACTTTATTATTTTCAATAAAACATCAACATCTACATCTCTGTTCATTCTCAGCAAGAACTTCTGTACATGTATGAAATAAATAAAGTCAAATTGTTTTTTTAAACTGAGTTGGTTGTATAGTTCTTGTGTTTCTGCTTGTCTTTTCTGTTTTTTCTGGTCTTGTTTCTCTGTCCTTCAGTGAGTCTGCTTTGCAGGTGTTTATCAGTGGCTGAATTCACTCACTTCTTTTCATTCATTCAGTCAGGTTGATTATATTTTTAAACTTATTTAGGGAATAGTGAATATATATATACATATATATATATATATATATATATATATATATATATATATATATATATATATATATATATATATATATATATATATATATATATATATATATATATATATCACAATTACCACTAACAAACTCAACAGTTGGTATATATTTCCTGGCTTCTATTCTGTCTTGTTAACATCTACACCAAATATATAAATAAATAAAAAATATTCTTAATTCAAAATGTATTGAGTCTGACCTTCTCAACTGGTCTAACCACTGTGATTCCCTTTGAATAGCATTAACACTTTGAGTGTAACTGAATGTTTTTCCTTCCTTTTTAATGATCTCCATTGTTCTGCAGAGACCCAAGAGTATTATTAAGGGCAACGCTCATCTGCTACAGCCTTCAATGTGAACATGTTGCTATCATTGTCCTTCTTTGCCATAGACATCCACAGCTGACTATTAGCCAGATAAGTGGAATTTTATATAGAGGAAAAACATTGCATCTAACAGGAAATTATATTGTTTGATAAAGGCAAGAACCCCAGAGCCCCTTACAGTGGTGATCCTACACTTCCGAGGTCCCTAAGCAAAACTTTGTGAAGGGGTCCCAGTTATTTAATTATAAAAAGTAAAAAAAAATAAAAATCCATAAACTTAAAGTTTCCATAAACTTAAAGAGTAACAACTCTTTTACACTTAAAGAGTTGGATTCTCATGCTAAAACATGGCCAAAATAATAATAATAATAATAATAATAATAATAATAATAATAATAATAATAATAATAATAATAAAAACGAGATGGACATATGATTTATTTCTGTGTCAAATACACTCCTTCAGGATTTGAATAATTTTCTGACAGTTTTTTTTGTTAGTTGTTGTTTTGAGTATGGCTCTGTTTGCAACCCAGGCTCATTGGAAATACGTGCCTCTGTCTACATTTTTGCAAACCCTGATTGCAAACAATTTACACTGCACCTACCAGTGCAGACCTACACCGTCAGTTAGCAGATTACTAGTCTCAGCCTCAGACAATAACGCTCACGGACTATTGGCTGAATGTCTGATGCATATAGGACACTTTTCGGGAAACACTTCAGGAGTTGTCATCTGTTTGGTTGAATTCGGATGTCCGCGAGACGTGTGTTGTGTTCTTTAATGGTCCATCTGGACACAAAGTGCTATGACTCCAAGAAGAACAGAGTCATGTTTACAACTGTGACAGTGAGCGCTTACCAGGATCAATTAAACACGGGATTTTCAAAAGTATGTGAAGTTCGCGGCTCCATTGTAGCAGTACATTTGCACATCGTTCTTGAATGAATAATTTATAGATGTACGCCGGTCTGTTATTGCAGGGACATCAACTTTACATTTTCATGCACCTAAACATGACGCAGAACAAATCGAACTGCGTTACATGTCAAATGTCCTTTTGGTCGGTTCTTGACCAGTAAAGGCTGCGAAAGAGTCCAGACCTTCTGCCGTCAGTCTGAAGATCTGGCTATGCGAGACTACCAGATTACACGCCACTTCTCAGAAATTCACATTCTGACAGATACTGATTCAGCATTTTCGATTGCCGAAAAGCCGACCAAAGCTGACAGACGGCAACACAACAAAACCCAACAAAGTGTCTGTTGCTGTCTGCTGGTGCAGAGTGACAACTACCCAGATCACCTTTGCAACCATGTACCCAGGTAACCACCTACACCCAGACAAACACCCCAGCACTCTTCACAATCTAGCTTTTATTTGTGTCCGCTGGATCAGACTGGATTTTTCCCTGGCGAGTTGGTCTGAAGGGAAATATTGCGAGCTCCTTATATATTTTGAATAAAATTATATTTGGTCTTCTTTTTGACGTTTTCGAGGTCTCTCTGGGATAGGAAGATCGGATAAGTTGCCAGAGGTCTATAAGCAATGAAAAGTAAGAAATTAAAGCCAGGGCACTAAAGCCAACTTGACAGAAAGCCCACATTTAAACTCTAAGGAGAAACCAGTTCAAAATCCAATTATTATGCACCAGCTCTGAAACTCCCTCTCCACCACGGACTGCTGCTGCATACAGAGTTACAGACATAGGAAATGAAAATATTGCTGTGTGTGTGTGAGTGGAATCTATTGACAGAAGGAGCTTGTGGCTTCAATGACTTATGGTGGGCATCATGGTGCAGTATCAATAACTCATTAAAACTACCCACACATCTATTGACTAATCTGCACTGAATAATTCAGAAAATACAGTCAGCATGCACCGATTAAAAAACAATCTTATAAAACTGATTTGTGTAATACTGAGGTATTAATTAGGTAGACATTTATCAATATATATATTGAAAGAAGAAAGAAAATATTCAGAAGAAAATATAATTGTGATTACCACAAAATAATCACCACAATAATAGGGTTTTGTTGGTTGTCAGAGCATTGCAATGCAGTTGCCTAAGGTGTTGTTTTTAACATTTAATCATGTGGTTCTAGAGAGACTAGTTGTGGGTATCAACTAGTGGATATCAACTAACCCAATTGCTAAAACCCGGACAAAATTACGAAGTGTGTTCAGGTGCATTGTTGGACTGTTGCTATTTTAAGGAACTGAAATGGACTGCGCCATTGACCAGCAAAAACCTGGTCTAAAACCAATAGTAGTATTTTTGTGTTATTTAAAGGCCGCATTAGTGACAGATTGTGTTGTTAACACCGTAACAAAAACCACAAACTCACATAAAAAGTCAAGAGTCAAACTGCCCAAATAAAAGAAACACTAATCACTATAATGGTGAAATTTTCAATAAAACATCAACATCTAAACTTGTTAATTCTCAATAAGAGCTTCTGTAGATGTTTTTCAGGGTTGGAGCCAAACTCTGCAGGACAGCGGATCTCTAGGACCGAACTTGCCAACCCCTGCTCTAAGTAGAGGAAAACAATGGTAAAAGTGAACCCTAAGGACCAACTGTATACCTTTAAAGGTACAGTTATGCATTCCCCAATGAGAGTTTTTTTGAGAGTGCAGTCACTGGACAAGGTCGAAACTTTCTAGTACATGTGTGTCAACCCGAGTTCTTGCACACTGAAGGCCAGTTCACATCAAGGGTGATAACTAGAACGATAAAGATGAACACTTTTATGAATTTTGAAGCCTAAATGCAGTAAAAAGTTAAAGGTAGGCTATAAGTACTATGCTCGCTCAATTTCAACAATGCCAGCCGAATTTAGCCCCGCCCACAAATTTTTTTGCTCGGGCAATTCGGTCTGGAATCGCCCCAAAAGAGGAGTTATTATGCCTGAACAGAAACTGTTCGGACCAATGAAATTGTCAGGGCGGGCTTTAGATGATGATGGACAGATGATCAACAGTAACGTAATCATCCACGTCATCAAAGGCGCTTTGGGTTGAATTTGCTCTTATCCTAAACGGAGAACTTGTTCGTATATGCATTCACCTTCACTATTTCTCTCAGAAACGATGATCGGTAAGTACTCTGTGTATCCTTAAATTCTTTTATTACAATACTGGCAAAGATCGTTTACACTCATCTTTTTCTTGTAACGTCACTTAATCCAGTGGCTTGCAGACAGGGTTGCCACGTTTTTTTGCAATGTCGCGCACAATTGCTACTCAAAACTATAGCCCAAAACAATAACTTTCCGGGGGGTTCTCCGGAAAAAAATGCCGTTTGGTTGGCAAAATATGTGATTTTGGCAAGGTTGCCTGCTAAAATTTGCATTCCTGGGTTTATATAATCACATAATTGGGGTCGCTTCAACCCGCGGACATGGAGAAAAACACGGACTTGGCAACACAGTGCAGTTGAGTTCTGTTGACATTTCACAACTAACGTTACACGTCGCTCCGTTGCTCTGATTGGTTGTGGGTCTATCCAATTGAGGTCTTTCCTGGCTTGTTTGAAACACGCCCCATAATCAAAGCTCAATGGAGCGGTACCAGACTCATATTCTGACTAGAATTGAGTATGGCCACGCCAGGCTAGTTGCTTCCGACAACTCATTCACTTTTTATCTCAAAACATTTTCCCAGAACGTCTGAGTTAGAATACTTCACAAGTGCACAATTATTAGCATAATCAAGTTGTAAAAGTAGACTGAGGTTACCGTTTGGCTTGAAGACGTTTAATCTCCTCGACAACCTCTGTAGTCCCATTTAGCCACTAGTTAGCAACTGCTTTTTACAAGACATGTAACAGCTTACAAAAAAAACCGTGCTTGTTTCTGCGTTTTTGCCTACAAATTGATTTCATACCTGGACCAGTCTATTAACAGAAATGTACGGCTTTCAGTGTTTTCACTGTTATATGGTAGGGGGTGCTATTAAACATCTTCTGAAAGAGTACTGAATCTTCAGATCAAAACACAGGAGAAGAAGCAGAAACAAGCAATATCATTTGTAAAATAATGTGATCGCCAACTTATAACAACAAAACCTAATGTTAATGAATGAAATGTTGACCCAGGATGAGCAATAGGACTGTGAAGCTTTAAGGTATTGATGGACTAAATCTACTCCATATATGTTTTGATCATCTTTCTTTCTTTCTGTTTTTTGCTCAGAATGTTGCTTTTTTTTTTTTTTTTTTTACTTACCCACATTGTTGATAAAAAAGAATGCATTGAGCTAGCATAAAACAGCTCTGTTTTTTCCTGTGATATATTCAGATATTACAACAAAATATTCAGGGGCCATGAAAATTTGTGAAAATTATCAAAAAAGCTGGTGGTTGGCTGGCAATTTTTTATTTCCAAAAACGCCTTTGGGGAAAGAATTAAACTGATATCTTTATCGTTGCTATCCTTTGTGTGAAGGGACCCTTTAGAAATAGTCTAACACAAGAACACTTAACTGGTTAGCAAAACACTAACAGCTAAAGAACATCTTAGCAAATCATTAATACTAATGGCATCGGCGAGTGTCATGTGAGGTTTTCTTTCGACTATGGAGTGAAACTGATATAATGTATATTCAGAAAATGTGAATATAAGTAAAGAAAATCAGGAATATATTATAAGAAACCTCTATGAAATATGTAACATCTGTTCATGAGTTCTGTTCTCACATGGAGAGAGACCTCATCATTATCCGGTACACCCCAGAACTCACACTGATCCATATGTATGACTGAAGGAGGGATTGTCAGCAGCAATATCCATCCGACATATAGCACACCTCCCCCAGAATGTCAGCATGCGATAAGAAATACCTGCACTTTCAAAGTTTGTTTAGACTGTTTTTTTCCTGACTATACCACAGTGGGGATTGTAATTGTGTGTTTTTGCTTTACTCGAGCTGCAGTAAAGAAGCCCCAGGGGATGTCTTTTTCTTTTAGAAGAAAAAACCCACATCTTATTGCTGGAGATATTATACAGTGCTCATCATCCCTCAGTGCACCTTCTGCCTTCAACCCTAACACCTACATAAATCTGTTCAGCCTTAGGTGGTGTGCCATTCAGAGTTCAGTTGAGAATACCTGTGAAATCCCAATTCAATATCTGAATTTCAGTTGAGGTAGGCAAACAGAATGCAGAATTATAATTTGAATTACAAAGAAGCAGAGTTGAGATGGTAAAATTCATAATATATAATAGTGTCCTTGGTACATATGTTACATGTAGTACCTCCATGTACGTGTACAATACATGTACATAGTAATAACAGTAAATTATCCATATTTACATGCAACTAACCCTCAAACAAACCCGAACCCTATGGTAATACATGTGGTTAATTAGTATTACTCAGTAATTAAATATATAATTACACTGTACCAATGACTGTATTTTTTTAATAAACCAATAATTTTCAGTACAAATTTTTATCATACACACAACATATGGATTCTTTTCAGAAACATTACACTATAAGAAAAAAAAAAATATATATATATATATATATACACACTCACCTAAAGGATTATTAGAAAACCCTGTTCAAGTTCTCATTAATGCAATTATCTAGTCAACCAATCACATGGCAGTTGCTTCAATACATTTAGGGGTGTGGTCCTGGTCAAGACAATATCCTGAACTCCAAACTGAATGTCAGAATGGGAAAGAAAGGTGATTTAAGAAATTTTGATCGTGGCATGGTTGTTGGTGCCAGACGGGCCGGCCTGAGTATTTCTGCTCAGTTACTGGGATTTTGGGCCAACTGATTCAAGCTGATAGAAGAGCAACTTTGACTGAAATAACCACTCGTTACAACCAAGGTATGCAGCAAAGCATTTGTGAAGCCACAACACGCACAACCTTGAGGCGGATGGGCTACAACAGCAAAAGACCCCACCGGTTACCACTCATCTCCACTACAAATAGGAAAAAGAGGCTACAGTTTGCATGGGCAAAACCAAAATTGGACAGTTGAAGACTGGAAAAACGTTGGCTGGTCTGATGAGTTTCAATTTCTGTTGAGACATTCAGATGGTAGAGTCAGAATTTGGCGTAAACAGAATGAGAACAGGTTCCATCGTGCCTTGTTACCACTGTGCAGGCTGGTGGTGGTGGTGTAATGGTGTGGGGGATGTTTTCTTGGCACACTTTAGGCCACTTAGTGCCAATTGGGCATCGTTTAAATGCCACGGCCTACCTGAGCATTGTTTCTGACCATGTCCATCCCTTTATGACCACCATGTACCCATCCTCTGATGGCTACTTCCAGCAGGATAATGCACCATGTCACAAAGCTCGAATAATTTCAAATTGGTTTCTTGAACATGACAATGAGTTCACTGTACTAAAATGGCCCCCACAGTCACCAGATCTCAACCCAATAGAGCATCTTTGGGATGTGGTGGAACGGGACCTTCGTGCCCTGGATGTGCATCCCACAAATCTCCATCAACTGCAAGATGCTATCCTATCAATCTAAAAAATATATAATCTAACATATTGTAAATAATATTTATGTAAATTGTAATATTTATACCGTCAATCTAACAAATTTATTCAAAGCTCTTTCCCGGTTTAGATGTGTTTTGTGTGTTTTTCACGGCATTCACGCTGTAAACCAAGGCTGCCACATTCTTTTTGGGCGTAAGTCACTCCGGCTGACGGTGACGTCATGTGCAAACGCTCTATAGCCAAAATCACATACTCTCCTCAGTAGGTACTTATTTTGAATAAGTACTTAATTTGCGAGTACTAAAAAAGTATGTTCTAGGCCTATATTAGGAATGTGTGTAGTATGAATGTAATCCGGATGTACATTCACCATATTGTCATTATCATGTCAGAAAAAGGCATAATTAGTCTATATGAATTAATTAATATTGTTCCATATGTTTTGAAATTATACTGTTGTCACTCAGATGAATTCCTTTGAATTATATTTCAGTAAATTCCTCTTCTCTTCTATTCCATTTCCAAGTCAACATCATGTGTGGCATGAAGCCAACTCAATTCAGATGCATTTTCTTGCATATTGCCAAACCTTGGTTCAAGTACTAGATTTGAAAATGGTACATAAATCCAGCAGTAGCTAAATCTGCTTCTGCAGAACAGAGACACTCAACACATTGGTCATTTTAAATAGCACATGCCAGACAGATGCATCTGTTTATTGTCGTTAGGGCACTGTTGTGCAGGCATATCTGCATTTAATGTGTACGGCTTGCAAATGTTCACCGTTTTCTAAATGTGAAAGATTTTCTGCTCGCTGGGATAATGTGATATCTGAGGAGGCCATTAGCAATGAAACAGTATGCCACAAAACAACACAATTAAGATAATTAATGCATTTAACATCCTGACGCTTTTCTTCTGAAGTGAATGTTCTCTAATCAATCACCTTGATTTTGATCAGCCACGCACTATGAGCAGAACCATTTTTCCCCATTAATCTATACTCCATACCCCATAATGACACAGCAGCAGCTAGATTTGTACACTTCGACAAATGTATTAAAAAGAAAACATTGAAATATCACATTGATTTGACATAAGTATTCACACCCTTAACTACTTAGTTGAAGCAGCTGTGACAATGAAACCACACTTGCATTGTCTTCCACTCTTGGGCCAGTGCAACGCTTGATTGGGCTGGGCTGGGCTGGACTAATAGCACTGAGTCCAAAACCACACTGTGATTCCACTGTTGGTCCAGAAGCTCCACAGTGCATTACTTGAACCCACCTGTAACACGCCTCTCTGGAACAACGCCACACAAACCCATAATTTCACCAACAAATGGAAGTTTTATCAGAAAACAAATCAGAAAGAAATTACTGGAAGCTTGCAAGACAGCAAAACCAACATGATAAAAGCAGCCATTTGGTGGCATTTCTGTCGCTTTCTTAAAGATTTAAAACCCAAGCATTGATGTTTTACTACAGTTTTACAATAATAAGTGATACACTGCTCATAATTAATTAACTTGTCTCAATATTGCACATTAGTCCCACAGAAAAAAAGTTGTATTTACTGTTATTTCACAAAAGAAAGAAGACAGGTACTTATTCAGTCGCGGTACTGTTTCTGTTTATTTGTAGTCACAGGACAGTAAATTTACATCACATTTAGAAAAAATGATAATTTCCTAAAATGTTCTACCACAATACAACCTAAGGAGCATTAGCACTCTCTCCAGTGTTAGTCCCAATACAGTTATTTTTCAGACAGCGAAACAGAGGAACACATCGGATCACAAACAGAAGTTATTTCAAACACTCACTGCTGTCTAAAAGCCAGTTTTGAGCTAAAATGATCTTTAATGCTGATGTTAGACTTCGCCTTTGTTTGTACCCAGATAGCATGTAATCATTGAAACAATGTTGAGTCAGTGTTGATGAGTCAACTCTAATTGCATTGAATTAACGCTACAAATCGATGTTGGTTCAGAATCACTCTAGCACCCTCAGTTAATGTTGAAGCAATGTTGAGATTTCAACCACAATTCAATGATAATATCACTGAATCAACATTATGAACTGATGTTAGTTCAATATCACGTTTGCACCTGCATTTAATGTTGAAACAATGGTGAACAAAAAAAATCAATGGTAATGCTATTGAATCAACATTACACTATGATGGATTCTACATCACTGACGTTGAATCAATGTTGAAATGAACAAAAATAATAAATGGTAATATTGTTGAATCAGCGTAACGCTATGATGATTCTACATCGCTGATGTTGAATCGACACTGAAATGAACAAAAGTAATCTTTGGTAATATTGTGATGTTAATTCCAAATCACTTCGGTTGAAACTGAAAATACAATTGAAATGTAATGACAACATAAAACAATGTTACCCTCTTAAACTTTATTATTAAATTTAACAAAGCCCATTAATGATTGATTAACTGAAATTATACATGTGTAATTGATTAAGGGTATAATAACTGCATAAATCTAAATCATCCAAAATTATTATTATAATAAGCATTGCTTAAAGCCAGGCGCTTTGTACCGTTTGCTATATATTGACCTTTAATTTTGAGTAGAAACAGGGGAGGTGACTTTATTGAGGTGTGTCACTTTGCTTACAGCTGATTGGTCCAATTTCAGTTTGAGATCTCTTATCCAGAACATAAGATGCCCTGGAGCAGGTTAGCCGTGGAGCGTAAGTTACTATAGAGATGAACACTGCTAAAAGCCAAACCACCTATGGTACCTAAACCCCAGGATTGGCACAAACTGCTTAAAAATATCTGGCTAGCAAGCTAAACCGGCTTAATGGTACAGGCCCCTGATGCACCAAATTAATGTAGACACAATATTATATACTTCAGTGGTTCATCTACTAAATTTCTGACCATTTCAAAGTTTGGGGGAAACCTTTTCAAGTATAAACGACACCTTCTCAGCTGTTCAGTCAATTTATTTTATTAAACAGTCAATGATCACAATAATAAAAAAATAAAAAATAAAAAAACAAGATATATAAGAGAACATTCTTTAACAAAAGAAAGGGGGAGAAATAGGACAACAGCGTTACAACCTTTGAAAATAAAATTCAGAAGTCTGATATAACTATACAGTTGGTCCAACGGTTCAGGTTTTAAAAATCTGTCTTTCATCACTGAAAGACAGACTACCGCCTATTTTCCTTTGGGTTCTCTGAAACCTGAAAAGAAAAGCATGAAGTCAAGAACAAATCAATTCAGTTTTCTCATGTTATTATACTAAACGCAATATGATTCACTTTAACACAAGTGTTGCCTCTACGCAAGATAACTGTATATGCAGATGATTTACTGCTTTTTATCTCGAACCCCCAAACTTCTTTACCCGCAGCTATAACTTTGCTTGATAATTTTTGTCCGTTTTCTGGTTACAGGCTTAATTTGCACAAGACTGAATTCTTTCCAATCAACAAGATAGAAACGCTACTAAAGTATTCCAACACACCATTGACACTTGTCTAAAAAATAAGTTCACTTATCTTGGGATATGTATCACTTGCCATAAAAAGCATCTTTTTAAGCATAATTTTGGCATCCTTCTTGAACGGATTAAGAAAGATCTTTCTAAATGGTCCCATTCTCTCAATGGGCTCATTAATTCCATTAAAATGGTGGTTCTCCCTAAACTTCTTTATCTTCTTCAGTGTCTACCTTTAATTATTCCCCTTTCGTTTTTTAAATCTTTGGACTATCTCTACCTCCACCTACGTAAAGTAAACCTTCAGAGGTCCAGATGCAATGGTGGTATGCCCTGACCTAATTTTAAGTTTTACTACGGGGCAGCTAACATACAAAATATACTCTATTGGTGGCATTATCACCTTTTGCCCACTAGACCGTCATGGGTGGATATGGAATCAAATGATTATGAGCAAATGTCCCTTCCAGCACTCCTTGAAGCTAAATTACAGTTAATTTATTTTACTTCGGTTGATTGCCCCCTGGTGAAACACTCATTGAGGATCATTGGGCCCAATTTAGGAAATCATTTGCATTTCAGGATCCTTCTCTTGTCTTATCCCTGTTGCCAGTAATCATTTTTTCTTGCCTTCAATGCAAGATGAATAATTTTAGAAATGGTCTTAAAAGGGGATAAAAAGTTTTATTTATTGACAATTTATTTGCTTCCTTTGAACAGTTATCACTACGTTTTGGTCTTGCCAAGTCAGACATTATGTTAAGTCACTTGTATTAGACTTCTCCGAGATGCCCTCTGAAAATCCTTTATAATACAATATATTAGCCAAGGGCTCAATTTCTATTATTTATAATTTAATGACCAATCTGACAATCTGACTCTTTAGATAACATTAAGAGAGTATGGGAGGAAAACCTTGACAGACCACTCTCTGAAGACATAGAACTGTATTTTTAAACTGTTCCACTCATTATCAATGTGTGCCCGGCCTTCACTTATACAGTTTAAAGTAGTACATAGAGCTCATATATCCAAAGTTAAATTAGCTCAAATGTTTCCTGATACTAGCCCCTTCTCCACACTTTTAGTTCTAACCACTTACATACAGGGACTACTCTCGGTTTGGGCCAAGTCCGAGCTCAAAGCCCTCCCCCCGGACAGCACGCCAAATACGCATTTAAATTCACTCTCTATAAATTATTTGTAAGTGTGAACTTGTGACTTATAGAATTATTCACATGTCCTGGACATGTCCCAAATTAGAGCAGACAGAGCATTGTGGTGTCACTGAGGAAAAATTACATTCATTGCTATAGGAGAGGAAGAATTGGATAAACTCATTAAATCATCAAAATCAACAACATGTATGCTCGACCCTGTACCGACTAGGCTATTAAAAGAGATGCTACCAGAGGTCATGGATCATCTTCTTAATATCATTAACTCATCTTTGTCATTAGGATATGAACCAAAAACTTTTTAGTTGGCTATTATCAAACCACTTATTAAAAAAACTCAACTTAATCCTCAGAATTAGTCAATTACAGTGTTTTCACAATTATGTTCCTTTTTTAGAAAGAAATGGTAGCTGTAAGGATTTCCAGTCAGGATTTAGACCGTTTCATAGTACTGAGACTGCTTTCATCAGAGTTACAAATGATTTGCATCCAACCGTGGTTGTATCTCTCTATTAGTGTTACTCGATCTTAGCGCTGTCACAGAGATGTCACACCAATCACAAGTTCAGTATGGAGTACCACAGGACTCAGTGCTAGGACCGTTGCTCTTCTCCCTGTACATGCTACCACTGGGAGATATCATTAGGAAGCATGGGGTTAGTTTTCATTGTTATGCTGAAGATACTCATCTCTTTTTATTTATTCATGCCCTGACGAAACTTACCAATTTACAAGATTAATGGAATGCATAGCTTATATAAAAAAAACTGGATGTCTAGTAATTTCCTGCAACTTAATTCAGAAAAAAAAGAATTTTTAATTATTGGACAAAAAAAACTCTGCAAGTAGTAACCTAGAATACTTTCTAACACTCGATGGCTGATCTGTCAAGCCCTCGTCATCAGCTAGGAACCTTGGTGTGCTCTTTGATACCAATCTTTCATTTGAAAGCCTTTCTTGCATCTGTAAAAAAGCATTCTACCATCTTAAAAATATATCTAAATTACGGCACATGCTTTCAATGCAAAATGCTGAACAGTTAGTTCATGTGTTCATGACCTCAAGGCTAGATTATTGTAATGCTCTACTGGGTGTTTGCCCTGCTCGCTTAATAAACAAACTCCAGCTGGTCCAAAACACAGCAGCTCGAGTTCTTACTAGAACCAGGAAGTATGATCACATTGGCTCCCTATTAAACATCGCATACATTTTAAAATCTTGCTTATTACTTAGAAAGCACAAAATGGTTTAGCTCCCCAGTACTTGAGCGAGCTCTTAACACATTTGTCTCTAAACTCTGGCGAGTTGATGATACCTAGAATATCAAAATCAACTGCAGGCGGTCGATCCTTTTCCTATTTAGCACCTAAACTCTGGAACAGTCTGCCTAGCATTGTTTGGGAAACAGACACACTCTGTCAGTTTAAATCCAGACTAAAAATGCATCTCTTTACTATGGCATACACATAGAACATTATCAATTTATATTATTCAAATCAGTAAATGATTGTTAGGCTGCATCATCTACGTCAGCCGGAACCGGGAACACTTCTCATCACACCTGATGTTCTACTGTAATGTTAGTCTTTCTGTTTATCCTGAGGTTTACTGCAGTCAGCCGGAACCGGGCTGTATCCAGTATCCAGTGGACCTGCACCTGGACATGACCAATGCTTCCCTGAAATGTCTGCAGAGACTGTGTCAATTAAACTGCCCTGTAAATGCTGCATCGACACAACATCCTTAATAAACCGTCTCCAGCACCACAACTCCAATCTAATCTTACGAATATCTATTTATCTAATATGACTTCTGAACTGTAATGTTGCCAGAATTATAATCATACACTGTTTGTTCGTCGACCAGAGGAGAACTGGCACACCGACTGAGCCTGGTTTCTCCCAAGGTTTTCTCCATTCTGGCCCTGAAGGAGTTTTGGTTCCTTGCCACCGTTGCTTTTGGCTTCTGGCATGCTCAGTTGGGGACACCTAAATTTAAACTATATTACCGATCTGCCCGCATTGACACTATATGATAATTGAAATTAGCTGGATAACATCACCGTTCTCACCAGAGCGGCCATATAGCCGAAATCTAATTCTGTTGCATTATTTTCCTGTTAACACTGTGAAGCTGCTTTGAAACAATTGGACTTGTTAAAAGCACTATATAAATAAAGATTTTATTTTAATTGATTTAGAGCGTTACTGGCATTCAATATTTCACACACTTTCTGTGGTTCAGGACAGATTAGAGCCAGAACGTATTGTGACATTATTTGGAGTTACTCCAGAGGCTGTCAGCATCAAAGTGTAAAGTCCTTTTCTTTCTCTTCTTTGTAAGTACGTAGAGATAAAGTGGAAGGATCCCTTTCCACCCACTTTATACTCCGTGGATATATGATGTCTTATTGTCTCTGCCTTAAAAAAATTAGGTATTCATTAAGAGGATCGGAAAAACTATTTTTAACATGTGTCACTATATTTGGTTATTTTTAATTAATTGACAGTATGGACGCTATTGATGGTGAGGTTTGGGGGATTGTTAAATGTGATTTATATTGTAAAAATCAATAAAAAAAGCTGATCAACACTAAATATTCAAACTATGATTATAGTATCGTTAAATTCTGTATATTTATAATATTTTTCTAAAATGCATTAATGCTTCAATATCAAGAGAAAGTGTGTCTGTTTTTTCCCACCAGGGCTGTGTTCAGCCCTGACAAAATGTTTTTTAAATGGTAACGGTGCTGCGTTAAACACCCTGTTCTGATGACGCAAGAGTTGCTACTATGGCAGCTGAGAAGGCCAGTCTTTGTGTTCTACATAAATACATGTTTAATACTGCAAAATACGCTCTATGTTACACTCACTGCACTTTCCGTCCAGAATAAAAGAGAACGATCCAATTGAGCGAAGGAACACTGTGATCCCTAATTATTGTGATCCAACATTTGCCTGGCATTTTAGGATGAAACGACAAATATTCCTGTTATGATCTATTTTTATTGTGAGTATTAGACTTATCATTATTGTCGTTCACTGCTTTGCTATGATATTGTAATATTTGCCATTATATAGTCAGTAGGCTATAGAAAAGTTTCATTCCACAAATACAAGAGCAAAATATGTAAATATAGAATGTGTATGGTAAATGTATATGCTTATTATATGGTTTTAAATTTGAAAGTAAAGTAAATTACAATATAAATATCATATTATATCATAATCTGTGCAACCCCATCTTCGCCTTTTTTTGATGGCGTTGTAGGGTGTTCCAAATGAGCGATTATTGTCAGTGAAGTTCACTTCAGCTGATATACTGTGCTCAGGGAGTAGGAAGCAGTGAACAGTCCGAAGGGACCCTGTCGAATGGAACACACCCCAGGTTTATCTCCAGCCCTAATTAAACACACCTGAAGCAGTGAATCAAGGTCATTAGGATCAATGAACACTCCAGGCAGGTGTGTAGGAGCTAAACTCTTCATAAAGAGGAATGAACACCTCTGAGCTATATGGCGATTACATAAATCTCAGCTCATTTTCTGTGAAACTATATAGCGTTCAAATAACAAGTTTACCTTGAAGAATAAAAGATCTTTGTTTTTTTCAATTAAAATTTCTTTAAATGGATAGTTGGTTGATACACACAAACAAACAGGTTGTTCCTTTCTTCTGTTGAACACAAAAGAAGATATTTTAAAGAATGTTGGTAACCAGACAGTTGACCGTAGCTATTGATTTCCTCAGTAGGAAATAATGTCAATAGCTATGGTCAACTGTCTGGTTACCAACATTGTTCACTTTTCAACTTCAATATTCTTTTGTGTTCAGCAGGATAAATAAATTCATACAGGTTTGGAACAACTTGAGGATGAATAAATGATGACAATTTTCATTTTGGTGTGAACTATCCTTTTAAAGCTGCAGGTTCACCTTAGGCTATGTAGAACTTAATCTCTTTAAATATCACAAAATGGCCATGCCAGTCACTTCCTTAATAAACACAAGATGTAGTAGACCAGAATATTAGTAGTTTAATAGATATAGTTACAATTCTATCAAACAGAAACAAAGCCTAAACATTTGCACGTCCAGCAGCAGCACATTGCAAAATTATTTTTTTACCTCAAACTCTCTTCACAGTCATTGATCCCTGTGTCTCTCCAATAATTTCCTCCACCATAATCTTTTGTCTTTTTCTCATTTTCGCTGCAAATCAGCGCACAGACAACCTGGAGCGCAAACTTTCTGCAGTTTATAATTTTGGTAACACTTTACAATAAGGTTGTATTAGTTAATGCATTAGTTAACATGAACTAATAATGAACTGCACTTATAAAGCATTTATTTATCATTGTTAATGTTAATTTCAACATTTACTAATGCATTAAAAAAATCTTGTTGACATTAGTTAATGCACTGTGAACTAACATGAACAGCAGTATTTTTATTAACTAACGTTAACAAAGATGAACTAATGCTGAACAGAGGGGTTGTTCATGGTTAGTTCATGTTAACTAATGCGTTAACTAATGTTAACTAATACAACCTTATTGTAAAGTGTTACCATAATTTTTACTATCAATTCCAGTCTCACGCGAGAACTCACGCATGTGTGGTCGTGTTGTTTACTTGTCACATCGCACGTGTGTTTGGTTGGGAACTTTGGGAAACGTAGTTTGCGCACCGGAGAGAGCGAGTTGTCGGCGATTCTTCCTCTTGCACAGTCATGCGGTGTGAAACCCCCTTTCGCCGATCCATCGGTCAGTGTGAACACAGCAGTGACTGAATGCTACCCCAGATAGTCATGCAGTGGAAAAGAGCAGTGATCCGACCAGTTTGAAAATGTGCAGTCTGAACTAGGCTATGACTAGAGAAGTCATGCAAGTAGGCCTATGTCAGGTGGTTCAACACACAAGACTTATAGCACCTGTGTTTTCTCTCTAATAAGGAAGCATCAATTGGAGAAATGCACATGCAAAACCAAAATGGGCATTTACCAATCAATGGCCAGTTTCAAACTGCAACAGATGTTTTTCAACCATTTTTCATAACCCCGGCATCCTGGCCAAATTTTCCCATTAGCCTCTGTCCATCATGGCCCCCTAACCATCCCCCTATCCTGATTTAATTCATCACTCTGTCTCCTGTCCATTAATCAGCTGGTGTGTGGTGGGCGTTCTGGCACAATATGGCTGCCCTCGCATCATCCAGGTGAATGCTGCACATTGTTGGTGGTAGTGGATATTCCCACTTTCCACATAAAGCGCTTGAGGACCCAGAAAAAGTGTCATATAAATGTAACAATGTATTATTATTATTATTATGTGGACAGTGAAACCGGAGATTTTGGCTTGTTGCGTAAGAACCGGAACTGGCAATAACTTTTTTCCAAGCTTCTGATTGGCCAGCATTGCTTTACGGTTAGGGTTATATTGCCACCTGTTGGTTTGGATTGCTCCTTTTTTAAAATGGAGAAGGACAAAACTATAAAAAAGGGTGATTTGTTGTCGTTTTTTTATTTGTAGTGATTTGTAGTCGTTCATGCACAAGATGCAGGTTTGTCTCTCTGCAGAACACTACTGGTGTTTCCTAAGCCGTGGGGCGTTTTTCAAACATGTTACCCAATTTGCTCTAGTCCACTGTTGTACATTCTCATTATATAATTTTTGTAAATCTTGAACACACAAAACAAATTACGGACAGCCGCTTTAAAGATATGAATGATCTCTGCTAATGCTGTGAAGTGTAAACTGTACAAGGAGTCCTTACTTGCACATTACTAATATAACAACAGAGCCCAAATTTGCCTAAATTCAGTTGATATTTATTTTTAGATATAATAATCAACACTCAAATAACACATTGTATGCAAACATGTAAACTTAACATAAGGCAGTGTTTGCATTAGCTTCTAAATCTAATTATAAAATTATGTTTTTACTTAAATTCGTTGTTGAAATATAATCATTTATACACAGTGGCTGTCATTTTCAATTACAAATACATTAAATAAGCATGACATCACTAGCAGGTTCAGTAGAATATAATATAGGCTAATATAGTGCATATATTTAGTGAAAGAGTTCACCTCTTTAGTGAGCTAACAACTGTGCACTGAATGACTTCTGAGGTAAATGTGATGATACATAACATTGTTTACAAGCTGTTTTATAGACGTCTTTCTGCCGTTGAATCACTGACTGAGTGATTACACAACACATGATACATTTCAGAAAGTTAATGTATCCCTCAACACATATGTTTATTCTTTGACTAGGAAGAGATGATCGCTTTCACTTACACAGCACGCTACCCCTTGAACTGACGCCACTATACAGTGATCAGTCATGCCACATTAAAGAGCGTCAAAACAGCATTTATCGCTTGAATTTTGTGATAAAATAGACAGAATATTTCATATGTTCGTGTGGGAACTCGGATTCCGCGCATTAAACAAAGGCTACTGTTATTGCATTCTGTATCAATTGGTACACACGTGCACCGTAGCAGAAGCCCTGTACTAAAACAGTTCATGTGTACCGTTACACCCCTAGTAAACTTCAGAGTTTGCAAAACACAGTTTTCAACTAAAAAGGGAAAACTTTTTATGCGTTTTGGCCATTCATTTACACAACAACAGCGTTTTGGGGTTCTGAATTTTTTTTTTGAAAACGATACTGTTGTCTTATCTGTGTAAACTAAACAAATGTGAATTTGACATTGCCATCTACTGTCTTGGCATAAATAATCCAGCTTTTTCAGGGATCAGCATGAACAAGAATCGGTTTGACAATGTTGTAATCTGTACAAAAAAAACAAAAAAATTTCAGTACATCGTTGTCGTGTAAATGTACCCCAAGATAGGCCTATGGATGTGTTGAGATCACTATCCAAAGACTTTCCAGGGAAAGTTTATTGCACTGGATTGGATTTCCAAGCACAGAAAGCAGTATAAATATGAACCTCAAAGAACTTTCAAGGCAAATTATAATTAAGAACCCAGTTTACTCTAATTACTAGTCTTCATCTTTGTCTGGCAAAGTGTCCCAGTCTGCTCCTGTCTAATTATTGAGTGTTGACAAGGCAGCTGGAGCTGACGTTCTCGTTAAGCACTCCAAATGAGAACAATAAGTGCTGTTCAAAGCTGAACATTATATACGCCTCAAGATGCTCATCTGTTTTTGCACCAGCTGACACACAAATGCCGACACTTGATATTATTTTTTGTGTGTGCTCAAATTAAATCACAATATATCAGCCAGACCAAATGTCAGCTCGAACAAGCTGTATTGTAAAAAGTGCTACGGTATATAAATGAAGGTGACTTGACTGAATATTGGGTGGTATCTTTTGTGCTCTGACTCTCTTGGCCATCGATGGTCTCAGGTTGTTGGTTTTCATAATTTGCACTTGACTCTGTTGACCACAAATTGTCAACAGAGTCACAAAAACAATTCGACCATGAGGCAACTGCTGGATTGTCTCAGGTTGTTGGTTTTCATCACTGACTTTGTTCATCTTTTGCACACTGACTTTGACTCTGTGGTCCATCGAATCACTGTAAAAAATGTCAGACCTCTCCAGTTGAACATTTTCTAGTGACTGGTCACATCAACATTTTTCAGTTGGCCAAATTTAATTTCTGTGAATTGATACAATTGAATTAACAGAAAATTAAATTTGGCCAACTAAAATATTGATGTGACCAGTCACTAGAAAATGTTAAATTGGAGATCTGAATCTTCTTTAAAGTGTTGGCTGTTGTTGGTTGTCATAATTTCTGCATATATATATGATATATATATATATATATATATATATATATATATATATATATATATATATATATATATATATATATATATATATATATATATATATATATATATATATATATATGAATATATATTGCAATTAAGACCAAAAGGGCAATATGTATATATATATATATATATATATATATATATATATATATATATATATATATATATATATATATATATATATATATATATATGTATGTGTTTTTATATAATATATACTGCATCACTCTTCCTTATGAAAGGAAAATATATTTACCAATATATTACTTGAAACATATTATAATATATTGCAATATATTATTTTCCAATATATTATATATTCCATGAAATACATGGAATAATATATTGATAGTACATATATTATACAATATATTATATATTGATGTAATATATTGGAGTATATTGCAACATTTACAAATAATTGAAAATCATTTAAGTTCATTTTTTTCTCATTAATGTACACACAGCAACCCATATTGACAGAAAAAGACAGAATTGTTGACATTTTTGCAGATTTATTAAAAAAGATAAACTGAAATATCACATGGTCTTAAGTATTCAGAGCCTTTGCTCAGTCTATTTAGTAGAAGCAACCTTTTGATCTAATACAGCCATGAGTCTTTTGGGGAAAGATGCAATAAGTTTTTCACACCTGGATTTGGAGATCCTCTGCCATTCCTCTTTGCAGATCCAGTTCTGTCAGGTTGGATAGTAAACGTTGGTGGACAGCCATTTTCAGGTCTCTCCAGAGATGATCAATTGGGTTTAAGTCAGGGCTCTGGCTGGGCCATTCAAGAACAGTCACAGAGTTGTTAAGCCACTCCTTCGTTATTTTAGCTGTGTGCTTAGGGTCATTGTCTTGTTGGAAGGTGAACCTTCGGCCTAGTCTGAGGTCTTGAGCACCCTGGAGAAGGTTTTCGTCCAGGATATCCCTGTCCATGGCCGCATTCATCTTTCCCTCGATTGCAACTAGTCGTCCTGTCCATGCAGCTGAAAAACACCCCCACAGCATGATGCTGCCACCACCATGCTTCACTTTTGGGACTGTATTGAACAGGTGATGAGCAGTGCCTGGTTTTCTCCGCTTAGAATTAAGGACAAAAAGTTCTAAATTGGTCTCATCAGACCAGAGAATCATCTTGGAGTCCTTCAGGTGTTTTTTAACAAACTCAATGCAGGCTTTCATTTGTCTTGCACTAAGAAAAGGTTTCCGTCAGGCCACTCTGCCATAAAGCCCCGACTGGTGGAGGGCTGCAGTGATGGTTGACTTTCTACAACTTTCTATCATCTCCCGACTGCATCTCTGGAGCTCAGCCACAGTGATCTTTGGGTTCTTCTTTACCTCTCTTACCAAGGCCCTTCTCCCTCGATAGCTCAGTTTGGCCGGACAGCCAGCTCTAGTAAGGGTTCTGGTCGTCCCAAATGTCTTCCATTTGAGGATTATGGAGGCCACTGTGCTCTTAGGAACCTTAAGTGCAGCAGAAATGTTTTTGTAACCTTGGCCAGATCTGTGCCTTGCCACAATTCTGTCTCTGAGCTCTTCAGGCAGTTCCTTTGACCTCATGATTCTCATTTGCTCTGACATGCACTGTGAGCTGTAAGGTCTTATATAGAGAGGTGTGTGGCTTTCCTAATCAAGTCCAATCAGTATAATCAAACACAGCTGGACTCAAATGAAGGTGTAGAACTATCTCAAGGATGATCAGAAGAAATGGCAAAGGGAAAAGGGTCTGAATACTTAGGACCATGTGATATTTAGTTTTTATTTTTAAATAAATTGCAAAAATGTCAACAATTCTGTGTTTTTTCTGTCAATGTGGGGTGTTGTGTGTACATTAATGAGAAAAAAAAATGAACTTAAATGATTTTAGCAAATTGCTGCAATATAACAAAGAGTGAAACATTGAAGGAGGTCTTAATACTTGTAAGGGGGTCTAAATACTTGGTTAGTCTTTATGTATATATATATATATATATATATATATATATATATATATATACAAATAAAATAGAAATGACACATTAAGTTAAAAGTTATAACGCATGATGAAACCACAGGGGCAGTGTAGGGGGATAGAATGTACAGTTTGTACGGTATAAAAACCATTACATCTATGGAGAGTCCCCACAAAGATAGCGAACCAGACTGTGTGCGTGTGCGTGCGTGCATGTCTGTGTTTACGTATGCTGTACAGGTCTGGTATAAAAATTTTTTTTACTCTGGTGACTAAAATGTCCACCCAATAGAGAAAAGTTTTGCTCAGCGAGAAAATAAATTAGAGGGAACATTGATTTTGATATTATTTTAAACATTTTTATATTGTTATAATTATTTAAAATTATTATTTATCTGGTTCAGTAATGCACTCTTGTAATAAAGTAGCAGTGGCTGGGACATATTAACCAGCGCCCCAATTTTTGAAAATTTTCTGAAAACGACATTCCCAAATGAAAATGTCTGCAGCTCTTAAATCCTATGGTCTATATTCATAAATCTGGTCTTATTTTAAACTAGACACTTCAAATAGTGTTACCCAAGAGTCATAATAGCTCAAAGTTGTATATGAACAGAGTAATATACATGTAAATATACATGTTTTTTTTTTTTTATTATTCACTTAGGGAAAAATTAGGAGATTTTAATTTTGAGGTCCTGAAAATAAGCATAATATAAAACTGAATGTCTGATCATGTTTTGATTCAAATTTGAGGATGATTCTCTCAAAAATGTAGCTTCTGTAAGCTTTTATATCAAGAAAAGACTAGGCGTCCTTTCCAAAAGGGCTTTTATTTTAGAACATTTGTAATTGCAAAGAGTAGTTTTTAATTCAAATAAATCTGCATTAAACTGCTGATTATGATTAATTTACAGTTACTGAAAACTAAAGGAACTATTTACAGAATTTTTAAAGTGTAAAAATCATTTAGTTGATAAAACAGTCTGTCATAGATGCGCGCTCCACTGCAGTGTTGCGCAATATGACTGGCAGGCGCCTGGCTGCTATGGAGATTGTGACTAGAGGCATATTCACCAATAATGCTTACAAACACAACGTAAGATAATGCCTTGTGATTAGTTACTACGTCCGTCAATCAAACCTTTGCTGGCAAGGCATTGGCTAGGCATTGATTGCCTTTATCCAACGAAAACCATGCGCTTTGATTGACAGCTGGTGGAGCGAGTAATGCAGCAACTCTGTATAATGACTCCTCAGAGAGCCTGTGATTGAAGCAGAGAGACCTGGGAGGGTTTAACGTGACAGGAAGAGTCCACAGCACAGGGGAGATCGTCAGAAACGGATTTGAATCACTATTTCATTGAAAATGGACACGATTGATTATTTAACTCAAAACGCCGAGCAAACAAAGGAGTATTTTTAGTTTTTTCCTTATTTTTCGTTGTTTTGGATTAAAAAGTGGGATGCATTTGGAAGAGTGGACTCTTACACGGACATGTATGCGGTTGTTTTTTGGATTGGTCCGATCTGATCTGCACGATAGGAGATGAAAGATGAGTACTGCGTTCATTATGCTAATGTTTAAATAGCTACTGCGACAGCATTTCATTTAACCCTTTCCTCCCTGGTGTATTTATTGCAAAAACGAGTTCAGAACATGAATCTCGAGTGTTTTAGCTTTCAATTGATGCATAGTTTGTGATGGTTGATTGAATAATTTGTATAAAACAAAAGTGAATAAAAGTAGAGACACGCCCACTTACGTCAACCTCCCCGCCCACGATCCGGTGCGGGTTAACTCGTATCACCTCAAGATGATGCAATTTAATCCTGTTTACATGAAATAAACCTGCTCCAGAACAGGTTTAAGTTTACGGACCTGTTGCTATGACAGCAAGTCCAGGATGAGCGTTGAAGAACCAAACAATCCAAATGGTCAACAATAAAATCCAGGGACCCCAGGGTTCGTTTTAATCCAATCAAACATGCCAAGTGTGAACAGACCTTTACATAGTGTACCGACTCTCTTTACAAACCGATAAGACACTTCCGGTTTTCAAAAATTAATTTAATTTTTAATTAATTTTTAAGAGTAATTTTTATTAAAGTCAACTGAGGACAGATGAGAGTTGCTATTTGTTGACTATTAAAGTAAATGTCTGTATCTACTTATTATCTTAAATTATATTTTACCTGAGACAAAATATCACAGAGGACATTGCCTCCTGCAGGTGTCCTCTAAGACTGTTGAGGTGCAATTGTTTGTAGCACTGCAGTCACGGAGAGACATGTTATTGATGGACTCTGTGTTGAGCTCTAAGGTTTTTGACTAGATAGAAATTTGAGTGATAATTCAGCTCGAAGGAAGTCATCATCCTTGAGCTTCAAAAATCCTCCTTTCACTCCCATTCACAGAAAAAAATAAAGAAAGGTGTTCAAATACTGCAGGCTAGTGATGTTTTTCTGTTCAGATTCGAACCATTACTGCAAGAATAGATGCCATGCTCCATGGTATGCTTTTAAATAATGTTTGTGTATCTCTGACTTGCACATTATAGAACATCACATTTTTTAATTGGTTTCTTTTTTTTTTTAATCTGACATATATATATATATATATATGTGTGTGTGTGTATATATGTAATTCTACCAAAATGCTGCTTTCATTGAAATCAAAATATGATTTTACTTTGTAAAAAAAAATATTTTTTTCAATAAAGAATGTAACTTTTCATTATTCAGCAAAAAACTGAAAATAATAATAATTTTGTACTATTTGCTGGCTCCCCTTCCCTATATAAAACAACCAGCCCAAAGTCATACAGGCTTTGCATTCATATTTTTCATTTTCATGAACAGTAGTTGGCAACAGGGTCATGCCCTGTATAATATCTTAAATGCTATTGCAGAATAATTCATAAAGTAATCCCTTTAACTACTGATTGTATAGTAATTCATGTTTTAAAAATTCAGCCTGCTGCTGTACACCAGTCAGCTTGCTATGGCTTTCATACAAGCAGAGTTTAGATTTATTACAATACGCACTGAAATTGAGTGATTCAACCATAAATTACTTTATTCAAAATATTCAATTCTGGATAAGGTTTTGATTTAAAAAAAAGGGACAGCCTGTAGGTATAAAAAAATATACACAACCCTGTTTAAATTGCAGCTCTTTGAGATGCAAAAAAAAATAAATCTAAGTAAAATCATGTCAGATATTTTTTCGCATTTAATGTAATATTGAAGCTAACCACATTTATGTAACAAACAAAAGGAACAAAAGAAAAAGAACTTACTTAAAACGTACTGGTTGCACACACTCCTCAACTAATGCTTGATTGAAACAAATTTAGCTTTTAAAGGGTTAGTTCACCCAAAAATGAAAATAATGCAATTTATTACTCACCCTCTAGCCGCTCCAGACCCGTAAAACCTCCGTTCATCTTAGGAACACAAATTAAGATATATTTGTTGAAATCCGATGGCTCAGAAAGGCCTCCATTGACAACAATGTAATTTGCACTCACAAGACCCATAAAAGGTACTAAAGACAGCTCTTTGGCGCGATGTATTACGCCATCACTAGTTACACCCCCCTCCCGGAACGCGCTGTTAATGTCCAACAGCTGCCACCCAGGAGGTTAACAAAGGGCTGGAGAAGGGGGTGGCCAAGGTGTCTTAGGCAGGGCAGGAAGCTTTCTGGGCGATGGTGTGGAGCCCTGTTCCATCAGCTAAGGCAAGTGTGGATGTGCTGAATCTGACCCCCTGATTATATTTGAGAATATGGTGAACAATAATTTAATTATGTGTTCTTTCCCTGCCTCCTACTCCAACCTCCTCTGCCCGACGTTTCACGTCGGGCCAAAGAGGCCATTCCTGAGATGTCTCTCCATTCTGCATTGGCCAAGGAGGGCATTTCTGTATCGGCCAGGAAGGCTGTGTGTTAAACCCCTGCCTGCACTGTCCAGTCCTTCAGCCCTGTCTGCTCAGCCTCTCATCAGCTATGTGAATCCTGCTTAGTAAATCCGCTTTGTGCTAATTGTTCACCAGCTCAACCCTGGAATGTCGACCAGTTTTCTTCACCTAGCACCTAGAACTCTGAGCCTGTCACTCCACCTCGGCCCGTTGACCTTGGACTGTTTCTCCTATGGCTACACCAGGCTTCCTTGTCCCTCCGGCTTCGGCTTGGTCAGTCATCACTGTGCCTGCACCACAGACTTCCGGGCCTTCAGCTATGCTTTGTTCCTCCACCCCTTAGGCTCCGTCGTCCATCACCTTCCCGCCCACTCCGCATCAGTCGGCACCCTGTCAGGCACTCTGGCTTCGCCTCAGACCTTTGTCCCTGTGGCAGCGCCTTGGTCTCCAGGATCTTCTGTGTCGGCCGGACTCTTCGGCTCCACCTGGCTCTCCATCACCATCTGCCTTGTCTTGGTCGGTGGTCCATCTGCAAATTGCCCACCATGACTCCTTTCTCCCTTGACTCCACCATGAACTTTGGTCCTGGGATTACAGTTGGGGATTCCATCCTGGCTCTACCTACCATTAACTGATCCATTGTCTCCACCTCCTAAGCCCCCTCCCGCCTCCTCTGTTGGACGCAGACACGCCTTCTTGATTGGGATTAAGAGATAATCTTGTTTCTGTTTTAGGTTGGTTTGCCAAGTTTTAGTTGTGTCCTAGCTTTCAGTTAATTTCTGTGGTTTTTCATTGTTTGATTAATTTGTGCACGTTATTCATTTTGTTGATTGGTTTGTTCTGTGATTTAAGCTCTGTTTTTTTTTTCTGTTCATCAACAGTTCTTGTCACAATTTACCTGGTTGTTTAGATCCGTTCATTCATCTTTATTTTGCAACCCAGTGTGACATATGCAACCAGGTTATTGTATGTTTTTATTTTGTTTTTCCTTTACATTTCCTAATTTTTTTGTAACATGAATTGCGTTGGATTCAATATTACATTACAGGTGAAAAAAGATGGTTTTACATTTTTACATATTTTTCTTTCCACTTTTAAAAACTGCAATTTTAACACTGGTGTATAGACTATTTATACAAACTATCCATATGTTTCATATTGCCTGGCATACAGTAATCTACAGTATCTCCTAGCAACAGCCTTTTCATGGCCTAGCTTAGAGGACCAATCTGAAAGAAACCTTGATTCAAAGGAAATTATACAAAAAAGAACAAAAAGATAAACAGATTACACATTGTATATATATATATATATATATATATATATATATATATATATATATATATATATATATATATATATATATATATATATATATATATATATATATGTATGTATAAATGTATATATGTATATGTATGTTTTTATATAATATATACTGCATCACTCTTCCTTATGAAAGGAAAATATATTTACCAATATATTACTTGAAACATATTATAATATATTGCAATATATTATTTTCCAATATATTATATATTCCATGAAATACATGGAATAATACATTGATAGTACATATATATATATACACATACAGAGTAATTCATACATTTTAAATTTACATTTACATGGAGGTATATTGCAATACCCTTCCTTCTTTTCCAGCAGCTCAGAAGCACTGAGGATTATTTAATTTTATCTATGCAATAGCTATGGAATAATACAAAAATATACTGTCTTAGTATAAAACACAATTTAAGCTATTTGAAGTCTATTGCAGAATATTTAAATATTTACAAGTATACATTAGTATATAGAGTTTAGTCAGGTCGACTCGGTTACTTCATTTTTTTTCTTTTTTTAATTTTCATGGCGAAACATTCTTCAGGATTATGGGTAGTGTAGTTTTTAACTCTGAATTCATTATGATGACTTTTAATGATGCTCTAATGAAGTCAAACTGACTTTTTAATGACCTTTTAATGAAATCGCAGACTTATGGCTTCTACAGAAGCATATATCATCGACTAACAATCTCGGAGCTCATGGTAGGTCTTGAAACGTTTCCCTAAAATGTATTTCTCTATGGAGAAAATTAATGAGATTCTTACATCCAGAAGCCTACTGTTGTGTTCCATTGAGTCTTGATATCTTTTCTTTTTTCTTTTTTTCTCAGAATATATAAAATATTAGACACTATCTTTTTGCAAGCTAGTTAAGAAAGCTAAAATAAAGCCCACTCCACATGATTGTGCCGGTAGCTGAAAAACCCCTGTGCAATGCCTCAGGGTAATTGGAAGCAATCGTTCATACATAAAGGTATTTCTGCATAACGATGAGCAGATGGTGTGCCACTTTGTGGTGAGGAAACTTAAGAATGCTCCAAGTCTAACAGGCAATTACACTCCTCCTATGCGCAATTTACTCAACCGTAAGTAGACCAGTCATGCTCCTCTGAGAGAGGTGAACGAGCCAATTTCCCTCAGATGCTCCAGCAATTAAAGGTGGAAACACTTACAGATATGTGCTATCACACGCGCTAAGGGAGACTACAAGAAAGTGAAAGAAACAAAGAGAGAGAGAGAGCGAGAGAGAGAGAAATGGGGGACTAAGGAAGGAAGATGTTAAAGGTTTAAATGGTAAAAAGAAAAGGATCATAAAGTTTTAAGATTAAAGGGTTAGTTACACAAAAATGGGTTACGCAGAAATTAAAATTGTGTTAAATTACGCATTCTAATCTTGTTCCAAACCTGAAGACTTTTCATCTATCTATCTATCTATCTATCTATCTATCTATCTATCTATCTATCTATCTATCTATCTATCTATCTATCTATCTATCTATCTATCTATCTATCTATCTATCTATCTATCTATCTATCTATCTATCTATCTATCTATCTATCTATCTATCTATCTATCTATTTGTTTGCCCAATCTCCTACCCATCCCTCAATCTGCCATCCATCCAACTCTCCTTTTAATGAAAAGTGTTAGCTGAACTAATCACCTTGAATAGTCCAATAATAATGTCCCACCATTTAACAAAGTGACATTGGATATTTACAGCTAAGGCACTTAAGTGCATTTGTTCGCAGCAGGGTAGATTAGTTTAATGCGGTTCACATTCAGCCGCCCACAGCTACAGTTCCTCAACAGTGACGTTAATTTCCCTTCATGTCACTCAATATATGACTATACACTCCAATGTACTTTACAATACAGCTCGAATGTATTCTGATACAAATCTAATAACTTATTCATCAGTCTGATGTGCTGTTTCCTGTCAGCTCTTCTGTCATTTTCAGCTCTGCAGTTTGATTATGATGAAGATTGAAACAGCAAGAATGAGGCTTAGTGTGATAGTCTGTGGTCTTTCAAGGTGTCTTTTGAGACCACAGAAAACTAAATTCGGTCACAAATGACATCTGAGTCCTGCACATCATCAAGTCCCGTTCTTCCCAGTGGAGTCGTGTGGCGTGTGTTCAGTGGACTTCCCAGTGTGTTTGGTGGCTGAACAGAGCTCACTTTAATTGCGCCTTCCCTTCAGCAGAAGGTAGAGAGCACACATTTGATTGGAGAGGAAATGAATGCATGTCTTACGGCTTGTTTGACTTGTATGGACGAGTGTGGAATGAATTCCTCCACCTTGGGAGGAAGCTAATATATCAGTGTGATTATTCTGCTGGATGCAAGGCAGAATGGAATAGAGTGAATTTTACGGTGTCGTTTTTTCTGAGTGAAATGCATCCATCTATTCTCCAAACTACTTGTCCTTTGTAAGGTTGAAGGCTGTGTACAATCTTATGTAACATATTGATTTTATAAGACCACAAAGTTCATGCGGGTTTAACTTGCTTTAAGTATATCTATCTTTTCACTTTGTTTTAAATGCCAAAGATTCTCTGCTTCTTCCCAGATCCTTATACAGGCTAAAGATAGTACAATTCTACAAATTACAAAAGTATGTAAATAATAACCTGAAAATACAAGACGACAAATCTTACGAAGCTTGTTAATAAAGCACCCCAACCTCAACAGAAAATAACTAAAAAATATATTTTATATAAAGAAAATATGGTCAATTTTTAGATCTTTCTACTGTTTAGAATTGGCTGCAGAATGTTACATGATCCATGCTTGCATTACAATACCAAATTATTTCTAATTTGTACCCTTTTGTATAGCTGCTAATGAAACTGAAAGATCTAAACAACCGTTTAGGTGTACAGCTTAAACTTGTTTGATAGGAATTTCATTTATTTTTGGTTTGAAACATACATACATTTCAGTAATAAAAGTCAAGGGATTAGGCGAGTAGCATTTTTAGGACAGCATTTCTAGGACCGCAGTTCTAAGACCCGATGAGTTGCTTTTTTGATTAAGTTGAATTGATATACTGTCCTAACCTAGCCTGGCTCCGCCCTCCTACGAATGCTCAATTCAAATTTTCCTCCAGTACTCCGTCTGGTATTGTGGTATATTCTCTGGTTTTCTCCGGTCAAATTTTAACCAGTCCAATCAGCGAACAGAGATAGTGGCTGAGAACAATGACGTTGATGTTGTGTGCTATTTTGAGATGACATACATCACGACCAAACGTTGGTGATTGGTGATGGCAGATCGAGAGTGTCTCTGGGCAGATCCAACAGTTTTAAACTTCAACAGAGTACCCGCCTTCAAGGAAGTTAACACTTGTCAATGGAGAGTGGACAGACTCTCTGTACAAATGAAATGTATGAGAGTCTGGTAGGACCAGGCTAGTCCTAACCAATGCCTAGCCCTAAACCTAACCATTGGTAACCCTGTTAAAATACTTATAGTAATTCAATTTAAAATGGCCATATCTGCTGGTTTGTTAAAAATAAGGTGGGGGAAGTTTGAAACAGGTTTCCTCTCTTGTAGTACAGTTGGCTAGATCAGGTGATTTTGAATTGATATTTAATGTTGATATACAATGGTTACACACTTAAAACTGATGGTAGTGTTTATAACTTTGTAAGACTGGCCAATCTATAGAACAATGGCAAGGAAAACTAACTTTATTGCACTCCGAGAGCCCCCTCGTGGTCGGGAGCATTTCCGTTGTGTTGTGGCGATTCCGTTGTGTTGTGGCTTGTTTCCGTTGTGTTGTCAACTTTATTTATGTAGCACTTTTAACAATGCAGATTGTTTCAAAGCAGCTTCACAGTGATAAACAGAAAAATAATGCAACAGAATATATTTTGATTATCATACTGTAACAATGTGTGCTTTAGATCAGTAATTAGATCAGTAATTTGGTCTATATGGTTAATTTAGTTTAATAATTAGATTTATTTTGAAATTTATTTGAAAAATAGTTTTTCCCCAACTGAGCAAGCCAAGCCAGAGGCGACAGTGGCAAGGAAACCAAAACCCCATCAGAAGACCTAATGGAGAAAAATAAACCTTGGGAGAAACCTGGCTGTTGTGGCGATTTCGTTGTGTTGTGGCTCGTTTCCGTTGTGTTGTGGCGATTTCTTTGTGTTGTGGTTTGATTCTGTTTGTGGTGTGGCGATTTCGTTGTGTTGTGGTTTAATTTAATATGGCTGCACTACTGGGCCACCGTAAAACACTGATGTCTACGGTAGTGATCAACATAGAGCAAATCACCTTTTGATTTCCCCCTCAGAAAATCCCTGCTCATGAGGTTGTACGTTTTCAGGAAAAGTTCAGGAACATTCAGGGTTGGGACTTGGGCAATGAACATGCTAATTGACATGCAGCATTTTGTCAACCATCATTTTTTTAAAGTATTTTGGGGTGCGTACAATAAGAGTTTTTTGCTGTTCAAATCAACAATGGAGTTTAAAAAATATGAGCGATGGACTGACAATGAGGTTCAGGCTTTATTATGTGGAGGATGAAATGGAAAGTTGCACGGAGTCCTACCTCACTGTACTAATTTGCCTAATCTTCACAGTACTTTAGATTGCGATGGAAATGCAGACAACAACATGTCTGGGGGAAAAAGTTGCTAGGAAAAAAGTTATTGGGACGAAATGTTCTGGGTAATTTAGATGGAGAGAGCTGGTTTCTTAGGACCAGCACTTGACCAGCTACAACCATCTTATGACCAGCTAAGAACCAGTTTAACATGCTTCAAAACATACCTAACCAGAATATTCTGTTTTTTTTATCATTAGGGTTAGTACCTTTATATTACGCTATTTTGTTTTGTTGTCTTTTCAGAATTGAAGCAGAATCGTGATCTCTGTTGGAAACAAAAAATCGAAACTTGGAAAAAAAAAATTAAAACTAGAATCGTGCAGAACTAATTTTTGCCAAAGCAAAGGAAAATAATAGACTGCTGTTTTCTCATGGTCTAAAGAGTTGACCCAAGTATGTGAAAAGGGTCCTAGTGATTGTAAAAAATAAAAAAAAAAGTTTCAGTTGTGAGTTTCAGTTGAGAAAATTTTGCTCCATGAAAACTGTCCATTGCAAATAATGAATTAGACGCTTTGGAGGAAACATATCTGCTAAATACTCGAAATCAAACAAACCTAAATTAAACAAGAACTGGATTATATTTGTGGACTGTGTCTGCTTGTGTTTCTTTCGATGAAACCCAGAGACAAATCATTAAAGTTGCTCATTTTTATGAAGTCTTGCTCAATGACACAAGAATATTTAGTTGACCTTTGCTTATCTTCACAGTTTGTTACCTTGCGACCATGATGTGCATGCTAGGAAATGAGTGTAAACTACTCAATATCATGGTCTATAGCACTAGGGATTTGTCCTGGCAGGGTTAATTAAACTCTGAAAGGAATCGGCTGTTTATTTTGGTTCTTGTGAAGGTTAGAAGGACAATTAGATGGGAGCATGTTGGCCTGTTCTATTAAATTATCTTTACTGACTTAATTAGAATACTAAATAATTCAGGTGCTTGTACATAATGGAGCTGATGTATGTTTCGGATGTTCTTTTCTCTATTATATTTGCTTGAAAATTAAATTAAATTGAAATTAATTGTTAATTGTGCGCTTAAATAGGTAATCGGCATGGAATACTCTGTCATGCATGATTATGCAAAGTATTTATGAACAAATGTTTATTAACCCTTTAAGCCCTGAATGCATTTTTAGAGGTTTGTTTATTTATTTATTTATTTTTTTGAGCAACATACACAACAGTAAAGACTCATAACTTCAAAACTATAGCAAGGAGAGTCAAAAGGAATGTAAAAATCATTACATTTGTACATTATTATGTTCAGAAACTGCTTTTATTATCATTTTACATATATTTGACACATACTATATTACCAAAGGTATTGGGACACCCCTCCAAATCATTGAATTCAAGTGTTGCAATCACATTTGTGAAAGAATGGGTCGCTCTCAGGAGCTCAGTGAATTCAATCGTGGTACTGTGATAGTCCATTCAAGTCCATTCATGAAATTTCCTCACTACTAAATATTCCACGGTCAACTGATAGTGGTATTATAACAAAGTGGAAGCAATTGGGAACAACAACAACTCAGCCACGAAGTCGTAGGCCATGAAAAATCGCAGAGCGGGGTCAGCGCATGCTGAGGATCAACTTTAGTCATTAGCTACAGACCTCCAAACTTCATGTGGTCTTCAGATCAGTTCAAGAACTGTGTGTAGAGAGCTTCATGGAATGGGTTTCCATGGCCAAATAGCTGCATCCAAGCCTTAGATCACCAAGTGCAATGCAAAGCGTCAGATGCAGTGGTGTAAAGCACGCTGCCACTGGACTCTAGAGCAGTGGAGACGTTTTCTCTGGAGTGAACAATCATGCTTCTCTGTCTGGCAATCTGATAGATGAGTCTGGATTTGGCGGTTGCCAGCAGAACAGTACTTGTGTAAAGTTTGGTGAAGGGAGGGTTATGTGGTTGGGTTGTTTTTCAGGGGTTTGGCTTGGCCAGTGAAAGGAACACTTAATGCTTCGGCATACCAAGACATTGTGGACAATTTCAAATTTGTGCTAACAGTTGGATGGCCCCTTCCTGTTCCAACATGACTGCGCACCAGTGCACAAAGCAAGGTCCATAAACACATGAATGAGCACATTTGGTGTGGAGGAAATTGACTGGTCTGCACCTCAACCCAATAGAACACCTTTGGTGATGAATTAGAGTGGAGACTGTGAGCCAGGCCTTCTCGTCCAACATCAGTGCCTGACCTCACAAATGCGCTTCTAGAAGAATGGTCAAAAAAAAATCCCTTAAACACACCCCTAAACCTTGTGGAAAGCCTTCACAGAAGAGTTGACTCAATGTTTTCATAGCTAGGTGTTGCCTGTGGGTAGTACACTCCGAGCCCAAGTATACTTCAATTTCCACTTCCGGACATGTCTCTCTCGCAGTCATGTCCGTACAGCTGTCAAAGTATACTCAACCATGGATAAGTGCAGATGGCCGAATTTGACACATGCATAGTACAATTGTTGTGACTCTTCTGAATTTGATGTGCACTGTCCATGCAGTCAAAAAAATTGGGTACGGACGCTGCGAACCCTCCTGATGATGAAAATGACTTCACACGGACGGCCGAAGTATACTTTGGGCTTTAGAGGGATTCATGCTGTGTTCCAGATGAGGTTGGATGTAGGAATATCCCAAATTAAATGTCTCACTTCAGACCTCAGTGTGTTCCAGGCAGTCAGACATTGGCAATGACATTAAAATTGTCCACATGATGTTGCCATGACACAATGAGAGCATTTTTCGTGTTTTTTTGTCAATTATGGCAAAAACTAACTAAAAACAACATCAAATCACATCGAAAACAGCTGATGAAAAGAAAAACTAAGTTATTATTAAATAAATGTAATGTCTAATGTTAATGCTAATTGGAAGTGCTGAGGTTGTGGTTGATTCACAGGTCGAATGTCCAAATTTGAGTGGTGTTCAAGATGTGAGGAGCTCTTTTCCAAAACGCTATAAATCCATTTTAATAGTTTTCATGAAAAGATCATTTTTTTACCTACACCCATACATTTTTTTAATATTCGATTTATCCTGTTAAAATGGTCTATTGGCTCAGTCTGAACATGTTAAACAATGATTGTTAAATGAAACAACAATATTGTTGATTATAAATTCAAAGTCATTATTTTTTTGTTTCAAAACGCTACAAATCCATCCTTTTTTTATATGTAGTTGGTTTATGTCTGTAAAAGCAACAACAAAAACAACAACGCAACTCATGTCACATGCAGCATATGACATCAGGGGTCAAAACGATTGCGATTACAACCCTAATCGGGGGGTTGGGTGTCATATATTGCCGGTAAGAATCGCGTTCCGGTGGGGAGGGGTGTCGAGATTGCGAATCGTGGTCCGGTGGACAGGGGTGTCGTAGATTGCCGGTAAGAATTGCGTTCCAGACGGGATTTTGTTCACCGCAGCGCGATCGAAAAGGGCACTTTCACTTTCAAAGGGGCAGTGGATTGAGACAGGACGAGAGGATATATCGCGTTTAGGCTAAAAACAGGCTTGCCGCTTATAGCGGTTTGGAAAAAAACTGCATCTTGCAGTACATTTAAACAAGGAAATATAACGATTTGGCATTTAAGATTGATGGAGCAGAGAATAGGTTCAGTACACAGCTCGATGGCATGACTTCTTTTAATTTGGCGTTTATCGCGTTTTGGAAAAGAGCTCTTCATGTTATTTCCAAGAACGAGGTGGGTAAAATCCAAATTCCGAGCTGTCTGGACCGCATAATAAGTACTCAGCACTGGTTAAGATTTCAGAATGCTTCATTTGGTTAGATGCTGAGTTTCTAAGCTTTAAAAGGATACCTATTTTGTGTTATTCCATTCAGTGGTTGCCTAGTAATTTGATTATGATTTAATTTTTTGATTTTTTTTATTTAGTAAAGGGTAAAGCGACTGTATTGAATATTTGTACTTTTAAAAATCAATTTATCACATGGCAGGGTTATCTAATATGTAAAATTAAAAATTGTGATTGTTGAAAATTACTAGACCTAGAATACACTTTCCCAAATGCAAAAAGTAAAATGTGTAAAGTCGACCGATAAAGTCACAGACAACAGTAGAAGAACATGCCTACAACATCTTCACAATAACACAGTTATTTACGAATGCCTGTTTAATGGATATTGCTCTTGTGAATTACTGGCAAGACTTAACAAGCAGAAATTTCCCGGCAGCATTAGCCTCAGCGTACGATAGACAGCTCCAGCATGGTCTGGCAGGCCGAGATGACTGCGGTATGGAAGATAAAGGTTTATTGGAAGACATGAGGTTTCACATGGAATCATTGACTGTTTGAAGTCGGAGCTCAGGGCTACAGATCTTCTCCGCCTTGAGCTCCTCACACTCTCATTTATTTATGTATCCATCCATTTTACCCCTGCAGAGATCCAAGAGCCCTGTGTCACCTACAGAGTGCAGAAATAAACAACCTTCTACCACGCCACAGACAGATACATAAAGACAGCAATAAAAACAGCAAGGGTACAAAGAACGAGACACGCAGCCACTGTCTCTCAAATCTCCCAGGATTCAATAGTTATGAAAACTGACAAAACCATCTGTGATTTAAAAAGAAGGCAAAACCTAATCTATTTTCTTGAAAATGTGCACGTAATTCTTCAAGATTCCTCTTTTTTTTCCCCTTTCACACCGTCTTTCTTGTAATATGAATACTGTATGTCTCCCTTGGGTAGCTACATAATTGGACCTAATGAAACATTCATATGGCAAACGTCATTTAGTATTTTGGAAACAGTGGGGAAATACAGCAACTACATTTAAGTGTAAAGCTGGTTACATAATTGTGATTCAGTTCAATAGATACCATGAAGTCAAAGTGAAAATCAATGCCTGTAAAACTGTGTTGCTTATTAGGGATTGAGCAAAATAAGATGTTAACACTTTTATTGATCCAATGGCTATTCAGAAGACTTCAATTCCAAAAACAAATTAGTTGACATTTTTATATTAAGAAAAGGCTTTCACTGTAAACCCTACCACTCAAAATACTTAATTGCTTTGAGTATGACTAAATTAAATTAAATTAAACAAATTAGTTCAGTTAATAACTGTTATATTTAGAACTTTCTTTTGAGTTCACAGCACTGACAACTTTCAAGTCAACTGAATTGTTTAATTGTTTTGAGTTGTGTGAACTAATTTCCTTCAATTTAGATTAACTTAAGTTTAACTGCATCTCTATGTGTATGGGGCCTTAGTAGTGATTAACATTTTGTTTCACAAAATTTAGAAGAGTTTTTGTTGTGGGTTTTTGGAGAATTACAATCATGGTGACAAGCGCTCGGTTTGAGAACAGGTTACATGTTTTAAGTTGCTGTACTGTACCATGCTATTCCTAACATGTTAGCAAATTAGCAAGTTGGCATTTTCTGTATTACTTTGTATGGCTTGCAAAATGTTTCCTAACTTGATATATAAGTTCCCTTTCAAGGAACACCTCTGCGTGATTGCGTCGTGAAACACATGTGTAATCAGTCCAATGGAGAGATGGAACGTCATAAACCCGGAAGGTATAAAGCATACTTGCAAACAAACGCCGCTAGCTTCTGTTACCTTCAGCAAGGGCTTTGGTGTAACAATGTCCTTATCAGCTCTGTGTTTGTGTCTGAGGTTACAGACGGGCCAGCCCTTTCTCTGCCTTCACCTGGCAGGTCCAGTGCTGCTTCTCTGGGTTCGGGAGCCAGCGTTGCGGTTTCTCCCGCCCGGGAGGCGTGGGCTTAGTGTTTTTTAGCTGTCCAGCTCTGAGGAGGTGGATATCTGTAGCATCGTTACAGGGTATGAAGACTCGCCACTTCAAACACCTGCTAGTGAGGAGCTCTTGGAGGTTCTGAGGAGAACTGTGGCCAAAAAATAAAATGATACAGATTCGAGATTGCTTTTCACTGTATTTAATTCCCATTTCAGAGATATAAGCCCCACCTTTGCTCTTAGTCATTTAGAGCTGCATTAATATTGTAGATACATACATACACTCACCTAAAGGATTATTAGGAACACCATACTAATACTGTGTTTGACCCCCTTTCGCCTTCAGAACTGCCTTAATTCTACGTGGCATTGATTCAACAAGGTGCTGAAAGCATTCTTTAGAAATGTTGGCCCATATTGATAGGATAGCATCTTGCAGTTGATGGAAATTTGTGGGATGCACATCCAGGGCACGAAGCTCCCGTGATACCACATCCCAAAAATGCTCTATTGGGTTGAGATCTGGTGACTGTGGGGGCCATTTTAGTACAGTGAACTCATTGTCATGTTCAAGAAACCAATTTGAAATTATCCGAGCTTTGTGACATGGTGCATTATCCTGCTGGAAGTAGCCATCAGAGGATGGGTACATGGTGGTAATAAAGAGATGGACATGGTCAGAAACAATGCTCAGGTAGCATTTAAATGATGCCCAATTGGCACTAAGGGTGTGACAAGAAAACATCCCCCACACCATTACACCACCACCACCAGCCTGCACAATGGTAACGAGGCACGATGGATCCATGTTCTCATTCTGTTTACGCCAAATTCTGACTCTACCATCTGAATATCTCAACAGAAATTGAGACTTTTCCAGTCTACTACTGTCCAATTTTGCTGAGCTTGTACAAATTGTAGTCTCTTTTTCTTATTTGTAGTGGAGATGAGTGGTACCCGGTGGGGTCTTCTGCTGTTGTAGCCCATCCGCCTCAAGGTTGTGCGTGTTGTGGCTTTACACATGCTTTTCTGCATACCTCGGTTGTAACGAGTGGTTATTTCACTCAAAGTTGCTCTTCTATCAGCTTAAATCAGTCGGCCCATTCTCCTCTGATCTCTAGCTTCAACAAGGCATTTTCACCCACAGGACTGCCGTATACTGGATGTTTTTCCCTTTTCACATCATTCTTTGTAAACCCTAGAAATGGTTGTGCGTGAAAATCCCAGTAACTGAGCAGATAGTGAAATACTTAGACCGGCCCGTCTGGGACCAACAACCATGCCACGCTCAAAATTGCTTAAATCACCTTTCTTTCCCATTCTGACATTCAGTTTGGAGTTCAGGATATTGTCTTGACCAGGACAACACCCCTAAATGCATTGAAGCAACTGACATGTGATTGGTTGATTAGATAATTGCATTAATGAGAAATTGAACAGATGTTCCTAATAATCCTTTAGGTGACTGTATATAAATAATGCTACAAAGTGTACAAAGTGTAAATAAATGGAAGTTTATTTTTAGGACATTTTTAGGAAATAAGAAGGTTTTTTTTTTCATACACAAATGCACTCAATTTGTTTGGGTAGAATTCATCCTATATTTTTGAGTAAAGAGTACCTGAATTTAATTACTAAATTAAATTAAATGTACTAAATGTACTAATTACTAAAATTAAATTAAATGTACTTACAAATGGCCAGTCACATGATATATCATCTATTACTTTTTAATGACCAAATCATTTTCACATTTAAGCTATCAAAAGCACGTCAAAAGATTCATATCAGATATTCATATCACTCACGTTACATACAACTTCAACACTTAAAAAAAAAAAGGAAGTCAGAATATATATATATATATATATATATATATATATATATATATATATATATATATATATATATATATATATATATATATATATATATATATATATATATATATATATATATATTAAAACCAACATTCTTGAATACTGTCTCACATTTTGTCATTTCAAACAATAGGAAACCGTGATGTGATGTAATGGTTGCAATACTAGATCTGAAGTGAGAGGAGAGGCTGATCGCATTTACCTCAATGGACTGACAAGCTTTATGGATACAAACATACATTTCATTTTTTTTTCTAAAGACTTAAAGGGTTGGTTGCCCCAAAATTGAAAGTTCTGTCATTAACTCACCCTCATAAAATACAGTAATACACTGCCTATCAAAGGTAAGGTTTTGGATTGGTTGATTGGCTGAATTATAGTGATTGCTATTGGAAATAAAATAAAAAAATTTGTATCCGGGCAACATTTTGTTTGAATACCTTTGGATTGAGTTGATCAATCATTTTATAATATACCTGGCAGTCTTGGAAAAGCTCCTCTTGGTTTTCCCCAAGTTACTCAATGAGACAATAGACAACTGTATCCTTTTTTTCTCAATCATCTGGAACTAAGATAATGTGGCCCTGTTAGCTCAGTGTGGTGCAACCCAAGAAAACATGCAAACAGACAGACAAACAAATTTAGAAATGTCCTTTTCCAACATGTCCTGGTTTTCTCCAACAGGATGTGAAGGGAGATCATTTACTTTCGCATTCCTCTTTCTTTTGTACATTTTTGGCTGATGCTGCTTTGTTCGGTAGCTTCCTCTTCAATGTGTTTACTTCTGGAAATGTATATTTGGCTTCCAGAGGCATGATATGACTTGTTTGCCTCTGCAAGGATGTCATGGGAAAACTTTGGCACTTGCAATGACACTGGTCAAGGAGTAGAGTGACATGACTCAGGGAGAACAGTGTCTGCAAAAGAGGTGTACACTTCACAGTCATCCACAGTGTGCGTGTCCACGGTACTTGGTATAGAGGACAATCCTTATTCATCTGGTGGAAACAAGTCACGGGTGAAGGGGGGCACAATGGCCTTGTTTTCCAGGTGGGCAGTTAAAGTGACGATAAAAAATTGTTTCCAAAGGTTTTGTCTTCATAGAGTATTCCACATTCCCCTTGCAAATGGAACGTTTGAACAGTTTTCCAAACAAGATCTTCCACTTTTTTGGAATTCCTGATGGAAACATCAATTGTCTGATATTATTTTCTTCAACTATGACTTGCAACTGGGCTAAAATTTTATTTTGGCAGCATGTGTTCAGCAGTAGGAAGAAAGAAAAAGAGATAGCAGTGTGTTAAAATTTGACAAGTTTACTTGGCACACCCACGCATGATTGATAAGGCATGAATAATTCAGCTGAAGTGTAAAACCTATTCCGATATGCAAATTAAGTGTTTCAGGGACACCATTCGACCATCTAGTGGATTGTATGCAGCCAAAGGGTATGCATATTTCAATTGTGCATACGGAAGGACTTCAATCTTTCCTGTGGGCTCCATTTTAAAGCTCCTCGGGTGCTCATGGTGCACCTACTTTTTCCTGAACAATGATTTTTGGAGTATTTCTCCAAAGTCAGACAACCTTCCTGTTGATCCGAAAGGCAACAACACAATACTCAGTGACTAAAATGGTGACTTTGTCATACTAGTCCTGTTGTCATTGTTTTAGCCTTTGAATGTTAGTATCATGGATGTGATTCACAATCATTGATTGGTGTTTGTAGTAAATGTTTGTGTAAGCAAGGAGGAAGAAGGCAGGTTTGGCGTGTCTGGAACTCGTGGCTTTTATTTGATCACTCTTGAAACACAACATAAACGTGCGCACACTGCGCTTACTATACCTCAGTCTCATATAAGTTGTACACCACAATCTTGTATCTGTAGTCCCAGCCCAGCCACGAGTGTCCAGTGTGCATCTCTCTCCCTGTTGCCTGTTCTCTGCTGGCTCATATACCGTCTCTCCATGCCAATCACTGCAATCAGACACAGGTATTCATCATTATGCACTTGACCTACTTACTCACCGGCACTCTCCTGGCTCTCTATCTCCGTGCAGACCTCGCTAAACCACGCCCCCTCTGCCACATACCCCCACCGCCCGACTCAGGCCGGGGAGCCATCCGGCCTGCAGCCCCCATTCTTGGAGAGGAAGTCAGCTACAACCACCGCCCCCGGCCTGTGGACCACCTTGAACTTAAAATGCTGTAACGCTAGATACCAACGGGTAATCCACGCCTTGGTATCCTTCATGCGGTGGAGCCACTGCAGGGGCGCGTGGTCCGAACAGAGGGTGAACTCCCTTCCCAGGAGGTAATATCTGAGGGTGAGGACGGCCCAGCTGACGGCCAGACACTCCTTTTTGATGGTGCTGTACTTAGAGAGCTTACGACTAACGTACAGCACCGGCCGTTCCCGGTGAAAATTGTTGCATTCTAGTTCCCCTGTCATACAACCGGCACTGTCTGTCCTGGGCTGTAGCAAATTCTCCCTCGAGAGCCGCCCCAAAGTGTGGAGTTTTGCTCTCAGGTCCAACACATACTGAATTTCGTTTTTACTTCCTCCCAAGCCTCTTGCATGACGTCAAGCACCCCCCGTGGTTGACGCCCATACAGAAGCTTGAAGGGGGAAAACCCCGTGGAGGCTTGCGGGACCTCTTGCACAGCAAGTAACAGGGGTTCTAGCCATCTGTCCCAATTTTTGGCGTCATCCTGAACAAACTTACGAATCATTGTCTTTAAAGTTCGATTAAATCATTCCACCAAGCCATCTGTTTGTGGGTGATAGACGCTGGTGCGAATCGATTTAATGGCCAACAATTCATATAGCTCGCGTAACGTACGTGACATAAAAGCTGTGCCCTGATCAGTGAGAATATGTTTCGGGATTCCCACTCGGTAGATTAGACTAAACAGTGCGTCCGCCACACTCTTCGCTGAAATGGTGCGGAACGCTACTGCCTCGGGATATCGGGTTGCATAATCCACCAGGACTAATGCAAATCGATGTCCTCGTGCAGACCATTCTAATGGCCCGATGAGGTCCATACCAATTTTCTCGAAGGGGACCTGCATGAGAGGAAGAGGGCGCAATGGTGCTTTTTGGGCGGCCGGTGGGTTTACCAGCTGACATTCACGACATGCGGCACACCACCTGCACACAGTCTTGTGAATGCCTGGCCAGAAGCATCGGGTCATTAAAACGATTTAGTGTGGTGGTCATCCCCAAATGCCCAGCCATTGGATTACAATGAGCCGCCTGGAAAAAGCATTTCCCGGTGGCTTTTGGGTACTAATAACTGAGTTGTATCCTGTTTTGTCTGAGCGTCTTGGGTCACTCGATACAATTTATCTTTTAAGATAGCAAAATACGGATAGGTGAGCGGCCGTGCAGGGTGGACAGGCTGACCGTCGATGGACTGGACCTGATCAAATGCGTTTTTCAGCGATTCATCCTGGGATTTCTCCAGGGGTAAATCATCACGCTCTGTAAGGTTTAGCCTTTCAACAGCGTTCCTTTCCCCTGCCGCCACTCCCAGAGGTCCCGGCTCAACCTCACCCACCTGCACTACTGCGTCCCCTCCATGCTCTCTGTTCTCCCAAGACCCATCCGCACATAACATTCCCAATAATAGCCTAAACCCCGGCCCATTTGTCCCTAAAATAAGCAGATGTCGGAGGTGCGAACTAACCGCCACCTCCACTTTATGCTTTTGACCCCGAAACTGAATAGTGACTAGCATTAGTGGATATTTCAATACATCCCCGTGCACACACCGCACCGTAACCATGCGGCCACTATCCAATGCCCCCGGTTGCATCAAGCTTTGGTGAATGGAGGTCTGGTTACAAGCGGAATACACCAAAGCTTGATAAGTACCCCCCTCAATACTCACAGGTATTTGGTACAACCCAGCCTGATCGAGGGCAGCCCGCGGAACGTCCGGGACCCGGACCAGTGTCCCAACCTCTATGACTGGACACGTATCAATGAAGTGGCCCGGGTCCCCGCAACGCCAACAGGCAGGCCTGGACCTTCCCGCTGCTCTACCTCTTATATTCCCAACCATAAAAGAGGCCAAATTCTGCAGCAGGATGGTGCTCCATCGCATTCTTCCATCTCCACATCAAAGTTCCTCAAGGCGAAGAAGATCAAGATGCTCCAAGATTGGCCAGCCCAGTCACCAGACATGAACATCATTGAGCATATGTGGGGTAGGATGAAAGAGGAAGCATGGAAGACGAAACCAAAGAATATTGATGAACTCTGGGATGCATGCAAGACTGCTTTCTCTGCTATTCCTGATGACTAGCGTTTCATATGAGCTATTTCTAACACCAATTGATGAATTAAAAGTCAGGTTAATAGCCGGTGTTTCTACAAAATAGATAAGCAACACAACTTTTGTCAGGGACTGTACATCTACTATTAACGTAGACGACACAGAACCTTGAACTGAGGAAAACTGAGGGCAGATTATGTTCTTGCTTCTTGGCATGTGGCTGTTTGTCACAAGAAGAAGACATGCTTTGTTTGAGTCAAGGCTGCAGGCTGCAAAGAAAAACACAGCCGAAAAGCATGCGCAAGTGACAATTCTGTCAACCAATCAACGTTCTACAGTGAGTCTTGCTCCACCCTTTAGTACCGGACTACTGTGCTAGGTACCCCAAAGGAAGGGTGCCAAAAAATTGGTATGGTATGGATCGGTATTAGGGTACCATTCTCAACTTCGGACAATGGAAATGGCAAAAAATTGCATACCACACTAAACTGTACTGAACCATACCGCCCGGTGGAAACGAACCATAAGTAATCAAATCCCATCCAGATAGGAATGTCTGTAATTGCGAAGTTATTTCTTCTTCTCGTATGTTTTGATCTTTGTTGAGTAACTTAAATTTCCTTATGGTGCACAAATTATCCACTGATCATTGATATGGCAAGGCCATAAATCTCCAGGTGGGCGAATCTGTATCGTTGGGGTTGTGAACTCTTTTATTCTTTAACATTAAGACAGATTTTTTACTCTTTCTAAATTCCCCCAAATAATAAGTTATAGTAGAGTGATTATGTTTTGAGCTTTTTACTTTTGGCGACTGCATTTAGGCTTAACAATTAATATTAATCTAAAATTAGTCTGTGACAATTATCTTGATGGACAAAACCTGTAAGTATCATACATTTTTTATCACAGAGCTTGTTTTTAACAATAATCCAAAAGCCTATGGGAAAATCCTACCGGGGTTTTCTCGAGGGAACCAATGCGATGCTAACGGCCAGTTGGCCTACAGAGTGATGCCATACCTGCACCACTCTATGGCGGGAACCGTTGTCTCACAAGTGAGGGAAATTACTTAAAGGTTTTGTCCATCAAGATAATTGTCACAGTTGAACCCAACTTTTATTCATTTTGTAGCCTAAATGCAGTCACCAAAAGTAAAAAGCTAAAGGCTATAAATGGACTACACCATGGTCCTGCAATTTCAACGTCAACATCACTAAGCTTCCGACAAATGCTTTCAGTTTTTATCTCAAAATATTTTTCCAAAACGTTTGAGTGAGAATAGTTTATTAGAGCACAATTATAAGCAAAACAAAGCTGTAAAAGTGGAATAAACTTACCTATTCAGTGTAATGATGTTTAATCTTCTTCAACAGCCTCTGTAGTCCCATTAGCCACTTGTTAGCAACCGCCTTTTTCTAGACACATTACAGCTTAAAAAAATCACAAGTGGGATAATACCGATGTATTTTATGTTGTAGAATAAAACATGAAAGTGTCTTGAGCTTGTGTTCATCACAGACCTTATTTCAGCCATTTAACCAAAATCCCATTAAAAAATCGGAAGTGCTAAAATCCTAATTCGCTTCTGCGTTTTGGTGATGTCATACCTGCACCACTCTATTACATGTTCAGTCTATAGAGTTTCCTTACACAAATACATCTCAAACTACTGGCCTGGCATGACTAATGCAGCATTTTGCATTGTTTTTTTGCGTATCCATGTAAACAGCGATCATTTTGACAACATTTTCATATGTTTGTCATGTACTCTAAAAATGTGTAATCACTTATAGCATGGAAGTAAATACATTAAGTAAGGAATAATTGACTCCGGGCCGTTGAATTATTAGAAAAATAATGCACACCCGAGGTGGTGATGCGGTCACGACGCAAAGCGGAGTGTACATTATTTTTCTAATAATTCAATAATTTTTGCTAGTTCCAAAACGTCATTTTAAAGCTGGTAACGGAGGCTTGAGCCGTTGATAGCATTCTATTACAGTAATTAATGAAGTTATTAGAAAGAGTGCGAGAGTGACAGAGACAGAGACACACACACAGAGAGAGAGAGAGAGAGAGAGAGAGCTTGTGTGAATTAGGCTACCTGTGTGCGTCTCTAAACAGCGCTGTTATTACCTCGCTAGTGAAAAAATACAACCCCAAATCAGAAAAAGTTGGGACAGTATGGAAAACGCAAATTAAAAAAGAAAGTAGTGGTTTCTAAATTTACTTTGACTTGTATTTCATTGCAGACATTATGAACACAAAATATTTCATGTTTTGTCTGGTCAACTTCATGTCATTTGTAAATATGCATCCTTTCCTGTCATTCAGACCTGCAACACTTTTAAAAAAAAAGTTGGGAAAGGAGCAATTTAGGGCTAGTAATGAGGTAAAATGGTTAAATAATGATGTGATTTGAAAAAGGTGATGTCAACAGGTGATTGTAATTATGATTTGGTACAAAAGCAGCATCCAAGAAAGGTCTAATCCTTTAGGAGCAAAGATGGGCCGAGGATCGCCAGTTTACCAACAAATAAGTGAGAAAATTATTGAAATGTTTAAAAACAATGTTCCTCAAAGAAAGATAGGAAGAGATTTGGATATTTCACATTCAACAGTACATAACATAATTAAAAGATTCAAGGAATCTGGAGGAATTTCAGTGCGTAAAGGACAAGGGCGCAAGCCTAAGCTGAACAACCGTAATCTCCGATCCCTCAGGCGACACTGCATCAAGAATCGTCATTCATATATAACCGATATCACCACATGGGCTCAGGACTGATTTGGCAAACCTTTGTCAAGTAACACAATACATAGTTACATCCACAAATGCCAGTTAAAACTGTAGTGTGCCAAAAGGAGGCCCTAAGTTAGAAGTGTCCAGAAGCGTGTACTGTGGTCAAATAAATTAGTATTTCAGGTATTTTTTGGGAGGAATGGACGCCGTGTACTCCGGACCAAAGAAGAAAAGGACCAAAGAAGAAAAAGACTGTTACCAGCAACAAGTCCAAAAGCCAGGGTTGTGTCAGTGCCCTTGTCAAAGGTAACTTGCACTTCTGTGAAGGCATCATTAATGCTGAAAAGTACATAGAGATTTTGGAGATTAATATGCTGCCTTCAAGAAGACATCTTTTCCAGGGATGTCCATGGATATTTCAACAAGACAATGCAAAACCACATTCTGCACACATTACAAAGTCATGGCTGCGGAGGAAGAGGGTATGGGTACTTGACTGGCCTGCCTGGAGTCCCGACCTGTCTCCAATAGAGAATGTGTGGCGCATTTTGAAGTGCAAAATGCGACAACAAAGACCCCGTACTGTTGCCCACCTTAAGACTTGTTTGCAGGAAGAATGGGACAAAATTACACCTGAAACACTTCATCACTTGGTGTCTTCAGTCCCTAAATGTCTTTTAAGTGTTGTGAAAAGGAATGGAAACATTACAAAGTGGTAAATGCTTTACTGTCCCAACTTCTTTTGAAATGTGTTGCAGGTCTGAATGACAGGAAAGGATACATATTTACAAATGACATGAAGTTGACCAGACAAAACATGAAATATTTTTTGTTCATATTGTCTGTAATGAAATACAAGTCAAAGTACATTTAGAAATCACTTTTTTTTTTTTTTGGCGTTTTCCGTACTGTCCCAACTTTTTCTGCTTTGGGGTTGTATCCTGTGTAGCCTTTAAGTTGTTACACTATATAGGCTAACTGATAAAATCGTCATGGCAGCGCTGACAACTTTTTGTGCAAAATGTATTACAGTTAACTATGCGAAGTGATATGGAACTGTAATGCGGTCAAGAGAGCTGCCTGGATACGTTCGCAAAGCGCTTCCCAGAAAATAATTGCACACCTCAGAACGTTCATCAGCCAATCAGATTCAAGCATTTAATTATTATTCATAGTTATAATTAATAATAATAATAAAAACTTGTCCTACGTATGTAAAAATATAGACTCCTGTACAAATTTTGATTTTGTTGACATGTTCAGTATTCAGTGTCCTGGATATTAATATTTTATTCATTTCGATTTTTTTTTTCCACCTCAAATAATAAGTTATAGTAGAGTGATTACTTTGTGGTTCCTGTGAGGAAATGTACTTATTTTGCATATTCATGGACATGACTGTGTATGTCAGGTCATAAATCCACAATAATTATGCATGGGTGCATGCTTTTGTTTTACCACCCCTTATAGTCCTCCCGGCATAATCATTTTCTAGATCCACCACTGTGCTAGACACGTTTCTGTGAGTTTCCCTCTTGTCTCAATACATTATAAATTCTAATGTCAAATATAAACATGAAAGATGATACCACAGAGAGATTTGAGAAAGGCAACACTTGCAACATAACAATGCTGCCTCATTCCTAAATCTGTGACAAACTAAAACTCAAACAAAAACTACTTGCATAAAAAAAGGTAAAGGTTAATGGGCATGATGCTAGTAGACTTTCCTGTAGAAGAATTACAAAACTGATTGCCCTTTTTCAATGGTAAAGGGGCTTCAGGACAAATGAACTGTCATTACAGGCAAACTGACATTTGGGAAATCAATGAAAAAGCCTTTTAGTAAAGCGCTTAAGATTTCTGTCCCTGTTTAGAAGGCTGCCTTTATGTCTGTGGCAGCAGAGGATCGATTTGAAATAACAACAGTGATGGAGGCCATAAACACAGAAAATGGCTCTGTCCAGAATACCATACGGCCATAATACTCGTACTATTTCTGTAGTATATAGTGTGTGAAGTATACACTGTACTTATTTGTCTGTATGAGTCGGTATCATGTTCATCACAATTTTGAGCATGGGATACGTGTAGCCCAATTATCCATTCATTTCCATTTTGATGAACATTTAGGCCCAGATTTACTAAACAAGGGCACATTAGCATGAGAGCACAATTTCATAAAAGAGCAGTTTTGTGCGTGATCTACTGACGAAATGTAAAAATGTAAGAACACAGACACAGAGGGATCATTTCCATAATGACTAACGCAATCTACCCGTTAGCGTCTGGTTTAAGACATGCTTTTTTGTGGGGCGGTACAATGACAACGGCAAACCCTAGTAAATCATGTGATCATCAATGTGATTCATGTAAATACTCTCCTCCCATATATTTAGCTCCAAAGGGAAACTCCTACAAATGCATATGCAATAATGTCAGCAGCAAACAAATAACTGTCTCCATGCCTTTTCAGTGCTATTGTATCACTGTGTGTCTTTAGTAAATCCTGACAGTAGTTTTTTTAATGCCAAAACAGGATTTGCGCTGGCGCTAGATGTTAGTCAAGCTGACCCATAATGAGCTATTATGTAACTATGACTTTCTTTCACCAATAATTTTTTAACTGTTTCACCGCCAGCATCAACCAGCACCTGCATTTTTTGATGAATTTCGCAAAATGTAATGGCCCCCAGAATATTTTGTTGTATATCAAAAGAAAGAACATAGCCTCTGCTTTTAAACAAATAACCTGTTTTATTCTAGCGTCACGCATTCTTCTCATTTACACATAAATGTGGGTACATACGTTTAAAAAAAAAAAAAAAACACTTTTTGAACAAAAAGCTAAGGAATCTTTGTTTTTTTATCCCCATTTGAATGGTAATTGTGTCTCATGTGGACGTCTGCAAAAATAAATTTGCATGTCACCTCATGTCATGGTGTGTTGAAGAAGGCATGAATATGATGAATGAAGTTTAAATACAAATTTATTAATGATCCATGGGCAAATAGAAGGTGAAATGTAAACACATTAAAGACGTAAAAAAAAACTTAAAAAAACTTTTATAAACTGTTATGACGCTCTATCAAGAGCAATCCAAACCAACAGGTGGCTATATAGTCCTAACCGTAAAGCCATGTTGGCCAATCAGAAGCCTGGAAAAGGCCACTTCTGACTTGACAAGCCAAAGGACGCTTCTCAATTCTTAGGCTCTGTCCCAAATAACACCCTAAAACCTCACAGTCTTCCTCTGAGTCCACACCTTCACAAAGTAATGCCGCTTTGCCTGCCGGGTAGAAGTCCTTCTGCATAGCTCGCGAACTTGCAAGTGTCAAGTTACAATAAAGGAAAAACTAGTGCGAGGACTCAAGTGCAGAAAAGGGTGTATTTATTATAAAATAAACATAAACACAAAACAAAACCCACGAGGGGGAAAAACATAAACTATTAATACATAAATTGACCATACTAACTGGGGAAAAGGAACCGGGAGACGTAGACAAAACAACGATCCAACAAGGACTGCAAACACACAGGAACTATTAAAGGGAACTAATCAAGAGGGAACAGGTGGATGAAATCAAAGTGTAATCGGATAACAAGGGGGAGGGATCAGACAATGACACTAGCACATGGCCTAAACTAACAAAACACCACATGTGCTCCACAAGACAGGACAGGCATGTGACAGCGAGCTCAGCTGAAGTGCGCATCGAGGGTGCATAGCAACCTCTCATGAGCAGCCTTCTTAAACTCTTTCCCTTCCAGGGTTTAAAAAAAAAAGTTGCCAGCCGCCGCCAGGGTTTTTGACCATTTTCACCAAAATATTATAGACCAAAGAATATTTTGTTTTATGAATATCTGAGTGTGCATATCAAAAGAAAGAGCTGACTCTCTTCTTAACCCCCCATAAAAAAACCTCTTTATTCTAGCTTCACGCATTCCTTCTTTATCAACACTTGAATATAGGTAAGTTTCATAAAAAAAGCTACATTTTGAACAATAACTCAAAATCAAGTTTTTGTGAAAGACTACATCCAGATCAGATTCAGAGCGATGATCAAACACAAATGGAGTTGACCGAGTCCATCAACAGCCCTAATACTTGCACAGTCCTATAGCTTGACCTGGGTCCACATTTCATGCAGTAACAGTAGATAGTTTTTATTTATATGATGTTTAATGTTGGCAATCACGTTATTTTGCATATGCATCTGCTTACATGAGATTGCTGGTTTTACTGCGTCTTCCTCACGTGTGTTTTGATCTGGAGATTCAGTACTCATTCAGAAGATGCGTAATAGCGCCACCTAGCGTCTAACAGTGAAAACACAGAAAATTCTGTGTTTGGCAGGGAAGCGTTTTCTCACAAATAATGGAAAATTCTGTGTTTGGCCTGGACGCTTTTTCTCAGAAATAACGGAAAATTCCATGTTTGGCGGGGAAAGAGGTAAGCTTAAATGACGAATGGGACACCCTACGGTCTTGTGCACATGAAGTGTGCTATTTGGTACAGGGCCTTATTTGTGCATTCTCATTTCCTTTCCTAGGTCCCTTTCCTCGCATCTTAGCTCCACCCCTTCAGGATGCGAGGAAAGGACACAAGGAAAACGTGAGGACGGAGGAATTGATTCAAGTGAAATTAAATATCCTCGCTCCCTATAGTGTCACTTCAAAGCGTCGCCAATAAAAGATGACTCTACACCGCTGGATTTAGCTTGCATGTTGGGATTCTTGAACATTAGAGATAACTATTTATATTGTAATAGTTTAAACCTCCACAAAATACCACATTTGTCCATATTTAATTTAATATTATCAGTTATTATTAACAACAAATTATTGCCAATCTCAGGTTTCACTGTCCACCTGACAAAACACTGCAACTGGAGTTTTTAATAATCTTCACCCTAGCAGGTGTTTTCTAAAAAGTTAAGCCTCAGTGACCGGATACTGCGTTTGCATGTGGACGAACGGCCAAACCTCAAATAAAAAGCTGTGGTTTTTAAAATACCTGTGTTCGTGTGGACAGGGCCTGATATGCACATGTTGATAACATGATCAGCTGTGATGATTAGTGAATCTGAATGAGTGGCAGGAAAAAATCAAACAAAGGAACACATGTGATGAATGAAAGCAAAATGAAACTAACAAACACACAACTGACACATCGTGACATCTAAGTGATACAATTTTAGATGGCGATTTGTTCATGTGGAGGACCGAGTTTTGTGATCCTACAAACCTGGGAATGCGCTGCTCATGTGGTTAGTCGCACGATTGTCTGCTGTAAATAAAATGTCATACTCTTGGAATAATACGAATACATTCAAATTTTATTTATTTTAGATCAACATGCTATATGGATAAAATGGATAAAAATATGCAATAACCTGTAAAGTTAATGCAGCCTCTTATGTATAGTAAACATAAAGCTGCTTGATGTTTAATGTATATACAGTGGGTTTGGAAAGTTTTCAAACCCCCTTACATTTTTCATTTACATTACATTTACCTACATTTAGTCATTTAGCAGATGCTTTTATCCAAAGCGACTTACAAATGAGAGCAATAGAAGCAACCAAGACCAGTCAAGGGCAACAATATGCAAGCGCTGTAACAAGTCTCACGAAACACAAAACAGAAAGTTGTAGAAAGTCAACCATCACTGCAGCCCTCCACCAGTGAGATGGTGAGAAATAAGATTATCTGGTCGGATGAGTCCAAGATGAGTCCTTAATTCTAAGCGTTATGTGTGGAGAAAACCAGGCACTGCTCATCACCTGTTCAATACAGTCCCAACAGTGAAGCATGGTGGTGGCAGCATCATGCTGTGGGGGTGTTTTTCAGCTGCATGGACAGGACGACTAGTTGCAATCGAGGGAAAGATGAATGTGGCCATGGACAGGGATATCCTGGACGAAAACCTTCTCCAGAGTGCTCAAGACCTCAGACTGGGCCGACGGTTCACCTTCCAACAAGACAATGACCCTAAGCACACAGCTAAAATAACAAAAGAGTGGCTTCACAACAACTCCGTGACTGTTCTTGAATGGCCCAGCCAGAGCCCTGACTTAAACCCAATTGAGCATCTCTGGAGAGACCTGAAAATGAATGTCCACCAACTTTTACCATCCAACTCGACAGAACTGGAGAGGATCTGCAAAGAGGAATGGCAGAGGAACCCCAAATCCAGGTATGAAAAACTTGTTGCATCGTTCCCAAAAAGACTATTAGATCAAAAGGTTGCTTCTACTAAATACTGAGCAAAGGGTCTGAATACTTAGGACCATGTGATATTTCAGTTTTTCTTTTGTAATAAATCTGCAAAAATTTCAACAAGTCTGTGTTTTTCTTTCAATATGGGGTACTGTGTGTACATTAATGAGAAAAAATGAACTTAAATGATTTTAGAAAAAGGGCTGCAATATAACAGAGTGACAAATTTAAGGGGGTCTGAATACTTTCTGTAGCCACTGTAATTGCTGCCACAATAATGGCCCATTGTTTACATGCATTTTTTCTTTTTCTCCTTTTTGTTCTTAACAGATCCCACTTGCTGAGGTGGATGGAATTGTTCTTTAAAATATTTTCCAGCATTTTAGTAATGCTAAAGTGTCATCTTTAAAATGCATGCACATTATAGTGAAGCACAACAGTTATCCACAGTTGAAGTGATCTCAGAGATGTGGATTCAAAGAGCAAAATTAATTACCACACAACCTTGGTTTTTGTCAAAAAAAAAACAGTAAGTAATTTGGCTGGGGATTTTTATGCAGGTGGTGGGAGAAAAACACTGATGCTGTGTCCAAATTTGCCTACTACGACGTGTGTAGCAGAGTGTGTGTAGCAGAAGAGTGTGCAAGATTTGGGACTTTTTGGACTACTTCGTCATTTTTAACGGACTCTGTTGCTTAGTTACGTGCCTGCCCTGTCAATCATCGTCACAGTTCAAATCCTCCACATTTAATTTAATTTCCTACCGTATCGGAGAGAAATGTAGTCGCACGTTGATCTGCCTGTTGTGGGTCTTTAATGCAGAGACTCTCCTCATGTGTTTGCCTGTAATGATGCATTTGAAAGTTAAGTGCCAAAAGTATCATTACAGAAGTTCACAATGCTGCTGCAGGTGAAATATAATGTGGATAACATAGAATAAATATATTTTCATCAGGTTAAATACTGAAAATTATTCACTCAAACCCCTTTATCTAAACCTCTCTACTTAACCGTCGGACTCGCACATCAGTCATGTTTGTAGTTTTTTAACACGTTTTATCTGCGTTTGTAGTTTTAATCGAATCCTCGTTGTGGCCAATATCAGTATCAGTTAGAGTGTGCGTCGATCTGCACTTCGAATTCTGACCGGAAATAGTAGACCATACGGGTATCTTAGGAATACTCTTTTCAACATACTACGATTTAGGACATACTAATTCTATTTTAGAATACTATTTAGCATGGAAAGTATGTGGATTGGGACACAGCATGATATCTGGATTCAGATGGCAATAAAAATCACAGACTAGCCCCTGTAAATGATGAATACACCTTACATAATCATGAAAAACAATTACTGTCTGAATAGGACTACAATGCGCAATGCTTTTATCGCTTCTTTGCCTGTGTTTTGATCAGGAGATTCTATACTCTTTCAGAAGATGTGTAATAACGCCCCCCACCATATAACAGTGAAATCACAGAAAGCCATGTCACAGAAAATTCTGTCAATGGTGGGGAACGAGTTAAGGAATAGTATGCAGCAAACAGCTGTTACGTGTACCTGGTTGTTTTTGTTATGTGGACTTATAGGTTGCATTCTGCCCTGTTCTTTCATGTGCCACATTTTGTAATCTTTTGCAGTTTTCTTGATGATTAGTTCCCCGATTGTGACCAGGTGTGACTTGATAGTCTATTACCCTATGTGTAAACTACAGTGTCCCCTGTGTTCATGGCCGGGTCTTGTCCTCCAATGGCTGTAATGTTGGTGCTCAAGCTACTCTCTGCTGTCTCACGCCGGCTTCACACCGCATGCGCTAGCGGTGCGTTGGCAGGGCAGAAGCGGTGCGTATGGAGAGCGGGAGCCGCGTCAGTTGTGCTTTCAGACCGGCTGCGTTTGTCTCGCGCAGCTGAACCGCGGCTCGTATATTGCAAATACAGACGAATATCGTCCATTCTGTCACTTTCCCGCTGTTCTCTTGGACCCTGTCTGTCTCGTGCTTTGATTTATGATGAGCAGCATATATCTGCAGCACATGCGACCGTGTTCCCCTCTGTTCCAAACACATATGCAACATGCTGTATAAAGGTAGTTTACGTGATAAAAGTACTCTTAATGTTAAAATAAGCCTTTAGTTTTAATCATTTAAACAGGCCTTTGAAGGTTGAGCAAAAACTTCTGGCAGTGATGAGTTTTTTTTTTTCACAGCAGCGCCGGATGTCATATGGTGCTTGTGAAACACACGGAACACTTCACTACATGATCTCATGTTGAAATTAGCTATTTTTCATGTTAATCAGGTCAGTTTTGATCAGAACAATGCACTGTGGCTTTAATTCAGCGTGAGCAGCGCGTCAAAAATAGACCCGGCGCCGAAACGATCGCGGCACTGACGCTTCTGCTCTGCTCCTGCTCGCGCGCTCTGCCTCTGCTGCCGGTGTGAATGCACTAATCTGTTAACATGAGCGCCGAAAAAAATACGCGCTGCTTACGCCCTGCTTACGCGTGCGGTGTGAAGCCGGCATCAGACGACGACCTCTTTGTCTCTAGTATGTCGAAAGGGAGGGGTGAACGGTGGGCGGCTGCAATTCGCAACCTCACGCCTAGATGTCACTAAAATGTACACAATGCACCTTTAAAGTGTGCTGCAGCATTTATGGTAAACAATAGACAACAATGTACTAAAAATTGAAAAGTTTAGTTTTTTTTCGCATAGAGACGACAACATTGCCAAAATCTTCCCTGTTCACACGGATCCTTAAAAAAGGCAACATTTCAAAAATCCTGTATTATTCATGACAGGCCAGTAATTGGCGATGTCACTTTGTAAAGAAACACTATGCCCCTATAGACTGAACATGTGATACGTATAATCATGATGTCACCATTTTCACAAATGCAGCCAATTTGTATTTTTGTATTTTGTATTTTACACTGAGTTTACACAGGATTTTTTTTCAAAAACGTGCATTTTGAAAGGCCCCTAAAATGCTGTAAAAATGCACGACCAAAAACGAATAAAAAGTATTACGTCTTTAGTGGAAAAAGGTGTTGTGTAAATGGCCCCTCAATATACTTTAATTTCATTATTATTGAAACTTGTAAGTCATGCATTTAAATAATATATTTGTAATGAAGTTGCAATTTAGTAATTTTAAATAACTACATAATAAATAAATAATTAGATACATAGATAACTAAATGTAATATTGAATAACATTACAGTTAAATTTTAATCAACTTTACATGTGCTTTAGTTTTTTAGTCAACACATCAAAATATTAATGTATTATTTTGAAAATTGTATTAAGATATTATTAAAATGTACCTTAAAGTAAAACTTTTAATTTGACACTATTGCAAAGTGCACTTAAAGGATTAGTTCACTTTTAAATAAAAGTAATTTGATAATTGATAATTTACTTACCCCATGTCATCTAAAATCTAAGCCCATGTCTTTCTTTCTTCAGTCGAAAAGAAATTAATGTTTTTGATGAAAACATTCCAGGATTTTTCTCCTTATAATAGACTCAATGGACCCCAAATGGTTCAAGGTGTTTTTAGTGCAGCTTCAAATTTCAAATTTCTTTTCGACTGAAGAAAGAAAGACATGGACATCTTGGATGACATGGGGGTGAGTAAATTATCAGCAAAAGTTTATTTAAAAGTGAACTAATCCTTTAAGTGTAATTAATAGTCATGCAAGTGTACGCTCTTCAATTATACTACAAGTGCACATTCAATACATTTAAGCACACTTCACAACTTGCCTAACTTCACTGTATTCAGTAGTTATTAAGTTTATATTCCATTCTAAACATATAGAAAGAGTGATTAACCTATGAGAAAAGCAGATGTCTCTCACACATTTTTTGTCCCCTGGTCACAGACTAGGTTTAAGCCTAAAGCCGAGTCCCAGACTCAAATGCAAGTTTGAGCTTCTTTAACTGAAAGCAACTTGCATTGATATGACACTATATTGCCAAAAGTATTGGGAAACCCCTCCAAATCATTGAATTGAGGTGTTCCATTCACTTCCATGGCCACAGGTGTATAAAATTAAACACTATGCATGCAGACGCTTCTACAAACATTTGTGAAAGAATGGGTCGCTCTCAGGAGCTCAGTGAATTCAAGGATGGTTGCCACCTGTGCAATAAGTCCATTCATGAAATGTCCTCACTACTAAATATTCCACGGTCAACTGTTAGTGGTATTGTAACAAAGTGGAAACAATTGGGAACAACAGAAACTCAGCCACAAAGTGGTAGGCGACGTAAAATCACAGAGCAGGGTCAGCGCATGCTGAGGCGTACAGTGCACAGAAGTCACCAACTTTCTACAAAGTCAATAGCTACAGACCTCCAAACTTCATGTGGCCTTCAGATTAGCTCAAGAACAGTGCGTAGAGAGCTTCATGGAATGGGTTGAGCAGCTGCATCCAAGCCTTACATCACCAAGTGCAATGCAAAGCGACGGATACAGTGGTGTAAAGCACGCCAACACTGGACTCTAGAGCAGTGGAGATGTGTTCTCTGGAGTGACCAATCACGCTTCTCTGTCTGGCAATCTGATGGACGAGTTTGGGTTTGGCGGTTGCCAGGAGAACGGTACTTGCCTGACTGCATTGTGCCAAGTGTAAAGTTTGGTGGAGGGGGGATTATAGTGGAGGGTTGTTTTTCCAGGTTTGGGCTTGGCCCCTTAGGTCCAGTGAAAGGAACTCTTAATGATTCAGCATACCAAGACATTTTGGACAATTTCATGATCCCAACGTTGTGGGAACAGTTTGGGGATGGCCCCTTCCTGTTCCAACATGACTGTGCACCAGTGCACGAAGCAAGGTCCATAAATGCATGGATGACTGGCCTCAACACATTTAGGATGAATTAGAGCGGACACTGCGAGCCAGGACTTCTCGTCCAACATCAGTGCCTGACCTCACAAATGCGCTTCTAGAAGAACGGTCACAAATTCCCATAAACACACTCCTAAACCATGTGGAAAGCCTTCCCAGAAGAGTTGAAGCTGTTATAGCTGCAAAGGGTGAGTTAACTCCATTTTAAACCCTGCGGATTTAGAATGGGATGTCATTAAAGTTCATGTGCATGTAAAGGCAGGCATCCCAAAACTTATATAGTGTATCTTAAAATATCTCCTTGTCATTGTATCAATATGCACTGCATGTTTATAAAACCTACTTAAATGTCCTAATTGAATTAAGGTGAAACCATGCCTGTGACTGGACAACATGTATCACCATCTGAAGTTATTTTGTTTACATTTTGGCACTAAAATGACAGTCAAATAAACAACAACAACAACAATAAAAAATAAAAAAACATATTTGTCATTGCCAGAATGTGATGAGTTACAAGCGTTAAATTTCTGTGACTGATAAGGTCATAAATTAAAATGTGTTGAAGCTTCACATCACGATGTGAACTGTGTAACAGATTGACAGCAAACAAAAAGCGATTACTGTCTAACAGGAATGGAAATAAGCAGGATCAAAGCAACATTAAACTGACTGGATGACGTGGGATCTTCAGAACAGTTTAGGGACGCCACTGCACAGATGGTTTCAACATGACAGCCTGTCATATGCGCAAACATCACAGCCTTTCAAATCACTCCGAGAGAGGGAAAGGCAAAGTGATAGATCACCCGACAATTAAAATGCCATCATTTACTCATTCTCATGTTGTTCCAAACACAAATTACTTTCTTTCAGTCATAAAAAGGATGATATTTTGCAGTTTGTAAAGCTATTTTTTTTCTATACAAGAAAAGTGGACAGTGATTCATGATAAGCTTCAAAATGGAAAAAAGTTTGAACATTTTCTGTAGCCAAGCATGTATAGCCAGTTTTTTGTACAAAACAACTAACATTTCACTCTTTATTTGCGCCAAGCTATTGTATGGGTTCAGAAGACTTGGAATATAGCAAGTTATAAATAGAAAATATTTTGTTCAAGCTCTTATAGATTTGAAATGGCATCAGTGTAAGTATATTTTTGAATCAATTTATAGCAGATGTGTTCCTGTTTAAAGTAAAGTCCATTCACAAGGGCTTCAGTTCCCTTTTAGTAATATGCAGTTAAGTGGATTTTTCAAGGGCACACTGGTGATAACAGATCTTGGCCTCGTTTTACAAATCATCCCTTCTGGGATTTGAACCAGTGCCCTTCAGATTATTAGCCCAGACCTTTAAGAGCTGCCATCATTGTGTTTTTCCCATGGTGACAGCAGCAATAATAGACCAAGCAGAGTAATGTTTGCTGGCACTTTCCGCAAATAAGGTCCACTTTGGTATCCCATTACTTTTTTTTTTTTTACTTTTTTTATTGCGGATATATAGAGACAGATCTCATCCTCTTGTGGTGAGGCTATATGCTGTAAAAAGTCTTACAGTAAAATAACTTAAATTCACAGTTTTGTACCTTTGTAATAAAACTGATACTAAGAAAGCCACATAATGAATCAAAGTTCATAGCAAGTCGTTTTTCCACAAGCTCAGTAAAAAGTACAGTAAATTAACCCGATAGAACACCTTTAGGATGAATTAGAGCAGAAACTGTGAGCCAGGTCTTCTCATCCAACATCAGTGCTTGACCTCACAAATGCTTTTCTAGAAGAATGGTCAAAAATTCCCATAAACACACTCCAACTCTTCTGGGAAGGCTTTCCACAAGGTTTAGAAGCTGTTATAGCTGCAAAGGGTGGGCCAACTCCATATTAAACCCTACGGATTAAGAATGGGATGTCATTAAAGTTCATGGGCATCCCAAAACTAAATATAGTGGCAATATAGTGTATCTTAAAATATGTCGCTGTCATTGTCTCAATATGTACTGCATGTGTATATAACCTAAATGTCCAGTTAGGTCTATTACAGTTTTTCACTGTATATAAAGTATAAGAGCACGTAGCGTCAACCAATTAGCAGGATTTTACAGAACTTTAAAATTATTATTTCTTTTCAATGCATATTTGAAAAAAACCTAATAGCTAACATACAAATACAAATAACACAGCATCTTATCCCGTATGGAACAAAAATATATGGAATTACACTGCAAATATATATTACTGCGATATATTACATAATACATTTCCATATATGTGAAACTAGTGCTTGTATTTTGAAAGATAAACTGTCAACATAGGATTCCATTCATTATGCTAAGCTAAGCTAGCGGCGACCCTGCCAAATTAAAACAATGCATGCACTGAGACAAAAATGCATCTGCCCACATATCTAAATGTAGGAAAGATGTTGCATAAGCTCTATTTCTAACAACGGTGGAGTGTTCCTTTAACAATGATAAGGGAAATTGAGCATGAGTGCGTGTTGATGCAGAGCTGCATCATCTGAAGTCCTCGCAGGAGTTGGAGTCGTCTCTTCACAGGTGATGATCATCTCGAGTCTTCATAAGAGGCTGGATCCAGACAGGAGCTGACACTCTCTAGTTACCTCGGGATGCGCGTCCCGAGATTAAACAGAACAGGAAAATAATTAGTGTAGCTGCTGTTCAAAGCATTAGGCATAGACAATGTACACTGATATAACTGCAGTGCAAGGTCATGAGATGCATTATGTGAATGCTTGGCTAGAGAGATGCGTCTTTAATCAAGATTTAAACTGGAGGAATGAGTCTGAGCCCCGAACATTATCAGAAAGGCTGTTCCATAGTTTAGGTGCCAAATATGAAAACGCTCTCCCTCCGTTAGTGGACTTAGATATCCTAGGTACTACCAGAAGTTCAGAGTTTAGTGAGCTTACAGATCGAGATGGATTATATGGTGATAGAAGATGAATCTCTCTCTCTCTCTCTCTCTCTCTCTCTCTCTCTCGATCGACAATTAATTAAAATAAATGCTATAATCCATTCATTCAAATAAATGTAATATTATGCACTACTTTGTGTCTGATTCAATGCAGGCAGAATCCTAACAAGCCATAACTGATGAAAATAACTTTACCCTTCCGGTTAAATACTGCACTGCAAACATCAATAACAGCTTTAAGTTAACCATGGTATAAGTGGAATAATCCACGGCTAGCTGTGCATTACACGATTTTCCATCATGCTTTGCTTCACATTGGGCGGTTCTTTGCCTCCATGTCGTGCATTCAAATAATTTAACTCTTTCCCCGCCAGCGTTTAAAAAAAGTTGCCACCCATAGAATATTTTGTTTGATGAATATCTGAGAATGCAATATATCAAAAGAAAGAGCTGATCCTCTTGAAAGACTACATGCAGATCAGATTCAGAGCGATGATCACTCACTGATGGTGTAGATCGAGTCCATCAACACCTCTAATGCTTGCACAGTCCTGTAGCTCGACCTGGGTCCACATTTCATTCAGTAACATTAGATAGTTTTTATTTGTATGATGTTTAATGTTGACAATCACATTATTTGACATATGCATATGTTAATATACGATCGCTTGTTTTATATTGCTTGAAAATTCTGTGTTTGGCGGTGAAGCATTTTCTCACAAATAACAGAAAATTCCGTGTTTGGTGGGGAAAGAGTTAATACACAACTAGCCTTGCATTATCCCTTACTTAGCACATCAGAATCACCGGCAGATTTTAGGGTCCCCCTGCCTCTAATATCCCAATTTAACCTCTCTTTGTGTGTTAATGTTGATCTAGGGTTTGAGTACTCATCTCTAGTCTCTAGTCAACTCTGTAATATTCACTGTTCTAGGTGGTTTCCAGGGTCATCGCTATTTGGTTTCTAAGGTTTTTGGGTGGTCTTACTAGTACAGTATGAGGTGGTTTTTAGGGTCTTTTTTGGAGGTTGCTTACTGGCCCAAGTTAAAAAGCCCAAACCAACTCACTATGATATTCTGCTCTCTTGCATGCATCAAAGCAAATTCCTCAACAATCTGCATGATTTGTGGTATCATTCATGTCTGTGGAATTAAATTTAATAGAGTTAGAAGTTTGTTCACATCACTAACCCCAATTGTGAATAATAATAGCGACACACCATCAGTGAGGTTGACTCTTAAAGTCTATTTGATTTATTACACAAAAGACAAATCAGCCTCATTCTCTTATAGAGTGAGATATAGAGACATATATTACAACTGACAAATGAAAAATGGCCTCTAATTGATCCTCCACTAATTATAATATATTATATATGCAGCATCTTGATGTGAGAGATGGGGCACAAATATTCTCCATTATTAATGAGGTAAATTTCAGGATTATGTTGCTGTGATCATCAGTGCTTTATTTGCCTCTGAGTTCATTCATTATTGAACCCACTAATTGAAGAGCGACTCTTCATGAAAGGAGTCACAGAGGACTCACTGTGAGCCGCTGTTAGGTTCTCAGATACTCAGGAGGCTTTTCTGTTAGAGCTAACGAAGGTCAAATAGGAGAAATCGTCACACGCTGGCTGAATCCGAAATCGCTCCCTAAACCATCAATCACTATTCCCTACGTTAGTCCACTATTACAGTTCACTTGAAACTTGAAGGAGTGAATTAAAAGGCTTTTGTGAATTCGGACAGCCGTTGAGTGTACATTGGCTGTACACTCGTTGTTGCAGTGCAACGTGGGATACAATGAGTGCACTCGATAACGTCCACTATGGTTTCGGACACCACTACAAATGGCTGTCCCTTCAAATAATGCTCTGTTTGAGGGTATAGAGGGCGATTTCAGAGCCAAAGTATATGCAGCTGAAATCCCTCTTTCCAGTTTCCTTTAGAAACGGGAATCACAATATGGCGATTGTAGGAATGAAAGTTCTGCCTTAAGCCCAATGTATTCTTTGAAAGGCTATGTGCAAAAAACTAAGTATACTCCATTTGACGAGCGCTCAACGTATATGCATTACAGCATTGCACTCCTTCCTTTTGCTTCTAGCCCTGACATATCAGTCGTTATCAGTCGTAAAAATGTCAAATTAATTAGCACAAAAATATCAATGTGTGATATACATTTTACATGTCAAAAAGATAAGGAAAAAACTGTTCTTTATAGTATCATATTGAAAACATATAATGCAGTTTTAGTAATTCAGTGCTTGCCAAATACAATTTGCTTCCTTTTTTTTCTTTTAACAGAAAAAAAAAAATCTTTATAGTATTCTTTGTCAACTCTGTTACTGTCAATTATGTTACATACTGTCAACATTGTTATACTACATTGGTAAGAGAGTTTGAGGGTAACAGAGTTTTAGACTCTTCAGCCCAAATCTCCACTTGCTAGCATAAATGCTAAGAGCACATGTCACTAATGAAATCACGACTAAAAGACTTTTAAACAACCCACTGTGTGAACAGCGATTCAATTTTGTTTTTTTTCCTTTTGATACTGGTAACAATTTTTATGTTTTACAATTTTGACGTTTAAAACTTTTTATATTAAAATATTTTATCAGAAACAGCACATACACCTTTCAGTGCTTCATATCTCATCAGTGAGGGAAAGTGACATCATTTCCTGTGTCTTACATAGTTGTGGAAGATAATGCAAAATAAAAGCAAAATATGGTACAGTAACATAGTTGACACAAGATTTACGGGCACACATAAGATGTTATTTAAAAAAAAAATTAATGTTGTAGAATTAGACAAATGAATTAAGACTTTTATCAATAAAATAAATAAAATATTACCAAAAGAAAAGTAAAATAAATCAAGATACGAAATCTTAATTTTCAGCTATATAAGACATTTATTTACAGAAAACATTTTATTGTAGTGGCCTGTAACATCTTGTGATCCATGACAATGAGTAACAAATAATTAAAAAAATATATAACCTTCTCACGGGCTGCGTGAGAAGTCTGTGTGACTGTGCAGATGAGGAAGCTCACATCACACACTCTGTACGCAGACCCTAGCACACATAAAAGTGAAGTATACTGTGGGCTTTAAAGAAAAGAAAAATGGTAATAATTGTAGAATTTAATTCTAAATGTGCACATACGTGCAGGAGGTGAGTATGAGGAGTGCACCTCCTCCTCTCTGCAGGATACCATTTGTCAGATGGGAGAGTTTCTCTGGGATGGTCCTCCAGGGATACTGGAGCTGCCAAATCCAAAGCCTCTGGTGTTTCTGAGCAGATGCTTCAACAGAGAATGTGTGAGACGCCACGGACCTGCTGCTAAACCGGCTTCTGATATTTCATTATGAATTCTGAGATGGTTTCACCGGCTCACATCATTCATCTAGAGACTTGAGAGAATGAAAAAAAGGGCATAAACGCATCACAACCTCATGCAGGGCTCTGTTAAAATTCATTTCAGAGTGATGCATTATATTCTAACCCTTCCATTTCGATAAAATAGTATGAGTAATGTGAACAGGAATTATCTGATAAGTGGGGGACACATTATGAATCTCATCAGCCTTTCTAAAATAAACATTATAAATGTCATGAGTTATCAAATGGCTAGTTTCTATGGATACATTAATATGATATATCATTTGAAAGTTTAAAAAGTAAACTTTCCAGAAATGTCAGTAACATTTCAGTAATATGAGTTCAATAACTAGGTCTAAAATATGTTGCAACAATGCTGAAAATAAAATTGGTAGGGTGCTAATTTAATACAAATGATTAGTCACAAACAGAGAAAAACAAATCAGAATCAAATAATTAAAGGTGCATTAAGCCATTTATGAGAAACCCTGTTGAAAGTGGATCAGACAGAGCAGCACAACACACTTGTAGCCAATCAGCAGTGGGGGGCATGCCACTCATGATGGGGAAGGTAAGTGAGCAAATCAGCAGTAGGGGGTGTGTCCACTTATGATGGGGAGAGAGAGAGAGAGAGAGAGTGAGCCAATCAGCACTAGGGGGTGTGTCCACTTATGATGGGGGAGGAGAGAGAGAGAGAGAGAGTGAGCCAGTCAGCACTAGGGGGTGTGTCCACTCATGATGGGGGAGGAGAAAGAATGAGCAAGAGGGAGATTTGAAGAAGGACTGTGGAAAGTGAGATGGCTCAGAGACATTACAAAAGAGAAAAGCTCAGAGGCAAGAGCTTTAGGACCCACATTAAAAGCTTTCCGGTGCTGGAGAGAGCTAAATGGGAAGGCTTGGACACAGAAATGGACACAGAGGCTGGGTTGTTTCTGCTTCAGATGTGGGTAACATTGGTTGGTTTCACAGAACTAAGATATGCTGATGTTGTAATGTTAGCTATAGGTAACAGAACAGCTTTGAGTGTCATTGCTTGTCTGGAGATGCTGCGCTGCTGGTGAACTAACAACCAGTGTTGGATAAGTTACTGAAAATTAGAAATTAGTTACAGCTTTTAAAAGTAATTGAATTACTTTACCAATTGCTGTATATCAAAAGTAATTAGTTGGGAAAGTAACTTTTATGTAATTTTGTGTCTGCTTTTTAAATGTAAATATGAACACTACTGAACAGTCAAACACAATAAACATAATTTTTAGACCTATTTATTGCAATCAACAGGGCAACAGGCCTTTAAATCAAGCAGTAGTACGGTGTTTAGTGTCCAGCAGCAGCGAGCATTCATTCGGCGCAGCTGGGAGAATTATGGCCTTTTTACATCTGGTCACTTCATTCGATTTCTCTGACCATATATCCATCCGATTGTAAAAAGACCAGAAGTTAATACCTTCCGAAATTCTTTCGAGATGGATTTGGATGATATCACTGAACATTTATTTAACCATAGCAAAAGTATATTTCTCTCTTAAGTTTATTTTTCATCTCTGTTTATTTAAAACTAGACAAATCTGATATTATTGTAATCTTCTATCTGTTATTTAACAGTTGAGATGGTTCTTTATTGCTGATCTAACCAGCAGAAGACACGAGCCACGGTTTAAATCCCAGCTGAGCAAGGGTTGCGCGTTGTAACACTGCGTTACAATGAGTCCCTGTTAGAATTACGCTATTCTATTCTATACTTCTATGAATTATTTTGAGAAACCATGAGAAATGGTGAATAATGATTGAAGTCAATGTTCAGAAATGATCCATTATTATTATGTTTTGAACTATGCTGTATAGCTGTGTTTAGCAATATATTTGTTGTCAAAATCTTTTTTTTTTTTATATTTTTAATGATTAAAAAATGCCATTATTTATTTTAAAAAGTTTAATAATTGTATTTTATTGTCAAAATATTTTAGTTTGTTTTGGATATTTTTATGATTTTATCAGATAATATTTTAAGCTGTCATTTGCTCATGTTACAATGAACCCCACCTATGGGGCATGTTGTCACATTTCACTTCCATTCTTTCGGAGTAAACCAAGAACAAAGTAAACACTGTATTAAAGAAACAAAACCACATAATTGTACTAGACGTGTCAAATTAATGTGGGAAAAAAATAAATACTCTGAACCTCAAATGGATTTACACAAACTGAGACAGTCAAAAAGCTTTAGGTTGTGCCCCGCTCTCCCCTAGTATTTATAACTGTGTTGACTCATTGTGTTTTCACAGTTTACACAAAAATATGAAGCAGCACAACTGTTTTCAAGATTGATATATAATAAGAAACGCTTGAGCAGCAAATCATCACTGTAGTAATGGTGCTGAGAATGCACAAAATTGTAATATTTCACAATATTACATATGTTTCTGCAGTTCTGGTTAAATAAATGCAGGTTTGTTGAGCATAATAGACTTCTTTCAAAGACATTCATACTTTTTACTGACCTCAAACATATATTTTGACTTTGTAATCTTTCATCAAAATGTCATAACTTGCTTTTGCTGTGGTATGAGTCACTCGATATCTGGCAGTGAAGCCAGTCGCATACAGATCTGACTTCATTCCATTATACAGCACTCACTTTTTTACAATCCAAACAGCAACCGATGTATAAAGTTAAGTCCTGCCCTATATTTTTTGTCATTTTGATTTCCGTTTCACTTGAGAAGTAAAAAAAAAAAAAAAAAAAGTACATTTCCATATCATGGCAAATTTAAATGCTGTTCAGTTTGATGCCATTTTATGGTGTGATGGAATATTTGCTGCCTTCAACAATAGAGGCATAGGGATTTTACTTGTATCTGTTCACTTCTTCAGAAGTATTTGTTTCTAAGTCATAATCACAACCTGAATGTTTGGGATGTGCTGAAAAGTAGCTAATGTGTGTGTGTGTGTGGGGAAATATATTAGGTTCTTCAAGTGCAGATGTATAATGCTTGCTACGTCCCTGAGTGCTGCTACTATGGTTACATCAATTCATTACAAGTGCGTTTGTTTGTCCATTCATCTCATTTCCTGTTCTCTTCCCCCATCTGAGAACAGCTAACAGTAGTGATGTGACTTATGAGCTTGTAGCGTGTATCTGCTCTCTTCATCTGCTGGATGCATTACAGATAAGAAACACACATACTGGTACACAAGACTTCTAACCGAAAGGAAGAGTCTGACATGCAGCAGGGCGCCTACTGGAGTGTGCTGCTCTCTGTTTATTATCTCACTCTCTCTGTCTCTGTCAGACTAAACAGGCACACACAATGTAGAAATGCTTGTTTCAGCAGAGAGGTCCGAATGCAGATCACACTGCGTAAAACTGCTGATTATTTCCGCAAAGATACAGCAGTGTTTATGGATGTCAGGCCTTTTTTTTCTTTTTTTTTTGTCTACACTACACTGTTTTCGGACCCTATTTTAACATTCCGAGCGCATTGGTCTGAAGCACATGGTGCAGATGCACTCAGGATGTGTCCTAATCCACTTTTGCTAGTTAAACAGCAGAAAAAACAGTTGTGTGTCCAAAAGTGCTGTACCTAGTCTCTTAATGAGTCATGGGTGTGTTCTGGGTGTAACGTGCAATAAACCAATCAGAGTCCCATCTCCAATTCCCTTTAAAAGCCAGTTGCACTTGCACCATAGCGGATTCACTATTTACACAGAGGAATTTCCGAGTGGAAAAACAGAACGTCTCTCCAGAGAGGAAGTGAATCTGCTCGTCCAATGATGCCTGCTTGCTCGTCATTACATGCAATGATATCTTTTATGACATGTAGGAATTTTGATGTGTATGTACACAATAATAATCTTTTTTATATAATCTTACATTTTAATCCTTTAATTTTTCATATATAAAAATGTTTGTGTGCTGCTGCGCATTCTCTAATAAGCAGAGTGTAGGTGCGTTGTGCACCCGCCTATATTCTCATATTACTAATGCGCCTTTTAAATAACACAAAAAATACTGCACTATTGACTTTAGACCAGGTATTTGTTGGTCAATGGTGCAGTCGTTTTCAGTTCCTCAAAATAGCAATGCACCAACAATGCGCCTGAACACACCTGGTTTTCAGACCAGCATGGGTGCACAAATGGGCGCAAATGCATTTGCTATTTAAACAATGTGACGCTGGATGTGAAAATGATAACTCATAGGCACTGTAAATATGGCCACAGAGCGAGAAGATTTTTCTTAAAAGGGATTTTGGCCATTTGGATGTGTCCATTGGATGCTCACTTCAGAAACTCACTGTAAGTAGTAAGTCCAGTTTTTGCAGGTCGAGATGTCTGTAATTGAGTTTTTTCATTGTAACCGGTCCCTTTTGAATATCCTTCCAAAAAGTTTAACAGTGATATGTTGTCATTACATTGAAAAGCATGAGGAATTTGTATAATTTGGCACCCTCAATGTTAGTGTGACTAAATTCACCTTTCACCTGGTGTTCGATTGACAGGGCTGTGAACAATGAATATCAAAAGGTATGTTGTTTCAACCGGCAAAAGACAATACACACCATTTTTGAGTCCGGCAACATTATCCATTTACGCTGGACTTTAACTTTAAAAATGGTGTATATTGGTGTCTTTTGGCGGTTGAAACAATATACCTTCTGATGTTCATTCATGTTTATCTTGTGTTGTAACTAGTAGGAACAGATGATTGCTTGAAATGATGCGCAACAGTAATCTGTCACAGACACATTAAAGAGCCACAAAACTGTATTGTTTGAATGTCTTTAAAAAAAAAAACATGGCGCCATTTCAAAATAGCAGCATTTGTTTGCAGTAAGTGTAAATAGTAGTTACTACGTAGATGCTATTTATACTTATAAATATAGTGGCATACTATTTGCACCTCAGTGTCGTTGTACAATAAATGGTATGCAATAATAACAGAGTGTAAATTATTAAAATTATTAATTGGGTCCCACCTTATTGGGACAATAAATCCCTCCCTACACCTACCCCAGATAAACACTTTATATGAAAGTTGTTCCTTTTAATTAAACTTTTAAGTTTAACCACTAGAGGGTGTATGACTTCCCGATTACTGATACTGTACACCGTTTTTACAGCGAGAAGCGCCTTTTTTTTAATAGATTTCAGTTAGCAGAGAGAGTTATGCGCGCTGCTTATGCGCCCCGGGTTCCTCGCTTTTTAACCGCCTGCTGCGCCTCGCTTTTTTGAAGGAGTGCTCGACGCTCGACACGCTTTTTCCATTGTCCAATCCAGACCGTTACCTTGATTTGACTGACAGGACAGGTGATTCGGGGGTTGCCTAGAAACATACACTTTTTTTTTTTTTTTACTCTGTGCACTGCCATATTCTAAATTAAAAAATGTCAACCAAAAAAAGGCAGTGTGGTGCACCTCACGGTTTTGAATCTAAAAATAGCGTTCTGTGTGATCGAGGCCTTACACTGCACGCACTGGGTCACGGTGACATCAGTGAGCCTCCACAACTTTAAAGCTGTGTGCGTTCATGCAGAAAAACTACACACACACACACATAACCATACGTACATACACAAACCCCTGTAATTGTGTATTGTATTGCAACCCAATTGCTCACCGATGACCTGTATTTAAGTGCCCAACTTAATAAAAGTATTTGGATAAAACTCTCTGTGCCCTTGCTCTCTTACCGGAGTCTCCAGTCCTCAAGGCCTATCTGAACAAACCAGAGGTTCCTCCTCTACACACTTTATTATTTAACACACGTTAGACACTTAATTCCCACTTTACGAATATTTTCTTAATCTTACTGAAAATAAACAGCTTTCTGATCTGATATGTGACGGGAAAAGGGAGTAGAGCGAGTTCGCCAAAAGGCGGATTCGAACCTGGGTCGATTTGTGCCAAAACTCTATGCCACACACCTTACCTCTGTAGTTTTTACTTTGGTTAGCAATTAGTCATTTTCAGTAGTTTTGTCTGACCCAACCAGATGTGTTATAAAAAAATGAACGCCCTCACAGTTGCCATGAAGGGAAAAAATTAGCTGTAAAGACCAAAACTAGAATTTGTACTAGGCTGTAAACATGTTTTTTGCATTTTAACAGGGGGCTCAAAGAGATTCTGCTCCCTTCTGGAGCTTGTCCCTAGTGGCCAGTCCATGAACTGCAGTTTAAGTCCCTTCCATATTGGCTTCAGAGAGACCGCGGGAGGTTGCCGCTTGGTGAGAGAGCCATGGCTTGTTGGACATTACAACAGTAACTAACAGTCTTTTCAAAGGGTCAATTAGGAGGATTGGGGTTATTAGGTTATAATTGATTTTGGTCCAAACAATGAAAGTCATCAGGGTTGTTTGGATGCCAACATTCATCAAAATAATATATTTGTGTTTTAAAAAATCAAGGCAGTTATACAAGTTTTAAATATTAGGGTGAGTAAATGATTACAGAATTCTCCTTGAGTGAACTGTAGCAAAATCACTGTGTCATCACCAGTCATGATGACAATAAAGTTGCGAATGTCAGAACATTTGATCAATCCCTTGGTTTCTATTTCCGGGGAGTAATGCTGAGCGGCCATAAATTCGAATTGGTCCAGCATCCTGCTCCTCAGCTGTAAATTAAACTTCCAATATATTCCGGCTGTGATTGTACTGTACCATGCATTATTTTATGGAGAGATACTCCAGTCTGACGATAGGGAAACATGTTTTTGTCAGTGCAGTGGTGTAGTTATGGCATTTTAACATTTATTCTTTTGTAAAGTAATGGAATCCCCTGAAGGAGGTGAATATGGTGGCAAAACTTAGTTTCAAAAGTGACATTTTGTTGGTGTAGAATACAAGTCATGAGAGTGATTTCCTTATGAAACTGTTGGAACAGCTTGCTTGTGAATAATACATTTAGGAGAAATTGTTTGTAGTTGTATGAATGTGCCTGAAGCGGTGTGGCAGAACAGCTTTTCCATCTCTGTGGTCCATTATCGACCGAGAGCCGACCAGAGTTACCTGAGCCCTGATGACCTTGTGCTGAATGTGTTCAAAGCGCTCCAGAGTAGAGCTGATAAGAGACCAATTTCCCATCCCCTGCTCGCTCTATCAATCATGTGTCATTGTGTGTGTGTGTGTGTGTCTGAATTCGGTCTCAGAGCTCACACAAACACCATTTTCATCTAACAAATAAGCAGAATAGGGCAGCCATGCAAGTGACCCAAGCATTATCCAATGAGCAGAGCTCAAAGCTTGCTGTTTTATGCTGACCTTTCTGCTCCTCAAATATAAAGCATATGTGAACTGGGAGACAGTGGTGGAAAAGAGGAAATAGCTCTTCCAAACATGAACATTATGTCACCATTTACTTTCCCCTTTGCTGTCGGTGTCAAATGTCATTCGTGTTCACATATTCAGCATCAAGATCTGTCACACCAATTCTGACAAAAATGACACTGAATACAGAGTGAGACATTACTCAAACAAGTCAAGGCGAGAAATAACATGCAAATAACATATGACAATTTCATATTCATTCCCACTTTAGCACACTTTCCAAAGCAAAAGTAGTTATTATGCAACTAATATACTTTAAAAGAACACACTTAAGAATTTTTGAAGCTCCAAAAAGCGGATCATCAAAGTAATCCGTACGGCTCCAGGGGGTTGATAAAAGCACTTTTTTTTTTTGCAAGAAAAATATCCAGATTTAAAAATGTATAAGCTATAATCACTGGCTTCTGGTAACGGCTGTAAGCGTTCACGAGTTCCAGCAGAAGGGTGACCTCTGACCGGAAAAATTATTTAATTATTGAATACATTTAATTTATATTTTATATGTAATATTAATTTATTTATATCTTTTAAATATAACTCTGATTGCGTTTGGCTGAAAGTGACTGAATTACTGAATGGTAATTGTTCAAGCTTTAATGTTAAACTAAAATATACTTTAATTTCTATTAAAACTTAAATGCCATGTATGTAAATATTTTTGTATTTACACAGTTGAAATGGTAAAGCTATTTAATATTAATTTTAAATGTGAAATTAAATGACATGCTACAGTTCAAATTGTAATACATAAGTCTAGGTGTTAGGCAACACAACAAAATAAATGTCCTTCAAATATTTCAAAATGTACGGGTAAAAGTGCAGTAAGCGATTTCTGTGAAACACCTAAAATCCAAACACAGTATCCAAGCACACCCCTCTCTTCATATATCCGCCCCCAAATTTCTTAATTAAAGTAGTCCAAAATTGTAAAATTATAATAATTAATTAACTTGCCCTTAAAATATCAATATATTTTTATGTAAAATGAATAAAATAATTGAATGGAAGAAATTATATTCTAAATATCATAAAACATAAATTCATTATTAGCATTCCACCAGATTCCAGCAGTCAAACTGTAAGTCAAAACAAGCTTTACTGATACTATATGGATATTCCGTTCATGTAACTCAAGGTATGTTCAGTGCTCCTATACTGTTTATACACCACATACTATTTCTTTATTTGGAAGCGTGATGGAAATGATTATCTGGATTACACCCTCCAAGTCTACAATCTCATTAGCACAACACACTACTGTACGCATCTGTAGTACAGGCAGCTCAGAAGTCTTTATGAATTCTGTATGACGACATAATGCTCTCCTACTGTGTCCTACATTTTTGTTTTCAGCAGCTCTGTAATTTATCTCCGTTTTCCCTCTAGAGTTCAGCTGAGACAGATTCCTTGATGTGCAGAACACATGAGGTGGAATAAGGGTATGAAGTGAAATTATTTTTGATTATTGTATTGGCATTATTTTAAAACAGCATGCTTACATTGGCAGATTTTGTGTCTGGTCCCTTTAAAGAAGATTTGAGAGAAAAGTACAAAATCAAATCAGTTCTACGCATTTCCTACGAATTTTCAAAAAACAGTTCAGTAAACCATCAGAGTCTGATCAAGGCCCCACAAGGCATTTTGGACCCTAGCAATCAGCTAGAGCTGTTTCCCCACTAGGGCCCCCGGGGATGTAACCATAGCAACAGTACACCGAATGAGTACTATCCTTTAGGATCAGTATTGGACAGAGCATTGACAAAGGTGTGGCATTAGAGCTCCTGATATCAGAGCCGGCGGTAAGGATATTCTGTCTGTCACACTCTTGTGCTCTCACTCTCTTTCTGTGTCTCTCCAGGTCTCTGAGCACAAGCGTCATCACACCTGTAATTCGTCTTCTTGTCCAGAGGGTAATGAAAATGAGAGGGTCACCGGTAATGAAATGTCAGTGAAACACAAGCTCTCCTGGCTGTACAGAACCTCATTCAACAGTGGGATAGTGCATTAATGACAATGAAAGAGCACTGCGAGATGGTGCATGACTGTAGCCGTGTTCCAATCCACATGCTGCCTACATCGTGCTCACTATTCCCTAAACAGTGAGCATGGGATATCTGGAAAAATTCAATTGGGCCACTCATCAGATCATCAGACCCAGAGTGTCAAAAATGTTGATTTAGAGGTTTTCACAAAAAAAGAGTTCATTAAAACCTCATCTAGCGATCTCAATGCTCCAAATAGCAATTAAACATCTAAAAGTGTCTTTATTTGTACGTTTTCTGGAAGGAGTACCTTTCCTCTGTCCTTTAAAACGATTGCATAGACTGAGAGATCCGAAGAGACGCCTCTCACAGTACGAAATCCCGATATACACACATAGATACACAGAATTACAGCATTTCCAAATGTCTGTCATGTCGAGTTTTCATGTAAACATTATCTGTTATGGCTAAACGTTTGGTTAACTCAGGCTCGGCCCTTACCAATTTGTTGCCCAGGGCAAGATTTTACCTGTGGCCCCTTGTACCAAGGTTTAGCACTACATGTTATCAGTCTAAGGTCCCATCCACACGGAGACACGTTTAGATGTGTATTTAAAATGTTTTGTATCGTATCAGCATTTCGTTCACACTAATCCAGCGTTTTGGGAGCCTGAAACCAGTATTTTTTGAAACCGGGTCCCAGAGTGGATAAATCTGAAACCGACACCCTTGCATTTTCGTGTGTACAGCCAATCTGTATATTTTGTGAAATGGCAATGTCATCACACCATGTCCTGCATGTTAAAGACTAGAAGGGATACAACTACGGACACTGTGCATGCGCACATTAATATTGCATCATTTAATTACTGTACTTGCATTATTGTAAGGGTAGGTTTAGGGTTGGGGTTGGTACATTTATTTATTGTTATTTTACCGTGATGCCCAGAGTCTGTATATCTGACGCACTTCAAGCACTCACTGGGTGGGTGAAGATTGATGCAGCAGGTGACTCAATTAATATTAATAAAATAGTATTAATAATAAAATAAAATAAAAAGATCACTAATTTTGGCACCCCATCGATGAGTGCTGCCCCTAGCATTTGCCAAATGCCGCAGGCCAGCCCCAGGGTTAACTGTTGGGCAAAAAACATCTGATGTGTAACATTATATTAGCTTGCTATTGCTAGCCACTCCGAAAAATTGTCTATCCTACCTTTAAAATACAAACATGCATGAAAATGTGATTTATTGTGTTTTGACAGGAAGCATTGGAGTTTCATGTATTTGCTGTGAGTCTGTGCTCTGCTTTGACACTGAGAGCACACAGCCAGCAGGAATAAAGATGAGAGTAGACGGACAGCAGATGCTGTGGAGGAGAGTGTATCATAAACCTCTGCAACAGCTGGAGAACAGACATCTGCCATTCCCTACAGAGAAGAGACATGAGGTACGGAGTCAAGAGGGGAAGCCAATCAGAGTGTGTTTCCTTAGTGAAATCTGTGGATTACAGTGGGACAAGTATCAAATGATTTTGGCCTTACGCTACGTATTAATATCAAGGTTGTCTTGCATTTGAAATTCTGCGATAAAGGAAAGTTCCATCCAAAAATAAAAATGTCATATTTTGCTTTCAGGTTACTTTCAGTCAGTAACATAACATGCCATAACCAGTGACATCAAAACCCGAGCATAAATGCACCATTTTTGAATATGAATGTTTTGAGATTTCAGAGCTCATGTGGAGGGGATCATTTTCAGAGAATAGCTAATTAAATGTTAGCCTGATTCTCAAACAAAGCTACAGTATGTGTATAGAACACTCAAGGGTTAGTATAGTTAAATAAAAAAGTCAACTATATATACAGATCAGGCATAACATTATGACCTATTGTGCTGGTCCCCCTTTTGCTGCCAAAACAGCCCAAACATTGCCCAAAGCATCCCACTGCCTCCGTCGGCTTGCCTTCTTCCCATAGTGCATCCTGGTGACTTGTGTTCCCCGGGTAAGCAACACAAACGCACCCGGCCATCCACTTGATGTAAAAGAAAATGTGATTCCTCAGACCACGCCACCTTCTTCCATTGCTCCGTGGTCCAGTTCTGACGCTTACACTTGATGCTTTCTTCAGTGGACAGGGTTCAGCATGGGCACTCTGACTGGTCTGCGGCTATGCAGCCCCATACACAACAAACTCCAATGTTCTGTGTATTCTGACACCTTTCTATCAGAACCAGCATAAACTTCTTGAGCAATTTAAGCTACAGTAGCTCGTCTGTTGGATCGAACCACACAGGCCAGTCTTCGCTCCCTACGTGCATCAATGAGCCTTGGCCGCCCGTGACCTGACACCGTTTCACCACTGTTCCTTCCTTGGACCACTTTTGATATATATTGACCACTACAGGAACACCCCACAAGAGCTGTAGTTTTGGAGATGATTTGGCCCTGGACTGTGCTACCATCTCCATCTGGTGGTGCAGCATTGCCCGAGTCGGACCCAGAATGCCATGTTTGCCCGGGCAGCTGAGAGTCTTGGGCTGGAGTGGAACCCTCCGCCCCGACCTGAGCGTTCAAGGATTGTTTTTTCTCTGATCCCAATAACTTTCTTCCCGGAAGTGCATGAGGAGCTTGTCACGCCGCTGTCTTCCCATGACCGTTTACCGGGCTCCTCAGCCTTCACTGCCCTCGTTGGGACCGCGGCCAAAGGGTACACTGGGGTTCCCCCGGTCGAACGCTCTGTTGTAGTGCTCTGTAGAGTGCTTTGACCTGGTGTGGTGACCCAAAGCACCGCTCCAAAGACTGTAGATTCACATCAACCTTCGTGGCGAAGACCTACAGAGCTGCGGGGCAGGCCGTCGCCTCTTTGCATGCCATGGCAACTCTTCAGGCCTACCAGGCCAAGTTGCTGTGTGACATGCATGAAGGCAGGGCTGACCCAGGACTCAGAGATGAGTTGCGTGCCACCACCGACCTCACCGGGTGATGAAGGTGACCGCACGCTCCCTGGATCAGATGATGTCCACAGCGTGGTTCAGGAGAGACACCTGTGGCTCAACCTGTCTAATATGCGTGACGGCGAGCAGCCTGTGTTAAGTGGGAGTCCTTCGTCCGTACTAGTCTTATGACAGGGAACTCGCACTTACGCAGGGCACTGGAAGACAGCCGAGTGGTGTGATTATATTGGGATCCCCATTCGTCAGTCACTGACGTTACTCGGAGTGACTTAACGAAAGGAAACGTCTTGGTTTACGTATGTAACCCTGATTCCCTGAGGAGGAAACGGTGACGTAACGTCCCTCTGCCACATCCGCTGTACTGCTGAAGCGGTCGGGAGTTCAGTCTTGGCTCCTCAGCAGGTAAACATAATGCGATCTTGCCAGCGTACTTCCTTATATACCCACGCGGTGGGGTGGAGTTCTGCTATGCAAATTCTGCATGCCCATGGCACTGGCACTGCCATTGGGCGTTTTCTGAGATCTCGAAGTTGATAGGCTTCTAAGCGAAACCCTAATTTGTCAGTCACTGACGTTACGTCTCCGTTCCCTCCTCAGGGAATGAGGGTTACATACATAACCGAGACGTTATTCACTTCTTCTCAAGATGGCGCCGCTGAGCTCTCCAGTTATTGTGTTGTTAATGTTTGCTTGTTCTGCATTTAGTCATTCTTTTCCTATCAGTTTTACCAAAGGCAAACTACTGGACATGAGGTACTCCCAAGTATTCATCTTGCGAATCTCTGATCCAAAAACATAACAAAACGGACAAACTTCTTCTCCTTACCTGCATTACCAAGTATTTTTTTTTAAACTCTGCTGCACTGTACTTCACTGAAACCTGGCTGAGTGAAGCCATAGTGGACAGCGGAACTAGTAGGGGAAAAGAGAGGTGGTGGATTGTGTTTCTACATTAAATTACATTTTATTAAATGAGGTTCGGGAGGAACTTTCAGATAATTGACACAGGTGGAGAAAACTCAGCTAATCAACTAGAGTATATATACGCAGCAGTCTTACCTCTAGTTTATTGACAGTTTATCAGCATCCCTCCACCACCCTTCTCCACATTTTGCCCTTTTTTAGTTCTAACCACTTGAATACACGGGGGTGGGGGGGTACTTTGGGTTTCGGGCCAGGTCCGAGCTCGAAGCCCTCCCCCCGGACAGCACAGCAAATATGCATTAATTTAATCTCTTTAAATTGTATTAAGTGTTAACTCGTGAACGAAAGTTGGTGTTGAGATGTAACAACACTGAAGAAGATGTGCTCTCCTAAATTAGAGGCACGCTTCATAAACTGTAAAGCTTTCTACTTGCCATGGGAGTTTTCCTCTTTCATTCCCGTGAATGTATCCAGACTCGTGTGTGAGCGCGGCTTTGCAACAGCTGGCTGAACAAATAGCTGAAATGGAACAAAGGTACCCAGACTCTCTTTTAATCATTCTTGGGGATTTTAACAAAGCAAATCTCTTCCATGAACTGCCAAAATACAGACAGCACATTACATGTCCCACAAGAGACACTAATATACTGGACCACTGTTACATCACAATAACGGATGCATATCACTCCTTCCCACGGGTAGCTTTGGGGCTCTCTGATCACTGTGTGGTTCATCTTATACCGACCTACAGGCAGAAACTGAAATGAGCTAAACCTGTCATAAGGACTGTAAAAAAATTAAGCAGAGCGGGACTTACAAACCTGCTTCGATCGCACTGATTGGACTGTTTTATAAGCTGCTACCACCGATCTGGATGAGCTCACAGATACTGTAACATCATACATCAGTTTATGTGAGGATACATGCATTTCTACCAGGACATTCTTATCATTCACTAATGATAAACCATGGTTTACTGGGAAACTCAAACAGCTTTGTCATTCCAAAGAGGATGCTTACAGAAGTGGGGATAACATCTTGTATAACGAGGCCATAAACATACTGACAAAGGAGATCAGAGTTGCTAAAAGAAGCTACTCTGAAAAGCTGAAAAAAAAAAAATATTTCAGCCAACGACCCGGCATCAGCCTGGACAGGCCTGAGGAACATCACCAACTACAAGTCACCATCCCCCCAGTCTGTGGAGAATCAACAACTGGCTGAAGATTTGAATGCATTCTACTGCAGGTTTGAAAATTGTTTCAAAGCAGCTTCACAGTATTAACAGTTAAATAATGCAACAGAATTTGTACAGCCGCTATGGAAACGGTGATGTTATCCAGCTAATTTCAATGATCATTAAGTGTCAATGCGGGCAGATTGGTAATATAGTTGAAATTTAGGTGTCCCCAGCAGGTAAACTCATCAAAGACTCCACTCACCCTGGACACCCCCTGTTTGAACTGTTACCGTCAAGAAGGCGACTCACTAGTCACTAGAACATCTAGGCACAGGAACAGCTTCTTCCCACAGGCCATTTCCCTCTCGAACAGTTAAAAACCCCCCAAGGCATTTGCCTGTAAGTGCAATACTATACTATATATACTATATATATATATATATATATATATATATATATATATATATATATACTATATATATATATATATATTCAAAATACTGTAAATACGTTATACATAATCTGTAAATGTTTATTCTGACTAAACCTTACTGTGACCTTATACTTTTATACTATTTTCATATTTTATTTTTAGAATTTGTATTACTATTTTCTCATTGTACTTGTATTTGTACAGTATATATGCACTGGAAGCTTCAGTACCAAGAAAAATTCCTTGTGTGTGCAAACACACTTGGCAATAAAGCTCTTTCTGATTCTGAGTCTGTCAGTAGTCATAATGTTATGCCTGGTCTATGTTAGAGACGCACAAATGAATTGGCCATTAATACAAGTTTAGAACCATGTGAGAGTGACTATAATGACATAATTTTATTTTTTGTGAGCGCTGGATTGGACCATTAATTTAAAGCTTTTCCCATTTTAGCTTGCCATTTCACTGAAAATGCATGAAAATATATGTAGAGAAAGTAAGAAAAAGAGTGGCGAAAAGCTTTTACTCAGAAAAGGATGAAATTGGTCACTTAAGACTTTCCGTTGCCCATCACTCAGCATGAGATCCATCCCTCTGGCCATTTGTAATGAAGACACATGTACAAAGGAGCACTGTGTCAAGGGGTGATTGTGTGTGTGTGTGTGTGTGTGTGCACCTCTTGCACACTCTGTGACCAGGAGATTGAATGGAAGAATAAAATGGTCCAAAGTACAGTACATCTTAGGACTTTCACTCAAGATGCATTGTATGCGTTTGTGTTATATGCCAATGGCTTTGTAGAGTGTTGTTTTTTTAAATATTGGATGATATTAAAGAGAACCTATTATTCGCCCTTTTACAAGATGTAAAATAATACTCTGATGTCCCCAGAGTGTGTATGTGAAGTTTTAGCTCAAAATAACCCACAGATAATTTTTTATAGCATGGTAAAATTGAAAAAACGCGCCATTTTAATGTGTGTCCCTTTAAATGCAAACAAGCTGCTTTTCCCACCCTCCATTTCAGAGGAGGGCAGAGCTTATAGAACTTGCTTATTAACTTGTCATGACAACAATAACCAAACATCACACTTGCATGCTATGAAAATATTGGTAACTGCAAGTAGTTCTGATTGTATAACAACACTAGTTATAGGTCCTCTGTATAAGCAGTATAATGTAATACATAAACATACCTGTACCTGTGTGAACATGAAACTTCTTAATTGATAAATGAGTACCATCGGCTTGGTCAGTTTTGCATCTGTCTGGCAAGTATTATCTCTTGTTTGGCTGCTCTTTTCTGATGTGCTGGCCTTTGCAAATAAACATTCCACTATTACAAGCCTTATAACTTCACAGAAAACATACTCGATTCAAAAGTCACTGTCATCTGATTGTACTGTGAATAATAAATTAGCATCTATGAATTACACAGACAGGGAGCACGCCGCAATAAAAATAACAACATAGCTGCCTCATGGTTCCATCGCATGCTATCACAAACTTAATAAGTCCCACATGTGACTATGAGCTTGACAAAATCAAAGGTAATTTGGAAAACAAATGTGTGATAGTTACTTCTTCTGGAGGTGTAGCTGGATCACAAACAGTTTTTTGCGATCCTCGTTCACAAAGCAGTCCGGTGTTAAATAATTTGAGCAGACATAAACAAATTTTAGTAGAGTTGGCATTTTCTTCTAAAACAAAATCAATCCACATCGTCTTCAGCGGCTCAGATTTCAAGAGTAAATAGAGAGAGGTATATGGATTAATTTTTCCAGCTACACAACACCTACAACACTTGGGAGACATTCTTGTCAATGCAGCAATGGCGCAATGTCACTGTGAACTTGATCTATGTAAAAAAAAAAAATAATAATAATAATTCTGGGGTGATTGTGTACACACATTGCCAACACACATTTAAGTCCAAAGTTATTTTTGCATAATAGGTCCCCTTTAAAAGTTCATCGTGATATAAGAATATACTGTAGGTGGATTCATACGGATTCCAATATTATGATTGCACGGATGAACTTTATTTTTAATGAATATCCAGCTCACGTGGGGAAGACATTGCGTCTTTGTTCCTTCTTTTCACCCCAGATTTGTTTGTAAATGAGAGACTGGATTTGCAGACAGGATGAGATTACATGAATGAATGAAGCAACACACTAATGTGAGTAAAAATGTTTTTTTTTATATGTTATAGTATTGCATTGTTACGGACCGTTTGATATAATTATGTGTATGTGTATAACTGAACATACTTAGCACGCTGTCACAGGCTGGAGAATTCTTTATTTGAGGTGTTGTCGGTTCATTGTGCTGTGATTCGTGATCAGACACGGACATGAAACGTTAGGGCTCACAAAGCCCAACATCCCGGGTTATGTGCTTTCCAGACGGGCTCCCAAAGAGTTATCACCGGCCTACCGACGGGCTATCTTAAATAGTGAAATAAAATTCCTTTCTTGATGTGCGATGTTCACTCTCTTGACTTGATATTTAAAGGACTGGCCAAGTAACACAAAAATAACATGGCAATTAATTGCGGGTGGATGAGAGATAAATCATTGTGTTTGTTTGATAAAGTCATTTTGTGACATTTTGCGCCCTGCGGACGAATCATTCCGGTTGTTGTTTTTCCACACGCTTTCAAAACATACCTTGTGTACTGACAGGGAAGCAAAAACTCATTATAATAAGCAAAGCATATCCAATCATAGCAGTGGGCATTTACTTTCAAGTCTTCAGTGCGGCACGCCCTTAAAAACTGAGCGTTCCATGAGAGAGGCTCAAAACCAGGTTAGAAAATAGCCTACTTATTCATTATGATGTTTTTTAATGGTAAAAACCATGCAAACGTCATAAGTTGACCACAGACAACAGTATAAAAAAATAATAAAAATCCATTCATGATGAATTATAAATTAGGGTTAGGGTTAGTCCATGTGACTCCAGTGGTTCAACCTTAATGTTATGAAGCAACGAGAATACATTTTGTGCACAAAAACAAACAAAAATAACGATTTTATTCAACAATTTAGTTCTAGCCCAGAGGTTTTCAACCCTGCTCCTGGGGACCCATTGTCCTGCAGAGTTTAGCTCCAACCCTAATCAAAGACAGGTGAAGCTAATCATAGCCTGCTTGGACCTTTGCTTGTTACGGCCATGATGGGTCTGTTGGATTATTCATTAAAAGCCCACTGAAGTGCCTTGAAACACGCAGCATTATTCAGTGTGTTGATGTAATTTCCCCTGAAACGGCTCCAGCTGTAAGCAGCTCCTCCCCTTTTTTGAAACAGCTAATAGTGTTTCATTAATATGTACCACAGTTTGACTAGAGCCTTTCTGTTTGGTAATGCTAGAGTCTCCTCCTCCTAATCTCTAACCGTTTATCATTGTAATCTCCTCCGTAGCACTGTGAAATACAGAAGAATTTGAATGGGTCCGATATGTTTTGATGTCTCCACCGACTCGCGCATATGATCCGCGCTGCGCTCTTGTGTCTCTAGACTAGTCAACGGCTCTGGTCTAGACTATGTGTGTGCGCTGCGGCAGTGCGCGTGAACTAACGTGAAACCAGACTTCGTTTGTCTCAACTGAAAGCATATTTACACTGTCTGAATCGCTTCCAGATTCTAGAGAGCATTTTCATTGGACAGAAGATTTGATGAGTAGGTGAAGTCATGATGATGTCATCAAAATCTGTGATTCGGAAGTGAGAGACGTAAGTTTTCAATGCTTATATCTCCTGAATGCGAATTTTGTCATTGTTTTGGAACACACCAACTGGTTCATAACCGTAGCGCTAACATATTACTAAAAGCTAAAAAAATGCAATTTTGATTTCAGGGGGCCTTTAAAAATAACAAATAACTGTGTGTCTAATTGGTCCAGTTGCTACATTGCATTTGCTGTGGTAAAGGGCTGATATAATGTGTGTGTTGTATGTGTAATAGTCTATAAAATCATTAAAAAGAGCATAAACTACACAGACTATCACAGCAAGCAAGTTAAATGGGCAACTAGATGGGCTGTCTATGTAATAGTTTTTATTTGTATTATTAATGCTACATGACTAAAGAGAAAAAGGGGGATGTGGCATTCATTTTTGCCAAAAAGGTAAGAAAAAACTTAATGCAACCATAAAGCACTGCACTGGGCTCAATCCAACTGTCCGTGGGAGGGGCTACATAAATGCAAAGGTGCAATGTATTTTTCCACTAAAGCCCTTGAGCTGTCTGCTGGATGACACATTTTACGTTTTATGGCTGACAAATAAATGGGTGCATGGTGACACTAAGAAAGAGTACATATTGTTAATTTACATATACTACCACCATTGTAACAATAATACAACGTTGGATGGAAATCAGCAAAATTATCCTTGGAGCTGAACCAGTATGAAAATCAGAGACACATTAGAGAAAAAAAAACCCTTGGCTATATTAATCTGTTATATTCCAGCTGTTAACAGCCATGCACACCATGAGTCCATGAATATTTAAAACAAAAATCAATGCTTTTGGTGTCATAGGTTCATTTCTCAAATTCCCTCATGAAGGATAATGAAGACATGTTAATATTGCTGTTTTATCAGTGACAAGCCGTTTTAAATTGCTTTATTTAAATTAATTGAGAATTTCAAACAGTCAACTCCCAAGTCCCATGATATTCTGCTGGCTCTGGTCCCTGTCAATCTTTAATTGGGATCCCCCCCACCCCCACCTGTTTATCATCCGTCAAGTACAACAGTACATTTCTGGGTGATACATAGAGTCTGGGATTTGAACAAACCCCTAACCCCAAGTATCAGTATTGAGCCATATCATCTTGAGGCCTGATTCTTTTTTTATTTCCATCATTTCTGAAGACTGCAGTCAAGATTATCAAGTTAATCATTAGAGGTCTGTGGATGCAGGTCCAGTGTCCAGCTGTCCAGTGCTATATTGCTTATGAAGAGTGCTTTGACCCCGAATATTAAAGGTTTAAATGAAAAGATCAATTAGATTGCCAATAGTTCCAGAGGACTCTTAATGTACATGAATGAATGAGAGCATTTAGAGTGCACACAGAGCCTTTAGCGCACAGTGAGAGTAAATTGAATTTGATGAGTTGTGAGCCTGAAGTGGTTTATTGGCATCTAAACACACAAGTGACTGGCTGGCTTATGACGAATGGACTGAGATAAATTCGATTTTTGGAAGGCAAGAGTAGCCTAAGAATGTAAAACTTGCACTGTTCATCTCTGTTTTGCTTTAGTATTGTGGGTGAACCAAAAATTATAATATAAATATTTAGTTTATTATTTTATTTTTTTTGTCAATGCTGGTTTTTCTCTTATAAATATAAACCAATTGGATGTTACAATCTATTTGCACTGAGCTCAAAGCAGGGGAATCAGATCATTGGGAGTGTAAGATGAAGTCAGTAGCCCATTACAGCACTATATTAACTGTACTCTGGCTTTCATAATAAAACATACACTTTCACATCAGTGTTGCTTTGATCAGAATCATATTCTATTATTAATTTGGTAGCAACAAGGCTCTAACTCATCCCAAAGGTGATCGGGTTGAGGTCAGGACTCTGTGCAGGCCAGTCAAGTTACTCCACACCAAACTCACTCATCCATGTCTTTATAGACTTTGCTTTGTACACTGGTGTACAGTCACCTTGGAATAGAAGGGGTCCATCCCCAAACTGTTCCCACAAAGTTGGGAACATGAAATTGGTCCAAAATGTCTGGGTATGCTGAAGCATTAAGTTCCTTTAAGAGAACTAAGAGCATTAAGAGAACTAAGGCAAGGCCAACCCTTGAAAAACAACCCTAAACACACCATAATCCCCCCTCCACCAAGCTTTACACTTGGCACAATGCAGTTAGGCAAATGCCGTTCTCCTGGCAACCGCCAAACCCAGACTCGTCCATCAGATTGCCAGACAGAGAAAAGTGATTGGTCACTCCAGAGAACACGTCTCCACTGCTCTAGAGTCCAGTGGCAGCGTGCTTTACACCACTGCATCCGATGCTTTGCATTGCACTTGGTTATGAAAGGCTTGGATGCAGATGCTCGACCATGGAAACACATTTCATGAAGCTCTCTATGCACTGTTCTTGAGCTAATCTGAAGGCCACATGAAGTTTGGAGGTCTGTAGCTATTGACTGTAGTTGGTGACTTCTGCTCACTGCGCATCTTAGCATGCACTGACCCCACTCTGTGATTGTATGTGGCCTACCACTTTGTGGCTGAGTTTCTGTTGTTCTCAATTGTTTCAACTTTGTTGTAATACCACTAACAGTTGAAGGTAAAATGTTTATTACTGAGGAAATTTCACAAATGGACTTATTGCACAGGTGGCAACCATCCTTGAATTCACTGAGCTCCTGAGAGCGACCCATTCTTTCACAAATGTTTGTAGAAGTGTCTGCATGCCTAGTGCTTGATTTTATACACCTGTGGCCATGGAAGTGATTGGAACACCTGAATTCAATAATTTTGGAGAGGTGTCCCAATACTTTTGGCAATATAGTGGATGGATGATTGATTTATCTGCGTGCGCCATCTTCAGGTCAGATGTGGGAAGTCATTCACTCTCACTGTGAATTATGGGTATTTTCTCCATTATTTCAGTGTACATCAGTTGTATACTCATTATTGCGGTGCATTGTGGGATTGAATGAGTGCACTAGATAACATTTGGACATCACTACAAATGGCCATCCCCTCAAATAGTGCCCTATTTAAGGTTATGGGTGCGATTTCAGACCTGGAATACCCCAACAATGCACTTTTTGGATGTCTCTCTTATCTGACACAGGTCTTGGAGTTTCTTCTAATGAGCTGATAAGTAGATTCAGATGTGCAGTGGGCTTAAGGACCAGGGTTGGGAACCACTGCTCTAAGCACTTGTAAAATGCTGATTAACTCAAAGATGTCTATAATAACCGGAGAAATTAGCATTCCCATTCATCTCAATGACAGTTGCTCGACTGACACAGGACTGGAAGTAAACGTGACTTGCATGCAGCTATCTTTGCTCAGAGGCACTCAGTTTTGCCTGAGCTGTAAATGTCATGTGAATAATCGCTTTGTAGACACAGGAAAATGAAAATGCTGATTGTTTGATGACACCACAGGGACAGGAGAGTCACAAGCCCTTCACTTGTGACGTCAAACACAGCAGACCGAGAAAAAACATGCCAGTTTCACACTTTGCCCTCCAAATATAATGAACTATTTGTGATTTATGTTGCATGCAATTGTCTCTAGTCCAAAATCTTCATTAACTGCAGCCATTTGGGTCAGTCATTTCTAGGGTTTGTGTTCCACAGGCGGGGCACAGGTTAACAGGTCTAGACATTGTGTACCCTGCAGACTGCAGAGAAATTCAAAGTTCCTTATTTTTCTCGCATATGTGGAGTTGTTTCAAAGAGAAAATGATATAGAGGGACAAAGTAGGGAGCACTAAATAGCATCAATCAGTGTATGCTGCATGTCTGTTTTGTTAGACAAGAAAATCATCTTGCTCTTGTTCACTTTTCCCTCGGCTTTTGAAACAATATGGATTCCACTCTGCCTAAAAGTTTTGTACACCACTGTTCTTTTTTGTAGTTGTACTGCTGTACTCTGAGACTCTGGGTCTATAGGAAATAGAGAACTATTGATTTTCTTTTTTTGAAAGCAGATCCTCAGCATCTTAAACTGTACAGAGAAAGAGGCTTTCATTAATGGCCGATCTGTCAGACTCACTGCTGGATATGAAGTGTGTCGTCCGAAGGTGTGGGCTGCACTGCTAATAGTCCTCTGAGTTCTCAGGGCTCAGAAATGATGGGAATGAAACTAGCAGACACCATGAGCTAGACCAGAGACAGTGTGTTTGAGAATGCTTGACTTCCTTTGAGTTTGTTCATAATCCTCATTATTCTGAATGATGACTCTCATTAGATTCTCATTACTGTTAATACTGTAGTGAAACACATCCTGTCTAGACACAATGATAGTGCAAGCATTAAGCATAAATCAGCATACATTAATGGGGTCATGTGATGCTTTTTAATGTTTTCCTTTTCCTTTAGTGTGTATGTTTATGCATGTATAAAATCTTACAGTTACAAAGAGACTGTGACTTTGAAATGGCTGTGAATGTTAAATATTAGCATAATGCCTGCCTAAAGGTATAAGCGTCTGTAGACGCTGTGTGTTTCGATGCGAAAGCAAAACCACTTTGTTTGGCCTTCTGAAAACGGATGAAATAAGGAATATATTTATTGCACTGTACCTGAGCACTACAACCCAAAAGTTTTCCTGAAAAATTTTACAACCCAAAAAATTTCTGAATCTGCAGAGCCAGCTATAAAAATGTACCACTGTCATACATTCTGCTCAAGTCTTGCTTGCAAAGCTGGTTCTGATCAATCTGCCTTCGACTTGGGATCAAACTGACAAACCGATAAAACCAACGAGACTATTCACTGTATTTTTACAACTGCTTCACGCTGCATTCACATGGGGCTGCGGCGTTAACATTTGATGGAGGGTGTGGCTGAAGCTTGGTGCTGATGTGACTGTCATAGTGACAACAGCCAATCACACGTCTGCTCTAGGGTTGCATGAACATTATTGGCTAGTGTCTGCTCTAGGGTATTTGCATAGGGCAATCTGATTGGCGCTTGAAAAGTTGAGAAATCTTCATCTTCTGCCGTTTGCAACGTGAGTGAAGTGAAGCGACGCGACAGGACCCTGAGTTCGCATTAGGTCAAAGCGCATGACGTCACTCATTCAAAGTAAATGGGAAACGTTAACGGCAACTCCCCTTGTGAATGCACCGTAAAAAGCCTTGAAAGCTGACGCGATTAAGGTAGGTTGCGTTACTTTTCTGAAACGCGTTTGAAATGTTTGACCAATCACAACACACTAGGCTAACTGGCCAATCAGAGCACTCTTGAGCTTTTCGGAAGGAGGCTCAATCAAGCGTGCGTTCCTTTAAAGCATCGTTAGCCAACTATGGTCGCAAGTTCCTTCATTATCAGCACAGTTTAATGAGGCAGCCTGTGGTTAGAAGCAAAGTTTCTTGGTTTTATGACTTGTGGACTTAAATAATTCATTATCTTGAGAAAAATAAGCAAGCTGATATTCAGTACAATCTATATGTTTTATTTTGAATATATACAAATGTAATTTAAGTATTTTAGTTTGTCAAAATATGTAAACCAACATCGAAAGCCTAATTGAATCTGGAAGTAAAGCAAAATAACTAAGATAGCCTAAATGAAAATTCTCCTTAGATGCCATGTTTGTAATTTATAGCAAACATCTAGCATTAATTAGATCTCGAGTTATTACTCCATCATCGGCATGGAATCAATAACCAGTGTGGTTGAATGACATGTTTGCGACAATATAGTTTTGGGAAACAGTCGTGACTAGCTAGTTGATTTCTTCAATGATACATCGTACTAGTTAATCGGGGGACGCACTCCAGAGTGACAGACTGGGATTGAGGACTGCAATAATGTGTATGTGTAAAACAATGTGTTTTTAAACATTAAACCATGGTAACCTAGTACACCTTATATAACGTATTGCCCCATTAATCTGTGCACAATTTTTGTCACATGACTTTATGTTTAGTAAGAGTCTGTCATGTTTAAAACAATTAACTGTCAAAGTGAGTTGCCAATGTACAAAAACATACATTATATGTCTGAAATTTAGCCATGAATTATAAAATGAAGCATTTTTTTATTTTTAAATGCCAGCTTTGCAGTAAAGTGTTCAGCCATGTTGGCGTAAGCTGTGTGTGTGGCTCAGCTGATAGTGAAACTATTATGAATACTAATGTTGAAAAATGTGTCACTACATTCAAATACTAAATATTATTTATTATATACAGCATGCAAATGTTTTCCTTTAAATAGGTTCGAAAAATAATGTGCAAAAAATGAAGACATGAGATTAGAATTGTTTTTCCTCATTTATACCACTTGACATTACCTCTAATATGAGACAAGTGTCACTGGACATCTTTTTTGTGATGTCATTTTTTGACATCCATGGCTGTATGTTATTGATGCTTCTAATTTAATTTGCATGAAATAAATGCATGAAATAAAGCAGTATCTCATTTTGCCTTATTTATGGAAACATGGCATCTTACCTCACTATCTCAAATACTACCATAATGCATATATATATATATATATATATATATATATATATATATATATATATATATATATATATATATATATATATATATATATATATATATTTTTATTATTATTTATTTATTTTTTTATTTATTTTTTTACACTCTACAATAATAAAAGAGGTTGGTGTTTTATTGCCATACAGGCTTCATTTTCTACATGCACAAATGTAAGTTTAGTTTTTATTTAAATGTGAAATATGATGCATTCTTGGGGGGCCTTAGGGTATCACTCTTAAAAATAATGGTTCCAGAAGGGAATTTTCGCAGTGATGCCATGGAGGAAGCATTTTTGGTTCACCAAATAACCTTTCAAATATAAAAAAAAAAAAAAAATCTACAGAACCTTTTTCTACCATAAATAACCTTTTTTGTGAAACATAGAAAGGTTTAATGAATGTAGGCTACATGTTCTTCATGGAACCACAGGTGACAATACAACTATTTTAAGAGTGTAGAGAGCTCAGTGACAGCACTGACACAAAACGATGCATGAGGATAGACTCAATTCGTCATATCTCAGTTCGGATTATCCGAGTAAACTGGTAGAAATCCATCGGATGGCGCTCTTGATTCCTTTAGCGTGTGCATTGGGAGCTGTCCATGGCTCTGAAACTACAGCGGAGCGGGTTAAGATCGCAGAAGCTCCATCCGAAGCAGCTGAATTATATCCCTCTTTATATTGAGCCACAGAGACAACATTATCCTCAGAGAAGGTGAAAGTGATTGCAGACATCACAGAAAACGCCAGTCGTGCCGCTGAATTGATCCAGTGTCGTCGCGGGGAGTTCTGACGCGGTTATTCCCCTCGCGTGCTTCTACTCACTTCACTAAAATCCACAGAGATGGACCTTTGTCTACTGGATTACCCTTTGGAAACTATTATGAGTAGGAGTTCAACATCACCAACTGAATGACCTGCTGATTACTTTGCTCTGCAGCAATCTTCGGGTGTTTTTCTTCGAGCAACTTCATCAAAGAGCTCCCAGTTAAAGGAAGGCTTTTGCACTAAACTCGCATTTTATCAAACACAAGGAAAGGAAAACATTAATGAGTAAATTATGTATTTTTTAGTTCGTATGTTGCTGCACAGCCCGCGTGAAAAATGATTTCTGTGAATAGCGAGTGTATAACTATGATGAGGAGATGCCTGCTGACGTTCAAACCGTTCAGGTAAGACTTAGCAATGTAGGACTCATTTTAAATGTTCAGATATTGCAGATATTTGACATACCATTCAGACAGAGCGAGCATGGGCACTATAGCGTTTTACTAATGTAAATGAGTTCATCGTTTTGACACTGGTCAACCAGGTAGGTCAAAATCTTTAAAAAAAAGTGCCTTAACTGTAAGTTTCCAACAAAATAGGCTACAACAGTTACAGATTTTGTTAAAGTAAAATCTTAATAAATTATTGTGAGATAGCTACATAATATTTTGACATTTCTTTAGTACAAACCATGTCATATTTTATAGATAGATAGATAGATAGATAGATAGATAAACTTGTGGACTTGTCAAGTTCGCATTCTCGAACAAAGCTGAAATGTTGTCAAACGTCGCCTCTTCACAATTGTTACCACAAGAAAGTCTACTAAGAAAGACATAACTGCTGACTGCAGATAACATGGTGTGAATTGATTGAGGTGGTGGTACTATTCTCGGCTCTTGAGAGGATTTCATTGATGTTGTCAGAAGAGCTCCAGGAAAGGGTGTGAGGATGGCGTAAGAAGAGTGAGTCTCTGATGAGCTTTCGCGCTGTTTCACACAGTGGCGGGAATCCAGCAGCGCGAGGATGTGGGTCATTCTGTTCCGCAGGAGCTCTGCAACTTTTAAGATGAATAAGCTATGCTTGTGCTGTCGTTTCCCTTATATTATTATAGATATTACAGAAATATGCTGTGGTCGAGACACTTGCATGTTATTGATTAGCATTATGGAAAGAAAATGAAAGGGTTGCCTAAAATGAGATATTTATTTTCGTAATCATCAATACGTAGACAGCATCTTCTTTGTGATTCTGTAATTGCAGACATTTGGTGTCCAAAATCATATTTTTTTATAATTTAATTCATTATTTGTTATTCACTGTCATGGATCATAAGATGTTACAGGGCATAACAATATTATATTTTCTATAAAACATCTTAACTGAAAATAATTTCTTAGTGTATTTTTTTCCATCATGCATCAATGTGTAATCAAAATACTTAATTCTATTTTTCTTTTTGGTAATAATTAATTGTATGTTTAAATGCACTAAATAATAATTTCCCTAATTATACAACATTAATCAACAACAACAACAAAAAAATAAATAATAATAATAATAATAATAATAATAATAATTTATCTAGTAAAAAATCCATAAATCGTGTGTCCATAAATCTTGCATCAATTCTGTTACCTTTGCAATACTTTTACTTTAAATTGGTGGAATTATCTCCCACTACTATGTAAGATACAGGAAATGATGTCACTTTCCCTGTCTTATAAGACCTGAAGCAATGAAAGGTATAATGCTCTCTCTGATGAAATATTTTAATCTAAAAAGTTCTTACACCAAGATTTATTTTTTAAAACATCACAATTGTTACCACAATATCAAAAGAAAAGCAGAATGTATCACTGATCACAGTGGGACGTTTAATAGTATTTTATTCATGATTTAGTGGTATGTGCTCTTTGCATTTGTGCTAGCAAGTGGAGATTTGGGCTAAAACGTTAATAATTTTCAATCCTTTTACTGTCAAACTCTGTTGCCAATGTTATTTCTGAACATTGCTTAATTTATCTGTAACAGAGTTGACAAACAATAATATAAATAAATTACTTTACAGGTAACTTGTGTTTGGCAAGCACCGAATTATTAAAATGAAATATGTTTTTAATAATAATGCTGGAAAGAATTGATGTTAGTGAATAGGTTTTTTTTTTTTTTTTACTTTTTGAAATGCAAAATGTTTCTCCAATTATAGAATCACTCATCTCATCACATTTCCTCTGGCTTTTCTTGCCATATCAAACACAGTTTCAGCAGCAAAATCAACTGCCCAACTAAAGCAAACAGTGATCACCATAATGGTGACTTACAAACTATTATTCTTGCGTTTCTCCTTTTCTTCTTTATGATCTGGTGTCTTCAACAATGCTCAATATTAACTCAATGAGTCACTTAATTATCCAATTAATGCTAACACTGCTTCAGCGTTCATTTTAACACTCTGATGGTGGTTCCCACATAAACACAGAGCAGTGTTAATTTAACATTGGGGATTTTACTGTGTGAAAAAAGATGTGGTTCATTATGAATCACATTTATGTCAGTGCAAAGCACTTTTGATGCTTAGTGGAATTCATTTATAATATGGCCTTGTACATTTTCATTACTGTTTAAGCTTTCATTAGTGTTTTGAATTCCACATTCTTTGTTCAAATATTTGTAATGCAAATGTAAATTCACCTAAGGATGAATAAGAATTGAACAGCTGGATTGGTTGGGTTAATTTGATTAATTTCTGCACTAGCACAAGCTGGCATCCACGTCTCCTGTACTCACTTTGTGTGAGGAACATTCACATGGATGTTGTATACCAAACCTTCCAAGTCGTACGATATGTCTGTGTGACAAACAGAGCATGAGCACATTTATGGTGTTTTTTTGTTGTTGTTGTTTTTAGGCTGACAGATGTGGTAAATGAACTATCCTTTTATAGAAAAGACCTGTGCTAATGTTTTCCTCATCCAATAAATAAATATATATAAATTAATAATAATAAAAAAGCTTTCACTTACTGGGTGACCTATTCTTTTAAAGGACAGCACACTTATTCTTACAATATACTTCTCATAGATTCTCATCACTGTCTGGTTGGAAAGTATTTTTCAAAGGTTTTTCTTGTTCCACCCCAGCACATTTATATCTGTCTGTCTCTGACTATTTTTTGCAGGATATTTGTGGCGGGAATCGGTTTCTTCAGTCTGTGCTTCTTAATGACCTCTCTGGGGGGGCAGTTCTCGGCCAAGCGACTGGGCGATTCCCCATTCAGCATCCGAACCGAAGGTACATTAATAACTGGCAGCTCTGCACATCCACCTGTGCTGACCATATGCATGTCTAATTCATCTGGTGGCATTTGGAAAGTGTCATTTTATGGGCTCTTTAATGGGGTCAATGGAGGGTTTCGTGCTGGCCTTTAACAGGCTTGATTATCCATGGGTCGTTGTGCTGTGAATAGCGTCTCTGGCTGCAGAAGACCCCATTTTTCTTCAGTCATCACTTTTTATGAAAATAGATCACATCAGAGGCTAGAGGTCTCGCTCACTGCGAATGCCAAAAAGAACCTGTCCGGGAGAAAGAATCACCCAAAAATGAGCATCCTGTCATCGTTTACTCACTCATCAAGGGGTGATAGTTGATGAATGGTGTTCCGAATATGATGAAATCTGCTGGCACAGACTCTATGTGGCCTGGATGGGATTGTCTTCCCCACAAAAGTTGCATGCGGTGCTGACTTAGAATTTAGCAAGGCAGCGTAATTATGCAGTCTACCTTTTTTGAAAGCTTTCATGTTGGAAGCGTACCTATACTGCTTTAAAATTCTGCCTACATGGGCTCACTACAGAGGTTTTGGAACAGAGCCAATATGTTTAATATTCAGTTCCTTTCTAGTTTCAACACCGCTGTGCCCAACAGGAAATGGTGTACCCAAATGTGGCAAATAGCCATCTTAAGAGCTCCACTCGGTTGCTGGAAAATTGGAAAACTGTTTCATGGTGTGCTCAGCAAACCCCAGTATAAAGCTGAAGATGATGGATTAGAGTTCTGTGATGTTGTGGGAGAGGTCGCATGGAGGAAAGAGGGGGAGAGAGAGAGAGAGAGAGAGAGAGAGAGAGAGAGAGAGAGAGAGAGAGAGAGAGAGAGAGAGAGAGAGGGAGCACAATCTGATTAATTAACCACTCCCAGGCTGAAGTCTTGAGAAAGCATCTGGCTCTCGCTCATTAAACACTGCCTACTGATCAGCCAGAGATGGACGTCACTGTGTTTTGGGAGCCCACTGCTGAAATGTGAGATGTGAGGGTTACTTTAAAATCATTTCCAGTTACAAATGACTAATTATTTCAAACTAATTGCCTCTGAATTACTTACAATTTAATCAGTGTCTCTTTACGTATCACAGTCTGGCTTTTAGTTATTTTTATAGCTACAACGAACGAAAATAAAGACACAAGAATAGTAATATCTGATATGTCAGGTTTCAAACTGGGGTCTGTTAGATTACAATAACTGGGTAAAAACTAGGTATTATCCCTGAACCTACCTCTTAACCTAACCTTAACCCATGTAGTTACCTTATATTACCAGGCACTTTCTTAGGGAAGTACACTTAAGTGCATGTCATTTTTTTTTTTTGGGCATTACGCAGTTGACTTTTGATCATTATTCCATCTTTTTGATGTATTTGAAACAGAATACAGTAACCCTTTTTCCGTATCCTGACAACATAATAGCGTTCCTAGTATGCTATTACTGTATAACACTGAGCGCTGATCTAACAGTAATGTTCAGCTCTAGTATACATGTTATCTCGATGCTCTCTTTTGCTCCCTAAGAGAAATCCCTGAGATATTCTCTAATCCTCTTCCACATAAGAGCATCTCCAGCTTTTACACGCTCACTCTGGCCATGTTCTATCTTGAGTAATACCATCCAGCATAAGTTCTGGGATTAGGCTTCTAATGGATACTAATGGCTATTCTAAGAAAGGTTTGTTATTATGCATTTTTAATGAAAGCTTGTGTGTGGGTTGATACGGGGAGCACTTTGTCAGTTTTTAATAGCAGGCTTGTGTTAATTAAGCAAGAAATACAGGACGTTTGCATTAGAGCCAAAAAACTTTCAAAAACTCATAGCATTCAGAGAACGCATCCCTTCTCTGGACACACTCTTGCTTATTACTATTCCAACTGAAAACTGAGTAAAACTATAATCTAGCCCCCTAAAATATTGCTAAACCGTGTAGATTTAGATGCTTTATTATTAGGGAAGAAAATCTTCTCTTTTTATCAAGCAATGAATGTGGATGGTGCTTTATACAGCTAATATAAAAAAGCACCATAAATTGTGCACTCTTTTCCTTGTGCTTGATAGCTTTGTGTCATATTTTTCAGATTTGCCAAATCTCAAATGTTCATGGTATTTTCAAAAACCAATGTTGTTCGGCACACAATTGAATGACAGCATGGGCTGATCTATGATTGACCAATCAGCCGGAAGGGGTGTTTATGTCTTTTTAAGACTATTTATCTATTTTTCTACACATGAACCTAAATATAAAATTTCTGTTTTTTTTTATTTATTTTTTTATTGAAAAGCAAACTACAATATACACTTTTATTGCAACAGTTCTCTGTTCAAGGGGTCATGACATGCGTTTTTTATTATTATTATAATATCTTCCTTGAGGTTCATTGGGGTTGTTAATAAAGATTTTTTATTTTTTTTAAAAAATCACACATATTTTGCTTTTTTCTTTCTCTGATATTACCTTTTATGTAGTGTGTTATACAGCTGTTAAAAGGTCTGCAAAGTTTCAAAGATCAAAGAGCACAATAAATGGATTTATTGTCTAGCAAAAGAAAGAACAGATTCTGAACTACCCGAAATAAGTCGTCAGTTTTACTTCCTACTCGAATTTGCTTAATGCCAGCCTATGGTCTTTATTGGCTACTTTGACCCTCAAACACTGTAGTTGAAGCTGAGACTGGAATAGTTTGGTTCGTGTTGTCGACATGTCAAGAAGATGCTAAAGCAAGGTAGTGATTCGGGCTGAAATTGAAACAGCAAAACTGACGCCAGTGTTACTGTTTGTATGTGTGTCAAGAGCGAAGAAAGCTTAAATTACTACATACACTGTAAGTAGTATTCCAATCACAACAGACTGGGCCATCTGACCAATCAGAGCAGAGTAGACCAATCACAACAGACTGGGTCATCTGACCAATCAGAGCAGAGTAGACCTATCCTTAAGACTAATGTATATTTTAAAGTGTGTCTAGTTTTGTGTAAGAGTCAAGAAAAATAATAATGCCATAGAAACTGTCTAAATCGCATATGCCAGGATGTGCCACTGCTGATGATTTTGGAGCTAATTACTTAAAATTAGGGCTGTCAATAGAGTAAAAAATTAATCACGATTAATCACACTCTTTTTGTGTGATTAATCGTGCACACTTATGAAATTAAAGGATTACTTCACGCAAAAATGAAAATTAGCCCATGAATTACTCACCCTCAAGTGGACTTCTTATCATTTGGTTATTTGGTGTCTTTTTTGGGAAAGACATCTAAAAATACAGTAAATTACGTTGCTGGATATAGCAAATGATGACAAGATGTATGTGTTAAACAAGATAAATGGTGTATGCTTAAAGGGATAGTTCACCCAAAAATGAAAATGAGCCCATGATTTACTCACCCTCAAGTCACCCTAGTGTATATGACATTCTTCTTTCAGACGAATAAAAGTTGAGTTATATTAAAAAAGTCCTGGCTCTTCCAAGCTTTATAATGGCAGTAATTGTTGCTCTGTTTTTGAAGTCCATAAAAATGCATCTGTCCATCATATAACATGCTCCACACAGCTTTGGGAGGTTAATAAGTGACCTCCATAATCCTTAAATGGAAGATTTTTGGGATGACCAGAACCCTTCCTAGAGCTGGCCATCGGGCCAAACTGAGCTATCGGGGGAGAAGAGCCTTGGTGAGAGAGGTAAAGAAGAACCCAAAGATCACTGTGGCTGAGCTCCAGAGATGCAGTCGGGAGATGAGAGAAAGTTGTAGAAAGTCAACCATCACTGCAGCCCTCCACCAGTCGGGGCTTTATGGCAGAGTGGCCCGGAAGCCTCAGTGCAAGACACATGAAAGCCTGCATGGACTCCAAGATGGTGAGAAATAAGATTCTCTGGTCTGATGAGACCAAGCTAGAACTTTTTAGCCCTAATTCTAAGCGGTATGTGTGTAGAAAACCAGTCACTGCTCATCCCCTGTCCGATACAGTCCCAACAGTGAAGCATGGTGGTGGCAGCATCATGCTGTGTACAGGGATATCCTGGACGAATACCTTCTCCAGGGTGCTCAAGAACTCAGAATGGGCCGAAGGTTCACCTTCCAACAAGACAATGACCCTAAGCACACAGCTAATATAACGAAGGAGTGGCTTCACAACAACTCTGTGACTGTTCTTGAATGGCCCAGCCAGAGCCCTGACTTAAACCCAATTGAGCATCTCTAGAGAGACCTGAAAATGGCTGTCCACCAACGTTTACCATCCAACCTGACAGAACTGGAGAGGATCTGCAAAGAGGAATGGCAGAGGATCCCCAAATCCAGGTGTGAAAAACTTGTTGCATCTTTCCCAAAAAGACTCATGGCTGTATTAGATCAAAAGGTTGCTTCTACTAAATAGACTGAGCAAAGGGTCTGAATCCTTAGGACCATGTGATATTTCAGGACTTCTTTTTTAATAATTCTGCAAAAATGTCAACAATTCTGTTTTTTTCTGTCAATATGGGTTGCTGTGTGTACATTAATGAGAAAAAAATGGCTGCAATATAACAAAGAGCGAAAAAATTAAGGGGGTCTGCATATTTTCCATACCCACTGTATCTTGTTTAACACATACATCTTCTCATCATTTGCTATATCCAGCAAAGTAAATTCTCACAAAACTGTATTTACTGCAAGGCAAATTTAGATGTCTTTCCAAAAACAAAAAAGACACCAAATATTAATGTAAAGAAGTCCATATAATTCATACATTTATGCACACATGAAAAAAACAAAAAGTTCAGAATTCACAGGTACAGTATGTGTATAGTGTAACAGCAAATAGCTTGTTTAGAGCTTCTAAATTTTAGACATTTCAAGTTGCGATACCGAACTGGACCACATAGAGATGCCAAAAAAAAAAAAAACATAAACATAAACCAACTGCATTGACCTGACTGCATTATATACTACAGTACACGGATTCATTCAGAATTTACTAAACAATATGCAAAACATAAAAACATGATCCTGAATGTGTGGAAACTATGAGAATGTACTGCAAAGTGTCTGTGTATAAATGAAATGTGCGATCGGTGCATCGGGAGCGCATAATGACGTAAATTACATCAATGACACAGTTGCACATGTAATAAACGGCCACTGATATGATTGGCTAATGTCATTGCATAGGAAAAAGTATCAGTGCCCTCACTGCTGCATGCGAGTAGGCATATGCAAATGTAAAAAGATCATGTATGACATGATCTTTTACATTTGCATGTGCCTACTCGCCTGTCGTGTCTACTTTACATTTATATTCAAATTGCAATTGTGCATCTTGTTTGTTAGCTCGATTCTATTCTGATTGATGCACAACCCTGTTAGTCGAGTCTCCTGTGTGCTTCATATGTTGTTTGGTTGCCAGCGACATATAAATCTGCGGATTGCAGGGCTTTGACACAGCATCCTCTAGGAAGGTCTTTAGATTTCAGTTGGAGTCGTCCCTGTGCTCTATCACACTCCGGCAGATATCTGCACTGAAAATCAGCGCTTCACTTTCCTTTAGACAGTCAATGCAGGGTTCAGAAACGGTGGCCTTTGACAGCTGTGGCACACAGGCACAGCAGGAGATGAAAACACTGATTCTATTATAAGCCTATGTCTTCTTGTATAGAGGTCACACTGAAAGTCTGGTCTCAGATATTAATTAAAAGTTTTGAAAAATATGAAAAGGTATGTAAATGACTAATTTATAATTAAATAAACACATGTATATATGATTATTATTACTATATATATTTTCAAGGAATTGAATGAATTTGAAAGTTACAGCTGTGATATAATCACCCCCAGTCCTCTCACCAAGAGATGTGCCCTAGTTTCTCCTGCATCCGTGTTTTCCTCCTTGCACTGTTGTGTATTTATAATGCTAAATGACGGTCTAATGGGAATGGGAGCCGAGTTCTTTCACGCACTCTGAAGGAGTCTGCTGTTGGATTCTTGGGGTGAAATTAATGCTGTAAATATTTGCTTCAGCACATTTTCGAAGACTTCTCTATATTAATTAATAAACAAAAAAACGAATTTATTGCAGATTAACTCAAACTTTTTAAAGTAGACTTTAAAGTCAACATGACATGAAACCCATTTTAATTTATGTAATCTGATGTATTTTAAAGTGAATGATAGTTCATTGAGCATGAGAAATTTATTGCAGGACTTTATTGCAATAAACATTTTGGAGTTGATTGGATGATGCTGTATTACATAACAGCATGGAATCATGTATGTGCACAGGAAATTGTCCTAAATATCTAGATATGCTGAAGCATTAAAGGTGGACTATGCAACTTTTCTGACTTCTAGAGGGCGCCTGTTCAAAACAAAGGTGTAACTTGATGATGCCAAGTTTGAGCGCAGAATCTTGGGACGTGGTCTTCACCTCACAGCCGGTGCGGAAGAATCTGGATAGGACTCAGGCAGAAATGATGTTCATGGATGTGGTTATTAACATTACTGTAGTATGAAGCAGAGCAGGACTGAGTGTTGAGGGAGCTGAGCAAGGCCACTGGAGCGATTGTTATGCAACACATGGCTCGCGAGCAGCGGGACATTTATTATGTTGGGACACAGTCGCCGGCGCCATTTCCGCTTTTCCAGTCATGAGTATGAGGCAGCTCTGTTTACCATATTAGATACATTTAAGTGTATTGAAAATGATTTTATGATGTTACTCTGTCCACTTGTCGGCGGCTGCTATGACACTTGTTGCACACTGCAGTGAGAGTAAAGTGTTTCTGCAAAATAAAACCGGAAACCGAGAGTAACGCAGATATGACGCCATTGACAGGCGACTCCCTCAGACATCCCAGTTCCTTGGTTAAAATAGCAATTTTCTCACAATTTACAAATAGTTGGAAATTTTTAGGATATTGTAAGAACTCAATTGAACAAAATAAATAACACTGGCCTAGTGTTTTTTGGATATTTTACTGCAAATAGAGCAAATTTTACTCCTACATAGTGCATCTTTAAAAACGGGGCCAAGCCCAACCCATGAAAAAGAACCTCACACCATAATCCCCCTCCACCAAACTTTACACTTGGCACAATGCAGTCAGGCAAGTCCCGTTCTCCTGGCAACCACCAAACCCAGACTCATAGACTGGATAGCCAGACAGAGAAGCTTGATTGGTCACTCCAGAGAACACTGCTCTAGAGTCCAGTGGCGGCGTGCTTTACACCACTGCATCCGATGCTTTTGCATTGCACTTGGTGATGTAAGGCTTGGATGCAGCTGCTCGGCCATGGAAACCCATTCCATGAAGCTCTCTACACGCTGTTCTTGAGCAAATCTGAAGACCACATGAAGTTTGGAGGTCTGTAGCTCTTGACTCTGCAGAAAGTTGGAGTCCTCAGCATGTGCTGACCCACTCTGTGATTTTATGTGGCTTACGAGTTGCTGTAATTGCCAATTGCTTTCAACTTTGTTATAATACCGCTAACAATTGACCATGGAATATTTAGTAGAGAGGAAATTTCACTGGACCAAGGTAGACGAGCGAGAGACGTGGGAAGAGCGAGCGAGACACCGGTCTCGAATCCTCTCATGAGGGAGCTTGGAGGCATATAAGAGAGAGGACCAGGTCTGGACTTTATGTTGTGTTTTGTTTATGCTTTATTATGCTTTTTTATTAAACTTACCCAAATACAAGTGTTGATAAAAAATTTTTTTTTAAAAAGAGTGCATGAAGCTAGAGTAAAATGGGTTATTTTGTTTAAAAGCAGAGGCTCTAATCTTTTTATATAATGCATGTTCAGATATTCATACAACAAAATATTCTGGGGGACATGCACATTTTGTGAAAATGATCAAAAATGCTGATGGTGGCTGGCAACTTAAAAAAACAACAACAAAAAAAAACATGAGATGCACAATAATTACTGTAGTACTGTAGTTATGCACTTACTGCAGATCTGCAGTGCATGTATAGTGCATGTTTACATTGAAAAACAATTAAAAGCATTATTAGCATAATGACTCGTACATGTTTATGCCAGTAATCTTCAATCTTCATTCACACACAGCATCATACCGGTAATTTACTGCTAATATTCAAATTTCCCATGCTAGGAAACTGCCAGAATTGATTTACCTGTATTTTTGAAAAGGTCCTGTTCACTAATGATCTCTTAACGCTAATTTCCCAGCAATTTAACAGTAAAGACTGTTTGTGTGAAAGGGGCATGAACAATATCATGTAAACAGGATCAATTTTGATTTCATGTTGATATGATGTGTGCTTGTGTGTTTATACAACTTTGTATATGTATGCCATTAAGCCCCCTCATGCTAAATATCTTGGGCAGATGTGGGCACACATAGCATTTGGAACTAGTGATTTTGATGACCTGCTGCTCTTCAGAAGTCTTCTGGTCGTTTTACAGCTAGTGAGTCACAAGTAAACTGATGCAGTTTCACGGCAGCATCTCTTGTCTTCTATCACATACTCCCACGTCTGCTATCAGACAGAGTCGAGCAAAAGTGCTCCAGAATTTGACGCTGACTCACTTGGCAGAATACGGGATTGTTTTCTTCACATTTTAACACCAACATACACAGGGTGCACGTTTTCAAAGTGCAAGTTCTCTGTGTAAACTACAAAAACATGAATGTGACATCATGCGCATAAATGTTATGTGTTCAGTTTATAGGCACATAGTGTTTCTTTACAAAGTGATATCGCCATCTACTGGCCTGGCATGAATAATACAGCGTTTTTACTCATTTTCACAGATCCATGTGAACGGGATAGTTTTGACCACGTTGCTGTCTGTACTCAAAAAAACACAAAGGAAAAACGTTTCATCATTGTTGTGTAAAGGTACCCTAAATTATCTTATTTAATTGTATTTATATATAAAATTCTTCTAATTAACTCAAATTACCTTCAAATGGACAGTGTGACAAATTTCTGTGTCCAATAATGATGTGAAACAAAACACTGTTAAATGCTCGAGCTTACAGCAGGATGGATTCTGATTGGCTGTCAATGTTTTTAACGTTCATCAGCTGGATAAAATCATTCTGAAAGTGATTCCAATGATAATGTTTCTCTGTGCTGTTGTCGTTATAGCTGTGGTGTGAACTCTGCTATTCTTTTAGTATTGAGAATAGGGCTGCAACAACTAGTCGATAAAATCGATAATAATCGATAATGAAAATCATTGACAACGATTCTCATTGATTGATTAGTCGGGTCTGCTCTCTGTACGTAAACCTTCCACCAGTCGCACCAAATTACAGCACTGAATAATGCATTTTTATGGACAAAATGTGCATCTAGAACAAGTGGAGTGGAAACAGAGTGAGCTGATGCAGGAAAGGTACATGATACAAGTGCCCAAAACATGAGAATTGTTTATTTTAAGCTTCAAGCGAATGCATTAGCATTTAACATACGCTTTTAGTCATGCGCTTTGACAGATGTGTGTGTGTCTGCGTCCTCAGCACAAAACGTTCATTTACAGGTTATATCCACTGATCTATTTAGAGAACAGTAGTTATACCCGCATCTGTAAATGCTACTAATCGACGCAAGTATTTCCATTTTGCATTAAAGCGCGTCTTGATTGTCCGCTTTAAACTTAAAACTTCACTGAACGAGCTCGCGCATGCGACAGAACGCAAACAGAACGCAGTCGATAGGGACACAATTAATATTTAGCGCAAAAACATTAATTTAGCTGAAATATCTGCTGTTGGACGCTAAATTTAGGTTTAAAAGTCAACATGTAATTCAAGTACTTTATGAGAGTATTAACTAAAGGGATAACAGCGTGTAAGTGAATATGAATGTAAGACATTTCTACAGGATAAAGAAATGACAGTAACAGGTTTTTTGTAATGATAGATATATTCACTATGTATGTTTCTGTAGCACTCAGCTGACATGTTTGTTTGAAGGACATCATTGGACAGGATGTGGAAGTGTGTTTTGTCAATAAAATAAAAAAATGACCTTTTTATCCGATTAATTGGTTTATCCGATTAAAAAATTATCGGCCAACTAATCGATTATCAAAATAATCGCTAGCCCTAATTGAGAACGATCTTTCGAACTCTAGATATCTTTATCGTTGTCTTTATAGTTGTCATCTTTGGTGTGAACGGGCCTTTAGTTGCACAGAAAGATCTTACATTTATTTCACATTTCCATCAGTAGGAGGTGGATGAGCTGACCAAATCATTCTAGATACCTGTTTTTTCAGTCATGGTCTCGGAGTATTCCAACACTGCATATGTTTGCCGTCATTATCTAACATACAAATGCAATTTTACAAGCCCATTAGTGAGTATTTTATATACAATATATAGTAGGCCTATGACATTTTTGTTTTAGATTTTGGTAATGTTTATGCTTTCATGTCTTTAATTTTTATATTTGTGACCCTGGACCACAAAACCATAAGTCATAAGTCTCACGGGTATATTTGTTGCAATAGCCATCAATACATTGTATGGGTCAAAATGATCCATTTTCAAGTAAAGATCATGTTCCATGAAGATATTTAGTACATTTCCTACCGTAAATATATAAAAATGCATGATTAGTAGGAATATGCATTGTTAAGGACTTCATTTGAACAACTTTAAAGGTGATTTTCACCCTCAATTTTGCACCCTCAGATTCAAGATTTTCAAATAGCTGCATCTCGGCCAAATATTGTTCTATCCTAACAAAAAAGCGTAAGAAAGCTTATTTATTCAGTTTTCAGATGATGCATAAATCTCAATTTCAAAATGTTGACCCTTTTATCGTTCAGGGTCATATTTGTTCCAGTCATGTTTCCTGTTGTCATGTGATTTTCTTTGTCCACCGTGTGATTATAGTTGTGTTCGTCTTGAAGCGGGGCTGTGCAGACTGATCGGTGTATGCTATCAAAGTACCGCAAGAGTGTCTAGAGAGCAGACACCTCTTGTCTTTTGGTCCATTTAGTTCATGTGTTATGTCCTCACTGGTTCCTTTGTCTCATGTGTCATGTTCCCATTGGTTTATTGTCTTATCTTGGAATTAGTTCTGTCTATTGGTTCATTGGTTCTTTTTTGATTAGTTCAACTTTGTCATTGGTTGGGACCTTTCATGACTAATAAAATGTATGTGCTTTATGATAGTCTGATATTCTGTTGCACGAACTCAACTCTAGGTCAGACTGTGCTAGTTATCTGGATGCATTTTTAGATGATTTCTTAGACAAGCGGATTTCTTGGGTCCAACTACATTAAAATACTGAATCCATTAGTCCTCACAGGAATGTGGTTTGACCAAGATAAGACATAAAATGACTCTGCGCTGACAGGAAGCAAACATATTAATGATGATTTGATAGGCTCTTGACAGGCAATTAATTCATACACCCTTACCCAATGACCGCCAATGACATTCTGTCTTGGTTCACACTCAGTGGGTGTGATGACTTTGCTGAGTGTACCAAACTTTTTTAATTATATGGTGGTCGTCCTAATGGCAGTAGAACAATATTATTGTGCTTATGCTTTGCGACACACATACACACGAGATAGTCAATATTTTGGAATTACTGCAGTGTACTGGTGTATTTAAAAAGAATGGTCCCTTTTGGACATTGTTGACTATAAGTAACTTTGCAACTTTATGTCAACTTATTCTGAAACCTAACCCTACCAGTCTACTAATACTCTAATAACACTCCAATGAGAGTTAGTAGACATGTAGATACAACATTACTTATAGTCAACAGAATGTGTAAAAGGGATCATCAAAATAAAGTGAAACCGAAATATTCCCTTTAGAGGACAATGGCAGAACAAAGAGTGCAAAGTAAAAATGACTGAAGACCATACTTGATTTAAAATGACATTAATTGCTAGCAGCCTACAGGAATTTCCAGCACTTTGCAGGGAGATTAAGGACATTACTGAAATTCTAAATCAATTTATTTAAGCTATTACTGATGTCTTACAGTTACTGTTATAGTTACTGTACATCCAGCTTGGAATCAGTTGCATAAGCACAACTACTTTGTTAAGGTTGGGTTGTAAGAAACTACTCTGATCAAATATCAGTTAACTAAGGTGTAATCGGTTTAATTTTTCATATTCAAATTAGAGCAATCTGCATTTATGTAACTGACCAAACAAGTATCTTAATAAACAAAAATAAACAATAATAATAATTTATTATTTATTAATCTTTGATAATGTTATTTCCCTGTCAGTCACATTCAACGTTATGTCAATGACTAACAAAAAGGCTGTTTAATTTGGGAGCCCCAATCACCTCTGAGTTTTAGAAAAAACGGCAAATAGAATTGGCGAGTGGAATTTGCGTGCCGAGCCATTCCCCTGTACAACCACTCGTTCAGATTTTTACTTCTCAGCTGAGTGGTTGCACACAGCAATCACTCTTTCCAATCAACTGCTAAGAGAGCTTAAAATAATTTCAGAAGGGATCACTCTTGGCTGGAAGATCTAAGGCCCATTCTGTGGTGTTTCACCATTGACAGAACTACCTTGGGCTCCCCTTCACCAACTACACCTTGTCCTGAGCACTCGTGGTTGGATGATTGGTTTCAGTGTGTGGCACACAGTTCACAGCTGTTTTCTGCCCCAGTGCCTTTCTTCTTTCTTGTTACTACCTGAAGCCACTTTGCAGCCTCCTCCACTCTCACTACCCTCGATGGTGGGGGCGCCAGGGGGTACATGGAGATTCTGCAGTTGGAGTGTGCAGTTGTGGTGCATGTGTTCCCGCAAATTGCTGACACTGTCAAGGATTCCGATCAGCAGTTCTCTGCAGTTCAGAAACAGATGGAGGCCATTAAGCACGTCCTACCCCTGCATGTTCCCTCCACCACCAAGCTGCAGGCTGTCCTCCAATCTGCTTGTTGCAGAGCATTATTTCTGTTATTATTTCTGGTACCCAATTTTTCAATAAAAGAGCAGTTTCTTCAATATCTGCCCCATACCGGGCATGGTCTGGCAGTGAGCAACGCTTTGGGTGCTTCTCAAACAGAAGGCTGCATCTTAGTGAGGTTGTGTTCCTCATAGTCTGAGGCTTGTAGTCTAGACTCTTGGTGGAGATGGTATGGTAAGTGTGCATGGCTATGTCACACATATTCCCGCCTCAACAGTCATGACACGAAAATACTATTAAAATGTAATTTTGGAAAAATATTTAGAATTAAAAATCTTTGTATTAACTGGCTTTCTATTAATATAATACAGTGAACTGCCAGTGAACTGCCTGTGGTCCCCCAGTGGCTTGCATTATTGAACGTTTAGTGTTAAGGGATTCATTTACACCAAATAAAAGATAACATGTATGCCTTAATCTCCGAAAGCAGTTTTGCAGTTATTGCATATTTTTTCATTTTATTTACATTCTACATTTTATAATGAACAAGCTTAGTGCCAACTCGTTATTTTTTGTGAATTGGAATGTTTGCAAAGGATTGTGGGTGATTAAAGGACGCGAAGGATACATTTGATGCATCCTTCAAAATGAACTGAATTAAAGATTTGAAACAAAGGCTGCCTTCGAAGGATCCATCATGTTGAGATGACCTTCGGCGGTGTTTGATGACGTGGTATCCGAGAAATGCAGCCTTACTAGGACCCAGTCTTTCATTTGAGAAGCACCCTATGCTTCCTCATTCCCAGCCCCACCTTTCATATTCTCTAAGAGGGTATGTTGCTTGCATCACACAGAGCCTGCGAGCCTAGCTAGCGCTTCCCAGCCCATCCCATCCCACTGGCTCATGTGGACAATCAGACTTGGCTATGTGATTCAGTTCGCCAGGCATCCCGCAGGCTCAGCCTTGGCGGCAGGCAATGACGCCCGTCCTTCATGTGGAGATTGTGGTTCTACTGGCGAAGGACACAGTAGAACCTGTTCCTCCAGCCAAGATCAATCGTGCGGCCGACATGCTCTCACGACAGCTCACGCTCCAGGAAGAATGGAGACTCCTAGGAAAGCACAACTTGGTCGTCAGGTTCCTGAGAGGCACCAGTTTGCAGAGAGCTCCCTTTGAACCACTGGAGTCAGTTGAGCTTAAGATCCTGTATTATAAGACAGCTCTCCTGACTGCACTCACCTCCACCATTTTCGGTCAGTGAATTGTGCCTTGAGTTCAGGCCGGCCTCTTCTCATGGGATCGTAGGATCCCGGCCCGGATATTTGCCTAAAGTTCCTACTACCCTGGGTCCAGGTGGTTCACTTGCAAGTCGCCCAAGGCAAGGCAAGGCAAGTTTATTTATGAAGCACATTTCATGCACTATGGTAATTAAAAGTGCTTTACACAGAAAAGGGAACTCAAATAATCACAAATTAAAAGTAAGGAAAATGAAAACTGTTATAAAAGGAATTAAAAGAGATACAACGATGATGCAACTATAAAATGATTTAAAAGAGTAAAAGATGATACATAGATACACTTCTCATCTGGCAGACCCAGCCCTAGCATTGCTGTGTTCCTTTTGCGCCCTGTGTATTTACATGGACCGCACACCTTCTTTGCTTGAGTGCCTTCTTTGCTCTCCAGGTGAGTTCTCCACTTGCCGATCCCTGAACTGAGTTTTTTCTCTGAGCACCCTTCTGCAGTCAGATGCTATGGAGGCAATCGACACCAGGCACAGTACTTGAAATACATGCCCAGTCGGTCAGCCCTTGTACTGGGCTAGATGACTCATATTTTGTGATTCCCCCTGGGTAATCCCATATGTGTACTCTTCCATGGTACGGGTTCCCTGTCGGTAAACCTGTGTAGTTACTATTGCAGATTCTGCTCAGCCCCGCCTCTGCATTTGTAGTAGTTCCATCCCTGTCTAGACAGGACCGCAGAGATCTTCCATATGTAGCATTGCCCCTAGGGTCAGTCTAAATGTGTATTTCCACAATTTCCTCCCTATGGGTAGGATGTAGCCTCCATAGTATCCCTCTCCACCTGGAATAGGTTTGCTTTCTCACTGTTAACAAAATTCTGGTCATGGCTGTAAGGAAAAATAGAAAGAGAGCTGAAGCACTTTTCCCCTGAACTAACATATCAGGAACAGCAGCTATGACCGGTAAGCCCTGTCCCTTCCACCCTGTAGTCATGGATGACTATCAGGACACTACAGCTTGCCAGCATGTGTATCTCCAACACTTGTAACACAGTTCAGTGGTTGTGGTGCTTTCCATAGAGACCCCATTTTTCACTCTTTGACATTATTTAGAACGAGACTGACAGTAATGGAACATCTTGGTTACTAATGTAACCCTTGTTTCCTGATGGAGGAAATGGAGACAGTATGTCCCTCCTGCCACAACAAAAAAACATTAATGAGTGGATGCATGCCGCCATTCTTAAATGCCCATATGGGAGAGTGACTTGGCATGTAAATTCCATTGGAAACCTTTGAACCTTTGAAACTTTTTTTGTGAAAAAGATAATGTACTAAATTATGTAAATACTCTTACTAAACGAAGTAACTGAGCAGCAGAGACATTTGTTTGGCTGTTTCACAAAGAGGTGTTGTGTAATTGTTCTTGGCCAATGAGTGATATGTGAGGAAGTGGACAAATGCTGTTTTAGTTCTGAAGCCAAGGCATAGTAAATCCTTTTTTTTTAATGATTTCTTTATTTTGAGTAACTTCAAGAGGAGAGCCAGTCGGAAAAAAAGGCTTATAAAGAATGAAACAGCTTTTTACTATGTGAATTTCAATAAATGTGCAATGCTTTCAATGTTCAGTTTCTGTCCTTGTTACTTTGGCACATTCACGAGAGTTCATGAAAGAATTAGTGATGTCCAAATCAAGAACAAATCGATTTCTGCGTGTGTATTACAGAAACATCTTAACTTTAGAATCCTCTTATCTGTTTGGTAACCATGGCAATTTCAGTTAGGACCGCATTTAGGACAAAGGCTATTACAGAATGACATTTCTTTAACGCATAATCTTATCTTAACTATGGATAGGAAACAGGTATTACAGAAGCATCCTAACTCGACAAAAAATCCTAAAAGCTGTCTTAACTTTAGGACAACCCCACTGGTGTCCTAACTTCAAACATTTTTGAAATCCAACAGTAAAAATCACAGTACAAAAATCCTTTTTCGAGAGAGTGTTACATTTATTAATTATATAAGATGAAAAGCAGTAACGTTTTGATGTTGGAGAGACTTTTGTCGGACCCAGAGGATGTGCTGTGTTCTGATGATAAAATGCTTGTAAATAGTTACAGACTCCCACGACACATGATTTTGCAGTTAATTGCGAATAACATTACACACTGCCTGGCATACAGTTGGTTTGACGCTGAAAGTTCGATATTCGCAAATTTAAGGACCGTCTCTAAAGTTACTTCATACGACATTTGTAGACCGACACATTTCTAACTTCAATAGCATTTGAACGGAATATGTAAAAGGTGTGCATCATAGCTGACACCTAGATGGACACTTAACAGTTGGTTTTGATACTGTACGTCATTCCGTGCTATTGAAATGCTTTTGAAGATAGAAATGTGTATACCAATGTATGTAACTTTAGAGACAGTCCCTAAATTTCGAACGTCTAACGTCAAACCAACTCTATGCCAGGTCAATCTTCAAGTGACTAAGGCCTTATACTTTTTTATTTATAAAACAGGCTTTAACTTTTCAACGGAGCTTATCAAAATTCCATTTTCTGCCGCATTGGAATTAAAAGCATGCCGTTGTTTATCCATTTTGATTTTAAGTTTACCTCAGAAGCAGTTTGCGTTGTTGGTTGCTTGGCAACAGACCTGACAGTTGATTACCGAACTCGATTGAGCGGTTTAAGATTTCCTAACTACAGATAAAATGAGATTTTGTTAGATAGGATAAGAATCCTAAATCAAGTTAAGATTTGTTTCTGTAATACAAAATTGTGAAAAATCCTATTATTAACTTATCATATCTTAAGTTAAGACCTAAGATAGAAAGTTTCTGTAATATGCCCCCTGATTCACATTTTTTCACTTATTTGGCCGATCCAGTTTACAAAATTGGTCCGAATGACTTATTCATAAATTCGACTAATTGATTAACAGTGACTTAAATTTAGCTGTTTGTTACACAAAGTTTTCATATAAATTTGAAATATTGTGTACAAGTCATATGAAATATTTGCATGATACTTTCTGCCCCCATTGATAATTCTTCATAATGTTCTTTTATTTTCCAAAATCATGGGTTTGGAATATTCATCTAATCCTTTATAGCCATACCTACACTTGTGTTGTTAAGAGCGCATCTATGTGTGCTACTGTAGTTCAATAGCTTTTGAAACAGAGCTTTTGTTTTCCTTCAGATGAAAGCGATATTGGGATGGTGGCACATTGAGAGCCACTAATGCTCTTCTGGATGGCAGTGGTCATTGTTTAAAGTGTAAGAGCAGTGGAGTGTGTGATGAAGAGCTGTGGCCATAGTCATTCCCTCTCTCTGTTTCAGTGGAAAAATATTCCTGCACTCTGCACTAATATTCCTATTCTATTGCTCTTTTTCCCTTTTCTGTCACATGCTTTCTATTCCCTCCCGCAAGCCTATTTACTTCAGTTTCATATCCCTGAGTGAGCGTTTGCTAATTGAAGCACACACACACTTGCGTGTCATGAATTAAACACACTTTCATCCCTGAGACACGGATGAGCCACAGTCAGGGCAGAGCGTGTCTGCTCTTCTAGATTTTGATGTGTGCAGCAGAGCAGGTGTAAAAAAAAAACAGGAGATGGTTATTAATATTTATTTCATTTCTCGTTACAGAATGCTGAAAGCAAGGGATTACATTTTCAAGAGAAAATTTAGAATACAGTACTTTTTTTATTCTGTCCTGAGTGTACCTCCTTACTACTATGCAAGGTTATTCGTTGATATGGCTGCTCATTTGGTAGAGAAAGACTTTAGTAGTTTTTGTTTTGACGTGCAGAATATATCCACACCTGCACTCATAAAGTGGGCATTTACTGCAACAAATCATCACTAACGTTTTTTGTATGTTGCAGAATTTAGATGCTTGCTTGAGTATTTTAGGAGAGAGTGATCCAATTATGTCAAGCTACTTGCTTGTATTTACTAAATGAAAAGACATTATAAGCACATCAATAACACACACACACACACACACACACACACACACACACACACACACACACACACACACACACACACACACACACACACACACACACACACACACACACACACACACACACACACACACACACACGCACACACACATACGCACACACACATGTTGTGTTCCCATGTTTTATGGGGACATTCCATAGGCGTAATGCATTTTATACCGTACAAACCGTATTTTCTATCCCCTACACTGCCCCTGCCCCTAAACCTACCCATCACAGGAGACATGCTGCATTTTACATTTTCAAAAACATCACTTAGTGTCATTTATAAGATTTTTCCTCATGTGGACCAAAAGATGTCCCCACAAGGACAAGGATTTTGAATATTGCCATCTTTGTGGGGACATCCCCATACCGTAGGGGATTACCAGTCCACACACACACACACACACACACACACACACACACACACACACACACACACACACACACACACACACACACACACACACACACACACACACACACACACACACACACACACACACACACACACACACACACACACACACACACACACACACACAGCTTCTTCAGTTTAATCCATAACCATACATCATGATGCAAATATGGGTGTGCTTTCCATGAAATAGCTAACAATTACATACTTTACCCAAAACAACGATAGTTCACCAAAAACAATATTAATAAATAATTATTAAAAAAACATCATCATTTACATGGCCTCAAAAACCTGTATCTTTTACTTTATTTTTTAAAAGGTATTATTGTGTCACTGCGTTGTATCATACTTTATTGTATTGTTATACAATAGAAGTGAATGGCCACCAAAGCTGTTTCATTACCAACATTCTTCAACATATCTTCTTTTGTGTCCTGCAGAAAAAAAGAAGAAAAAAATAGGGAAACAAAGACGCCATACAGGTTTGGTATAACATGACCCAGAAAGAAATTTAAAAATGTAAAAAAAAAAACACACAAAAAAACAACAACCTCTTGGCTAAACCAAGGCAAAATTTCCACTGCCAGTGAAAATTTGAAGTGGCCCTATATGAAAAATGACCTTTCATATTTCTAAGTGAATGAAAACATCCCAAAAGTTTTAAATCCGAAAGTGCACCGTATGTAAAGTTATTGTCTCTTGAGTTATTGTATCTAAAATTATTGTCTCTCAAAAGTAAGAGTCGACTCAGAGTCAATTAAACAAATCGTTTTTAAATCGAATCCCAAGACGTTTCACTGGGACGTCAAGATGAAACATTAGCATATTGCCTGCATTTTCAGCCTCGCTTGGCATTTTGATACAGTTCCAAAACCTGCACCTAAATAAATAAATAAATAAATAAATAAATAAATAAATAAATAAATAAATAAATAAATAAATTTGTCTGTTACACTGAACTAAAAAATGGCGACAGACAGCAAGATGAATCAGATTACAGCATGTCACTTCTCAGACATTCTTACTCCGATTCTGCATGTTCAATCGTCCTGAAGTGCTATAAACTACATTGACACTTACCATTGAGAAAGGTCCCCAGTTTGCGATTGACTTTCTGGTTCATCAGCAACTCTGGACGTTTTCTCGTCGGACTCTGGCTTGAATTAGTAAGGTAAAATTGATCTCATGTCTGTTCATACACTGTATAAAATGTTGACAAGCCGTAATCCAGTAATGGTGATAGGCGCTGCACGTAGTTTACCAATCACAACTGACTGGCTCATCTGACTAGGCCTGTCATGATTATGAAATTTGGCAGACAATTAATTGCCTAAAAATGTATTGTGGTTATGCAGATTAATTGTTGGTTTTAGGGCTTTGATGATTATGAATTAATTATCTGTTTTAGGGCTATGTCATACTTTTTTCATTCATTCATTAAATAATTTTGATGAATTTTAGTTCAAAATTTTAACTGTAATATTACAGTTAACAGCTTTAAATATATATATATATATATATATATATATATATATATATATTATTTATTTTTTTAATTTTTTTTTTTCAGTACATTACTTAATATAAATATATAATTATTGTGCAGATTTGTAATGGGGCAACAAGATATGATAGATACGACAGAACAAGATAGGCTTTTAATAATCTTTAAGTGCGCAAAACTATGATAATATATTAAATGCTTCAAAACTACAATCCTTGCTTCTTTGGGCCCTATCATACATTCCGTGACACAAGTTTTTTTTTGCTAGTTTCAGATTTATGCAGTTATCATTTTCACGTCTAGTGCCACGTTGTTTAAATAGCAAATGCACTTGTGCCCATCTGTGCGCCCATGGGCATGCTGGTCTGAAAACCAGGTGTGTTCAGGCGCATTGTTGGTGCGTTGCTATTTTGAGGAACTGAAAACGACTGCTCCATTGACCAACAAAAACCTGGTCTAAAGTCAATAGCGCAGTATTTTTTGTGTTATTTAAAGGGTGTGTTAGTAATATGAATCTAAAGGCGGGTGCACAACGCGCATACACTCTGCTTATTACACACACAGGTGTCACAGTTCTCTGAGAGAGGACTCAAATGCAGGAATGAGTGATCAGGGGTTTATTAACAAGACAGCTGACAAAGACAAGGAATGGTGAGGATGTGAACACAGTCCAAACAGTAGACAGATCAGGAACACAATCACAGGCAGAAAGAGGAGCCCCTATAATTAGCTCCAGAAGGTTGCAGAATGGAGAGCAATATGTCAAAGCACAGCGAGAAACAAGACAGGACCAAAAGGCAGTACTCACACATAGCATAACAGTACATTTAGGCACAACGTATAACGAACCAGCAACACATGAGGGAAAGAGCACACGTTATAAAGGGAGCAAGAGACATGAGGAACAGGTGAACATACTTAGACTAACAAGGAGCAGAGAACATGAGGGAAAGGTGAGCACACTCAGACAAGGAACAGGTGAGCACACAATTAGTGAACCGCGGACTAAACAAGGGGGTGTGGTAACAGGAAACAAGGAAGTAAGACACAAGGATCACATGGCAAACACAAACCAAGACAGAGCCATGTGTTCAAGCACAACACAAACAAAGACACACTAAACAATGACAAAACAGACAGAGCTGTCAGAGGAGAACCCTGACAACAGGGATGCGCAGCAGCACCCAAACATTTTTAAATATTAAAAATAAAAGGATTCCTCTCTGGAGAAGCGTTCAGCGAGTTCAGTCTTTCCACTCGCAAATTCCACCATGTAAATAGCGAATCTGCCATGGTCTAGTTAAAACTACAGCCAACATTTTACCTATTTTACTCTGGCAAATATAGCATAATGTGACTTCTTTCTTCTGCCAATTAGTGACAACACATCTGTATCTTCTGCAGGAGGAGGCCTATCACTGCACTCACTGCTGTAAACATTCCCTCCAGCTGTTCAGTACAGAAGACTCAACTCTTAGAAGACAGATGCACTGTATTGATCCCTGAGGGGAATTTCAGGAGTAATGAGCAGTCTTAGCAGAGGATGGTTTCTATCCGTTGACTTCTAGGCATCTACTGCCACACTCTGCCTAAACTCAGCTCAGATGGGACTGAAACCGCAATCCTTGGTTTAGATGTCCTATGTCTTATGCAGTAAGCCAAGAGGGCTTACACCATGCTACAATACCAAGCCACAGTCAATCACAGTGGTACACTTCTCCATATTCAGGAGCTTGCAGCCAGCAGTGAATGTTTACCCAACAGCCTGCACTGACTCAGATTGTTTACCCATCAGAGTGCTGTTTGACGCTTATCTTAGAGTCTCCAAAAGATGCAAAAGACCCTGACTTCGCTGAAGGTTATATTAAGTGTTATATCACAACTGTGAAAGTAAGTTGTTTTAAGTGTTGCCAGTGGCTTGCTTTATGAAGTACTGCATGTGTTACTATTGTTCATGAACAAAAAAACAAACAAAAAAACCTGTAACGGAGCAAAAGTCTACAGTAAGCTTTTCACACTTGAAATAGTTAACCCTGGTTCGTTTCACACTTCTCTTAACTTACCCAGGGTTAGTTTTTATTTCTGGGTATTCATAAGATGCTGTTTTGCACTGTTAACATTCATATTTGCGGTTTCAGTTTCATTTATTGGACACACAATGCACATGACCTGTTTACATAAATGATCTAGCATTGTACATTCTGGTATTATTTATGGTTATATATAAAACTCTTCTTAACTCCAACTGATGCATTTACCATCATCATTTGACACCCCCACCACCCCACCCCCCCTCAAATGCTGCAACTATTCTTCATAAAAAACATGGTATTTCTGTGACTGTCTAAAGTATGAGAATACGAGGCACGTGAATGGGTTTTCTTGCTGAATTTATGCTGCGAAAACCTCATTCAGATTTACAAATCATCTCAGTATTGCCGTCTGAGCACATCTCTGCTGAAAAATCCATCACAAAATCCTTGTTGATCCAGGCTGGTTTATGCTGGTCTAGGTGGACCTACATTGTTACGCTGTTCACAAACAGAACTGGTGAATGCTGGATTTTTGAACAGGGGTATTACTGCACACGTTTGCAAATCAACACCTATTCAGTATCCAGCATCTTGGCCTGGTCTGATGTGAACTAAGGCCCCATTCCAAATGTAATCCTCAACCATTGTGGTACTCTTTAGAGTCCACAATTTGGTGACAAACTGTTGCATAGGCTGTTGGTTTTTGGGCAACGCTAGACTCTTTTACTGGGACATGAGCCCCAGAGAAATTCAGCTGATGGATAGCTGATGGTGGAGATTACCATATAACGACCTGAGAATAATTTTCTCTGATAGCTTTGCAGCAATCATGTCATGTGTGCATCAGAATTTGTGATGCCAGATTGCGAGTGAATCCCCCTTTTGATCTAATCAGTCAAACAAGCTAATCAGATTGCAAAAAAAGATTAACATTCACTCATGCACTGGTTTCTCATAGTGTAATGTGATAATTTGTGAGTCAGAAAAGCAAAAAGAGGTGCTGGAGGAGGTGAATATTTACTTTTCTAGTTTTTTTAGTTTGTCTGTAATTGTAACTCCCTAGCTACTGTGTATAAAGACAATTTATATCCATATATCTATAACAGTATCTAAATATGAGGAGAGGACAGCAACGCTTCTGATAGTAGACCCAACATAGCAAGTTTTTTGGCTTTTAATATGAATTGAAGATAGTGTGCTCCAAAACAATGTCTCTCACTTCCGCCAATATGGACAATTATTTTGGACAATTATATTACAACTATTTTGAGGACATCACTTTGCACTTCAGTTTGTCTTGACTGTCCAATCAAATGCTCTCTATAATCTGAATCCCCACCCTTTAAACTATAAATAGCCGCTGAAACTGTGGCTAAAATCGGTCACTTGTTCACACATTTACTATTTTCTACATTGTGAATGGCACATAGTGCTCCATATACACTCTCAGAAAAAAAGGTACAGTGCTGTCACTGGGGCGGTACCCTAAGGTACAAAAGTGAAAAGGTACATCTTTGTACCTTACTTACCCCTAAATGGTACATATTAGTACCGTAAAAGGTACATATCAGTACTTTAAGAGTGCATATTAGTACCTTAAAGGTACATATTAGTACCTTTTCGGTTTTGTACCTTAGGGTACCGCCCTAGTGACACCAATGTACCTTTTTTTCTGACAGTGTAGTGGATAGGGAGCAATTCAGACAGTGTAAATATGCTTTGAGTTGAGGCGAATGAAGTGTGGCTTCATGTTAGTGTCAGTGAACCACCGCAACGAGCACACAGTCTGATCCAGGCCAGAAACACGAGAGCACAGAGCAGGTCACATGATCGAGTCGACGCAGACCAGAAAACGTATCGGACCCATTCGAATTCTGCACAGAATGCTGTATGTTAAAGCAATATGGAGGAGATTAGGAGGAAACTGTGGCTTTGATGAACTCAATAGCTCTGGCCAAGCTGTGATATAAACAAAAGGCTATTGGCTATTTTGAAAGGGGGAGGAGCTGTTCTATGTCCCGCCTTGTCCACCTGTTTCTCTGCAAATTACCTCAACACATTAAATAACGCTGCAGGTTTCGAGGCACTTCAGTTGGGCTTTGAAGGGTCTAAACTACTGTCTACAATAGGTGAAATCGGTCAATCAGGTATTTAGATTTGGTTTGGCACGTTGGTTTGTTTAGTTCTAATGGTCTAATGGAAAATTGGACTTTAAAAAATGTATGCAAAAAATAATAGTTAAATAGTTAACATTAACTAATACCCTGATGGACCAAAAATGACTCCCAAATCCCCAAATCCCCAAGCAAGACCCTTGAGAGACTCAGCTTTAATCTGCTAAACAAAAAGCAGTAAACAAATGTGTCATAGAAAATGCTAGATACAGTATTACTGTATTACCAAAACCCACACATAACACAGATATAATGGCCTTTAAGGATCTCTAACACAGACACCTGCATACATGCACACACAAGCATTTCCGTCCAAGATCCGGCTCCAGTCAGCAGTATACAGCCGCATGTGGGAGTCATGAATCACTCTATCAGCCCTCGCTGTTTAACAAATGGGGGATTTTCAGCAAGCTAATAAATACATCAGGAAGCTGAGGCAGCATACGTTAGAAGGATTAGCAGGCACACGCTGCTCGCATCCCTTACTGATCCAGAGCTTTGAAAATGGTGTCCGCATTAAAGTCAACCTTAGAACAGCACAAAGATCAAATGAATCGCTTAAGGTTCAAGAGGGTTTTGGGAATCAGGGATAATGATATTACGTCCCGGCTAGGATTTGACTGTGGTAAAATGAACAGTTTTGAAACTAATTCCTTTAGAGACCTTTTGCTAATCTGGAGACTTTGAGGTCTTGTCCGATAAAACTAAACCTGGAACAAGACCAGAATGAATTTGCATGCTTGGCTGGTTATAGTCCTGGGTTAATGCTAGCCTAGCTGGTGGAGCAACATCAGCATGGCCTTCTAGTTTTCTTCGAGACAAGAGCGAATCCAGAAGAGGGTCAAATCCGAGTTCAAGGGCCAGATTTATGCAAACCCTCTTTTGGTGTAAAAAAACAAACAATTTGTAGGAGTTTCTCTTTTAGACACACAATTTAACGAGAAGAGTATTTAAATGATTCACACAAGGTGATTTACCAAGATTTGCGCTAGTCAGTTTACGTATTTGCACCATTTTAAACCAGATGCTAATTTGTGCTGCTCTAGATTGTGGTGGTCCTTATGGAAATGATTCGGTTCAATTTGCACGTCATCAGTAGATCACGCACACATCATTAGACAACTTTCCACTCCCGTCAGCGTTTTTTTTTTTTTTATTGTGCTCTCACATTAATTTGCCCTGTTTAGTAAATCTGGCCCCAAGTCAAGACAGAGACTTAAAGAAATCTAAACAACTCAGGCTGTGTAATTGTGCTTTCATTCGGGGTGAACACAAATCTCCACAGCACACACATAGTGGTCCTGAGTAGCACAGAATGGATCATAATAGCAAGCCTGCACAAACCACAAAATGTATCCATAGTTTTGTAGTAGTTGAGTCCAGTCTTGAGTCCAAGTCAAGACTGAGTCCAAATGTTCCTGAGTCCAGGACAGGACTAAGACCGTGAAAACATGGACTTGGACTCTATGAAATTTTCGCCTACTGTTTTTTTCGAATACTATGTATTTGGTCCAGAGGTCAAGTTAACCGAAAATGTTCTGTCATTGACTGATTTTATTTTTAGCAGTGTTGAAACAATCTTAAAGCCGTCCGTCATTTTGACAGATTACACTGAGGATTTTTATAATTTGTGACTGTAATTCTCACCCCTGTCCACTGGCGAGCACACTTTTGCTGAATATCAAGGTAATGGTCAATACATGGCTTTATTGTCAAAATGACAAACAATGCGGAAGTCTAATGTGACATTGGACATAATTCTCTGTTGGCATACTGTTCGTATACTATATAATGGGGAAGTATTAAATTTCGGACACATCGATAGTATTTGAAAAACAGTAGGCGAAAGTACTTCTAAAAAAAGTACTAGACCTACTACTTCTGGTGAAATTCGATGGACACTTTACTATCCCAAGAGGGCACAGGAGAGGATTTATGAATGATAGTGAAGACGCTGGAAGGTCACATGACAATGACAACATGACTGATGTAGTACATCCGGATTACATTCATACTATATAGAACATACTTTTTTAATGGTCGCAAGTTCAAATTCAAATATAGTACCTATGCAGACAGTACACAATTTTAGACATAGCTCTGGTCGCAAGTATTATAATGGTTGATTGACCAAGTCAGTCTTGTTGGATAAGATAGTCAAGACGTTTTGTTGAAAAACCAGGACATCAACATCCAAAAGATAGCATGCTGGTTTCCAGCTATGCTGTTATTTTTTAGCAGGGATTCTCAAATACATTAGTATTCCATACTTCAAACACTATGGAGTCCACCTCCACTTTTCAAAAGCTGAAATTATACTCATCAGATTAAAAACCCAATAAAACCCTGTATCTTGTAATTAAGCAAATGTTGGTGACTTTCTCATGGACAGTGAGGACTGAACAGCGCTGCTGGTTTTGCTATCTGCACTGTTCTGCCTGCATAATAGGGTTTGATTGAGGAGCACAAAAGGGAAAGTTTTGAGTCATAGTGCCTTCTGATAGCTTGCTGCTAGGCTGCTTTTATTCTGTAATTTGAATGAAATTAAGGAATTTCTTTAAGGAATATACCAGGATATGTTTAACCCAATGTCTGTGACCAACTGTCAGTTACCGCTGACTGAAATTTCAGCCCTTCAGTGAACACATGATTTGGAAATGTATGAACGATCACACTTTGAAATTGTAAAATTGAATGTTACCATATGATTGGTGGTTGTTTACCAACCCACTTTTTGCTTTTATCCAGGGCAAGGGAAATACAAGCAACTATTCAACAACACTTCATCCTAATTTGCATACAATCTGTCCCGAATTGTATGCATGATTAAAATTTGCATCCCAAATAACAGTAGACCTGTGCTGAAAATAGTATTCCAAAGATGCTCAGATGGTGTACTCAATCAGTGTATTTTTGAAGTGTGCATCTGAGCAGGCTTTTTCAGATAATATCCCTTCGGGGGGTAAGGCTGAATACGAAGCATAAGGTTCGATCCAATCAACAACTGATAGACAACTGAAGTCCCTTCCATATATTACTGTTTTATTACACACACACACACACACACACACACACACACACACACACACACACACACACACACACACACACACACACACACACACACACACACACACAATTCTTACTTTTAAGTATAACTCAGTAAACTCCTAATTACTGCTCCTTAAAAGTTGGTAAAGTATAGTTAAGTTTAGGTATTGGGTAGGATTAAGGAATGTAGAATATCGTCATGCAGAATAAGACATTAATATGTGTTTTATAAGTACTAATAAACAGCCAATATCCTTGTAATATTCATGCTAATAAGCAACAAGTTAATAGTGAGGATTGGGCCCTAAACTTAAGTGTTACCTTTTTTTTTATTTTTCAATAAATTTGGTCCACTATAGTTTAATGGTCAACTTTAGACATTCTGCTAACTAGAAGTAACTTTGCAACCACATGTCAGCTAACTCTCATTAGAATATTAGTAGGCTGTTATTTTGGGAATCATTAAAATAAAGTGTTAGCCGATACTAAGCAGAGAGTCTACTAATACTCTAATGAGACTTAGTTGACATATTGCTTATAGTTAGTAGAATGTCCAAAGTGGACCATCAAAATAAATAGCTATACCAGTCATTCCTACGGTGGCCGAGAAGTGCAAAACAAATTACAATTCCGAAAACAAAATAACAAATTAAACGCAATGACAAGTCCAAAAACAAATTAACAAGTTAGAAAACACAATAACAATTATGGAAACAAAATAACAAATCGGAAAACACAATGACAAATCTAAAAACAAAACAACAAATCAGAAAACACAACGACAAATCTGAAAACACAATGACAAATCTAAAAACAAAACAACAAATCGGAAAACACAATGACAAATCTAAAAACAAAACAACAAATCAGAAAACACAATGACAAATCTGAAAACAAAACAGCAAGTCAGAAAACACAACGACAAGTCAGACAAAACGGAAAAGGTAGGTATATGTGGCGAATGGAATACTGACTGTTGATTGGACGAGACATCTGTCAATCAAGTCATGCAGAACGTAGCTATGGCTACAGCAGGCTGCGGCAGGAAAAAGTTGATTTGAGCATCTCTTTTTTTAAAGGCTAATTTAGTGCGATTAATTATGCAAAAAGAAAAACGTTCATGTTCAATATGCCTACCACTGTCTGGATGAACCCGATCTGATAAGTGAGAGAGCAACCTAGTTCGAGTCTCCCTTTCTTATACCCATCACTTATCAGCTTGGATAGGGCGAGAGGCATTTCATTTTAAATAAAAAAATAAAGTGTCTAACTACTTAATAGACCTACAATATGATAATCTATTTACACTAAATGGCATCTAGAATCTAGAATGACATCTAGAATGGCCTATTCCAGCCGCAAGTTCGGGCCCCGCTCAGAACAGGGCTCTCTCACTTATCAGAGCGGGTTCAGCCTGTCACCATGCGCACTGTAGAAATATGGTACAGACTGCAGTTCGGCCACAGCCCACCGAGATTCAATGGGGTGGTCTGGACTGCAGTGGTCCCAGAGCGGGCTCGGGTTATGGAACAAGAAGTACACTCCCTGCTGGAAAAGGAGGCCATAGAAAGTGTTCCTCCTCCAGAAAGGGCATCGGGGTTCTACAGCCGGAACTTTATAGTTGCCAAAAAGGACGGGGGTCTGCGTCCAATTTTAGATCTGAGGTATTTGAACCCGTCTCTGAGGAGGTTCAGGTTCAAGATGTTAACAATACCTATTATCGTGAAATTCGGTCCGAGGACTGGTTTGTCACGATAGATCTGAAAGACGCATACTTCCACATTTCCATCAGTCCTTCCCACAGGAAGTTCCTGAGGTTCAGTTTTGGGGGCGAAGCATTCCAATATCGGGTTCTTCCATTTGACCTAGCGCTCTCCCCTCGCACGTTCACCAAGTGCATGGATGCAGCTCTGGCTCCACTGAGACTCCAGGGCATCCGTGTACTGAACTACATCGACGACTGGCTCATTTTGGCCCAGTCGCGGGAGATTGCAGTTAGGCATCGAGATGTCATCCTTGGCCACATTCAGAGCTTGGGGTTGAGACTCAACACAAAGAAAAGCGTGTTGACGCCCTCCCAGAGGACCACGTTCCTGGGAGTGGTATGGGATTCAAAGACGATTCGGGCACAAATGTCCCCCGCACGCATCGAGTCAATACGGGCAATGGTCTCCAGCATAAAACTAGGGCCAGTCCCAAGGGCCAGTGCTGGGAGCGTCATATCGCCGGAAATCCGTTTTGACAGACGCCTCCCTCACTGGTTGGGGCGCAGTCATGGACGGGCGCTTTACCCAGGTTCTGTGGCAGGACCATCATCTTTCATGGCATACATATAAATTGCCTGGAGATGTTGGCTGTGTTCAGGGCTCTGAGGAGCTTCCTGACAGATCTCAGGGGTTATCATGTTCTGGTGCGCTCTGACAATATGTCAGTGGTCGCATACCTGAACCATCAGGGGGTCTGAGGTCTCGCCCTCTATGCAGACTGGCGCATCAGATCAGTCTATCAGGTCGATGTACATCCCCGGGGACCAGAATCAGGGAGCAGACATCCTGTCGAGGCAGGGGCTGAGGCCCGGGGAATGGAGACTTCACCCAGAGGTGGTGAAGTCCATATGCGAGAGGTTCGGCCCAGTGGAAGTGGATCTGTTCGCGTCTCGAGAGACGTTCCACTGTTCACTGTGGTTCTCCCTCACGCATCCAGTCCCGCTGGGGTTGGATGCCATGGTATAGACATGGCCGAGGCTGCTACTTTATGCATAAATAGCTCTGCTCCCAGGAGTTCTGGAGAGGGTCCGACAGGACGGGATCAGTCTACTCCTTGTAGCCCCGTACTGGCCGGCCCGAGTATGGTTCTCAGACATCATAGCACTGCTGGCAGGTCCTCCATGGCAGATCCCTTTGAGGAGGGACCTGCTGTCTCAGGCAGGGGGTACAATATTTCACCCCCAGCCAGAGCTGTGGAAGCTTTGGGTCTGGCCCCAGAGGGGGCTCAGTACTTAGAGGCTGGCCTGTCGGCAGGTGTAGTGGAGACCATACTCGGTTCCAGGGCTCTTTCCACGAGAAGGTTGTACGGCTTAAAGTGGAATGTATTTTCCACTTGGTGCAGGGAGCATGAGGTGGACCCAGTTAACTGCCCAGTGGCTTCAGTGCTGGAGTTCCTCCAAGATTGCTTCACTGCGGGGCTTACCCCGTCCACACTTAAGGTGTACGTGGCTGCCATTACGGTTTTCCACGCTCCTGTGAGTGATGGGCCTTATGTGGCACGGCCTACGGTCCTGCAGGCATTTCATCCTCCACCTCATGTGTCGGCTGAAGAGGGGAGATTTCATCATGGATCAGTCTACTGCAGATTTATCTGCGGAAGTCTTCGCAGTGGTTAAAGTCGGACCAGCTGTGTTTCGGGTCTCCTAAGTGGGGGCTGCCCGCGTCCAAGCAGACGGTCAGTAACTGAATCATCCAGGCAATTGCCTTGGCCTTTCAGGTGCGCGGATTGCCTTCCCCTTTGGCCTTCAGGGCGCACTCCACTAGGGGCATGGCCTCTTCTCGGGCCCTTCAAATAGGGGGTCCCGCTACAGAAGATCTATTAAGCAGCCGGCTGGGCTACCCAACACACTTTTATCAGGTTCTACAGTCTGCATCTCCCTGCAAAGGCAGGCGCTAGAGTCCTCTCGTCCTAAGTGTGCCTGGGTTCCAGCTTCACACTAGGGCAGACATGCTTTTGGGTGGCATAGTGGGTACTCATTCCCCATAAGTGTCGTTCTTACTGCGCAGTGGGAGTTCCCTCGAAAGGAAACGTCACGGGTTATGAATATAACCCTTGTTCCCTGAGAAGGGAACAAGACACTGCGTCGCCTTGCCACGCCTCTCCATGTCTGGGAGCGACTTGCTTCATCGCAAAAAAGCTAGCGTGGTTGTAAAACGGCGTCCCTTTATACTTCCGGGTATGCTGTCACTTACTATGTCATGATTTGTTTTGCACTTCTCGGCCACTGTACATTCCACTCGGATGTACATCATAATGCGTAAGAAAATATTTTTTGCTACTTTGATTACATGGCAACTTTACAATGTACACGTCTGAATGGCCAATAAGAAACATTTTGCTGTAAAGAAGAAAATTAAACTTGACTAATTATACAAACATATTTATTCCCAAATAAATGATTCAGTGTTTACCCCCATGGGGTCCAATGTTGTTTCGACTCCAAAATTCTTTGGAATATGTTCCACATATGCATGAGCAAGGTGACAAATAAATCCTGTTTACCATCATTATAAGTGTGAACATGCTACTTACATTGAAAGTGCAAATATCCAACTGTGAGAATTGTTTAACCCCGAAAGAAAGTAGTCTAGCTCTGAGGAAGATCAGCCTCAGAAGCCTTAATTTGGGTAAAAGATACTTTAGAAGAAACTGGGTTGTAACGTTCTTGTAGCCTTCATCATTAGAAAGAAGCATTCACTTCGGGATGATCTCTATAACAGAAAATGTCAGAGCGAAGTGTTCTGGAGGCCTACTGACCTCACAGCTGTAGATGTGTTCTATTTAATTGGCCAGGTGAGAGGCATCCTCTCACTCGCACCAGCTTCCCGGGAAACAGACAGCAGGAGCTCTGAAAGCTTAGAAATTAAACTCGACTGTCAGCCTAATTGGTCCCCTTCCTGTATTGTGTTGTTTGTGTCCTTTCTTCAGTTATGAGAGTTGAAGTAGGCTGCCTCACCGCTGATGCTCATGAGAGAGAGAGAGGCTGTGCTAATGAGAAGCTTTTGAAATGTTGTTGAATAAAACCCTCAGCCTGTTGTTGGTATTATGAGTAAATACAACTAATATGCAAGCGAATTTGACTTCAGTCTCCATTTAGGCTCTTTGTTTTGCCATGACTTTGTTTTTGAGCCTTTCTCAGAAGAGAGTGTAGCCCTAGAGAATCTTTATCTCTGTATTGCGTTTCTCCTCTGCTGAACAGACTGGCTTCGGACAACATACATTTCCATGTTAGACTGGTGCGTGACCTTACAGAAAGATCATATTTCCATACATTTATGGAAATATATTAAACAGTTTAAATGTATTGAAAATATATATTATGGAATAAAATATTGTGTTGATATAATACAATATATTGATTAATACACAGGGAATTGATGCTTTTCATATATTGAAATGTGAATATGACGATATTTTTACTAATATGTATTCAGTTACGTTCACTCAGTTGAATTATGTTTCTGCTACACAATACATTTGAGTTGAGTTCACGAGGATATTTGTGTTGGTATTACTTAAAGGTGCATGTTGAAATCATGTAAAGTCTAACTGCTAAAACTACTAACCCTGTGATACTTGCCACAGTATCACAGGGTTGAAAAAGCAATATTTAAAAGTATTTAATACGTATATAACACTCTTTCCGTGATTAACCTTGGGACAGGATCTGTGAATCAGGCTACCTGATGATCATTAAATAACAGATCGTCCCCACAATTTTTGACATAGCAAATATACCTTAAAAACACACAGTTACAGCAGCCAGAAAAAAAAAAACTGAAAAAAACCGAACTAACTAACAATAAAAAGTCATGGGTGAAGAGCCCAACTAAAGCAAACACTTATCACCATAATGACGATCAAACTAAATGGTCTATCATTGTCCCAATACTATTTTGTATGTTTTTGTAGTAGCAACTTACAACTTTGAATAAAACCATCTTGAGACATTTAAGACAATCTGTTTCCACACATTGTAAAAAAGTACATATATTTTAAACTATTTCATCAAAGTATCTTGAAAAAAAACTATGAAAAATATGAGAAGCATATTTCAACATTGATAATAATAGGACATGTGGTAACACTTAATTTTGATGGTCTCTTTTGAGCATTCTGTTGATTATAGCTAACTTTGCAACTAAATATCTGGTAACTCTCATTAGAGCATAAACTGTCTGCTTAATATCTGCTAACACTTTATTGCGATGGTCCTCCAACAGACATTCTTCTGACGGTCCCACTTTATATTAGTTGCCTTAATTATAATTACTATTTACCTACATAAAAAAATATATATATATTGTGTTCATATTGTTACAAAACACTTTTGCTGATAATGAGATGGATATTGCTAAAGTTAGGGATATGTGTGGTGGTATGGGTAAGTTTAAGGGTAAAGTTAGGGACAGGTGTGGTGGTATGGGTAAGTTTAAGGGTAAAGTTAGGGACAGGTGTGGTGGTATGGGTAAGTTTAAGGGTAAAGTTAGGGACAGGTGAGGTGGTATGGGTAAGTTTAAGGGTAGGGTTATGGACAAGTGTGGTGGTATGGGTAAGTTTAAGGGTAGGGTTATGGACAAGTGTGGTGGTATGGGTAAGTTTAAGGGTAAAGTTAGGGACAGGTGAGGTGGTATGGGTAAGTTTAAGGGTAGGATTAGGGACAGGTGTGGTGGTATGGGTAAGTTTAAGGGTAGGGTTATGGACAAGTGTGGTGGTATGGGTACGTTTAAGGGTAATGTGAGGGACAGGTGTGGTGGTATGGGTAAGTTTAAGGGTAAAGTTAGGGACAGGTGTGGTGGTATGGGTAAGTTTAAGGGTAAAGTTAGGGACAGGTGTGGTGGTATGAGTAAGTTTAAGGGTAGGGTTAGAGACATGTGTGGTGGTATGGGTACGTTCAAGGGTAGGGTTAGAGACGTGTGGTGGTATGGGTAAGTTTAAGGGTAGGATTAGGGACAGGTGTGGTGGTATGGGTAAGTTTAAGGGTAGGGTCAGGAATTGGTGTGGTGGTATGGGTAAGTTTAAGAGTAGGGTTAGAGACATGTGTGGTGTTATGGGTAAGTTTAAGGGTAGGGTTAGGGACAGGTGTGGTGGTATGAGTAAGTTTAGGGTAGGGTTAGGGACAGGTGTGGTGGTATGGGTAAGTTTAATGGTAAAGTTAGGGACAGGTGTGGTCGTATGGGTAAGTTTAAGGGTAGGGTCAGGAATTGGTGTGGTGGTATGGGTAAGTTTAAGGGTAAAGTTAGGGACAGGTGTGGTGGTATGGGTAAGTTTAATGGTAATGTTAGGGACAGGTGTGGTGGTATGGGTAAATTTAAGGGAACTTAGGGGTTAGGTGTAAGGGAAGTGTCAACTGAGTAATTATAAATGTAACTACATAAATGAATTACAGATGTAATTACATGCAGGGGTATCAAAAGTGCATTGTATCAAATTATTAATTAAAATGTTAGTACTTAGTAGTTTAGGTCACCTAATTTAAAGTGGGTCCCTTCTAACTATAAGTAACTTTGCTATAAGTCAACTTATTCTAACCCTAAACCTACCATTCTACTAATACTCTAGTAACAGTCTAATGAGAGTTAGTAGACATGTAGGTGCAATGTTACTTGTGTTAAAGGGACCATTAAAATAAAGTGAAACTGAAATGTTTCTTGAGTGTCAAATCAGCATTTTAAGATGAATTCTGAAGGACACTGAAGACTGGAGCTGATATACTGAAAACTCTGAAGTTTCTGAAACTTTAACATTCTGGTCTTTTCAGCAGCTTATTGTATTGCTTATTGTTTTTGTCCAAACTTACATGTACTCATTGTTTTGTGTCACAGTGTTGGGCGGTCTCGAGTCTCGTGGGGTCCTGAGAAAGATCAGCGATATGTTGGAGATAATCATGAAGAGAATCGACACCCTATCGAAAATGAGCAACAACAGCGAGTCCCACAAACTGGAGGAGCTGAGCTCTGCTCTCCACAGGTGCAACTTCACATTTATGAGTACAGCGCTACAGTAACATTCTTGAATTTAGGTGTCATTGCTGCCCTGAAGTTGTGTAGGGATAATTGTATTTACGAGATGAACATGAACGGTACCACAATGTTGTAATTGCCAGATATCTCCTTGTTTATCTTTGTTCCGGGTGAAATGAACAGTAGCAGTTAGTGCATGGTTCAACTGAAAGTGCAGTTAATCACAGCTTGAGTTAATCAAGTCAGTGAAATTACCAACTAAAAAGGAACCAAATGAGATTTTGCAGCTGCTATATAAAAGTTTTAATTTGAAGAATTTTATTTGAAACACTACACTGAAAAAAAAAGCTTTCCAGAAAACACTATAGCTGCTGGTTAATGAGGCAACTGGCCAGCATAACCAAAACACATCTGCCATCATTTTCTGTGGCTGCATGAGAATAAAAAATTATATATGGTAACTTATATTAATGCATTATTATGCATGACCGCATTCTACATTCTTTAATCCTACCCAATACCTAAAAATATCTAGCCTCCGCCAGACTGCCTTCCGTTTTCAACTTACACAGATAGTGTAATGCCTCTCACAGTTCAAAACGCTTATGCTACGCATGACATCATCGTCGCGTCGGTTAGGTTGAATATGGAAGGCGGTCTGGCGGAATCGAAATATTTTACTTTATAATGTGTTAAATATGGATATTTTTCATACATAAACCCATCGATTCGCGTTAGAAGGCCTTTATTGACCCCCTGGAGTTTTGTGGAGCACTTTTATGATGGATGGATGTACTTTTTTTAAGCTTCAAATTTTGGGCTGCCATTATAAAGCTTGGAAGAGCCAGGATATTTGTCAATATAACTCAGATCATATTCATTTGAAAGAAGAATGTCATATGCAACTTGGATGGCTTGAGGGTGAGTAAATCATGGGATAATTTTCATTTTTGGGTGAACCACCCCATTAACAACTACCTTCTAACTATTAATAAGTGATTATGTGTTTATTGAGGCAAAAGTCATAGTTGATAGTTATTTAAAGGGTAACTCAACCCCAGCTCAGAGCCTAACTCCTCCCACTGGAAATATTTGAAAAATGCTGGAAAAGTGGGCAGAGCTCAGCGGAGACAGAGAGGACAAACCGAGGGTGTGCACCTGAGACCTGCAGTGATGGATTGAATGACAGCTGTTTTAACTACCAACGATGCTATCGAAGCCGCAGCGCAAGAGTTAATGGGACCATTGACCTAATCTATGAACAGTCAAATCCTTATACTGAATGCCACTAAAAATGGATCAGATACATGTGATGCATTTTTATTCGAATTAACTGAATCAATATTAAGCAGTGCAGGACCAAATTCAAACATATTAGCCTATTACAAATAGATTTTCTCAAATAAAGTAAGATTATATAAGAACTTTATATAAGGGGAAATAAGCGCTTTGAACTCCTGTAAGATTTACTCACACACAGACATCAAGAATCAGCATATGAATCTCAACAATGGTGACATGCTTCAATGCATGCTGGGAGCCACTATAGTAAAAACTTTTGGCTCCCGGCATGAAGCATGTTACCATTATTGAGATTCATAGGCTGATTCTTGATGTCTGTGTGTGAGTAACTCTCGCAGGAATTAGAAGTGCTTAGTGTGTAATCTGTTTAAAAACTTATTCCGGTTTTCTGGTAAAAAATGTTCTGGATCTTTCTAGAATCACAATCAATGTTAATAGCATATTGCTCATATTAAACTCAGTCATCAACAAATTAAGTCACTACACAACGATCATATTCTTATCATCAATCAAGCAACCAGCAGCATCTGATTGTGTTTTATCTTGCTTTTCTTGCCATAACAAACTCAGATACAGCTGCCAGAGAAACACAAACTGATCAATTAAAGAAAACACTGATCACCATGATGGTGACATACAAAAAACCCAAACCATTGTCAACACAAAATAAAAAATAAAAAAACCTGTTCATTATCAATAAGAGCTTCTGTAGATGTATAATATGTTCAATAATGCTCAAACCTCACTTAATTATCTCATTAACTCCAACACTGATTCAGTGCTACATTCAACAGCCTGTAGTGTGCACACTGAGCAGTGTTCATGTCATCTGGGCTAACCCATGTGGAGCCTACATGGCTGTGCTGGCTGGAAAGTGTCTCGCTAGCGGGATGGTGACAGTTAAGAGGTTAATATATTTTATCTTCAGTTGATTTTATCTAAGGCTGTGGCTGAAGTCAGTTGTAGTTCTTGTGGTTCTCTTTCCTTCAGTGATTCCGCTTGTTAACATCAGGTGTTCATCATTAATGTTCAATCATCACTTAAATAATAACTAAATTATCTTATTAACTTTAACACTGATTCAGAGTTATTTTAACTCTATCTAGAGAGATACCATATGTACTCTGTGTAGAGTTAATTTAATTTTGCTGTGCGTCAGCACGTTGCGGTATTGTTGTTTGTTACAACAACAACCACTTGCATGTCAAGGTTTGAAAGTGTGTCTCATGTATGAAAAGTATCTATATATGTGACGGGCTGCAAAAATATTGCAAGAAAAGCCTGACGTCTACTGACAACTGCATTATTTAACCATATTTTCTTCATTAGAATGTTTTTTGCAAGTGTCAAGTAAGTTTCATTCATAATGTTTCTACTTCATGTAACATGAGAGTTTCCATGTGATCAATGCGGAAAACATTTATTAGGGCGTGGTGAGCTCGTAGTAGAGTAGAGAGCCGTTGGAAGGACCAACATACGTCACGTCACAATGGCAAACAATGTCCAATAGGAAAATTCAACTGCAGTAGCCACCATTCAACCTTAGGAGGGCAGCACTCGGGTGTTTTTACACCATATATTAAAATGCTTTATACCCAAATGTCAAAACATTTACTTAAATCAATGAACAGCACTAATAAATTCCCAGTCTTGCAGATTTGTCAACAAAAAAAACAGTTGTTTTAGGGTTTAGTTACCTTTTAATAGTGAGAATTGGACCCTAAAGTGTGACATAATATACACTTTTAGGAAAAAGGTTCAATATCCTCCTGGGACCCAGTAATAGACTTTTGTCCACTGTAGTGGACATTATATTTTACTGAATTTCTCTGACATCATACACGTCACAGTTTTAAGTCTAGATGTTGTGTAAAGAGCACATTCGAGGCTTTGCACAGTTATCAAATATTTGGTGGTTTTGCCAGGACAACATCTTCTTGGTCTTTAAAAATGGCTGACATTAATGTTTATCACTCTTGTGGAAATATGCTAATATTTTGTAATTATAATTTAAGTCAGATTAATTTTCAAATGGTTTGCTATAAAGCAACATCTCAGGAAAATGTTGTGGGTTTCTAATCAAAATAGACTTTCTGTTACGAAATTTGATTGATTTCATAAATACCCACTGTAGTGGACGCCAGGATTTAAATCATGTTTATCAGGCATTTTGAAGACACAACAAGTGAATAAATTACATATCAATATTCCTATGAAATATAAGATATTATTATGAAACCGTTGCCAACTATTATTCCCATTATTACACTTCATTTTTTTATTACATGTTGCACAAAGAATACATTAATATGCAAATTAGATGCAGTGTATAGATACATTGTATTGAATGGGAAAATCCAAGTATGGCCATTTTACCCACATATTGCATAAAGTAAGATGGTATATCAATGAATTCCATTATATCGTTCATAACATAGTTCAGAATCATCTTTAAACAAAGTTTGTATAAAAAAAATCTTGAAACCTAAAAATGTATTGGTAAATTAAAAATAAATTCCATTGTTTTTGCCTATAGGTGCTATTATTATTATTATTATTATTATTATTATTATTATTATTGGTTACACTTTAATTTAGGGTCCAATTCTCACTATTAACTAATTGCTTATTAGCATGCATATTACAAGTATATTGACTGTTTATTAGTAATTATAAAGCACATATTAATGCCTTATTTTGCATTACCATATTCTATATCCCTTAATCCCACACAATACCTAAATGTAACAATTACCTTACTAACTATAAATAAGTAGTAATTAGGAGTTTGATGCAAAAGTAATAATTAATAGTGTGAATTGAATTGGACTAAAGTGTGACAAAATGCATTAAAATAAAATTAATTTAAACTAAATCCATGAAATGATCCCACAATGGGAACCTTCTATATATGAAGCACCTGACATTATCCTAAATTGAAGGTATATAAAATTCTAAGAGTGCAGAAATAAATAGAGAACACAGAAAATACAGAGATTGAACTTTTGCATCCCTTGACCCTCACAAAACACAAAAATGCTGTCAGAGGATGGAAGCTCAATGCATCCATTGTATTACATCCCCACTTGATCACACATCACACCGTAGTGACAAGTTCAGAGTTTGCAAGTAGAAAGTTCCCAATAGGTCTTGAAGGCAGCAGCAGTCTGAATGTCAACTACTTGCTGATGAGTTAGTCAAGACACTTCCCAGAGTTTTCCCCTGTCTCCATGGAAACAGATGCCTGTCATATCAGAAGTTCAAATGGTTACTTGTGCGTGTGATATCTTCAGACATCATCTAATCTTTATAGGATAAAAACACCCACATAACCCAGCTATACAATCTTTGATTCACATCAAAGTTGTCAACTTTTCTGTTTCTGTGTCACTGAGAAATAATCAGTGAAGTGTTAGTTTAAAGCTGAAGTGTGTAATTTCTGCTCCATTAGTGTCACCAGTGGAACTTTAAAAATTATCAATGTTTTCAAAGTCTGTGCTTTCACACATTAAGTCTGGTAAATTACGGCAAAATTACCATATTGATATTTCTGGCAAATACACAAATGTTGACACATGTTGTGGAGTTTTATCTTTTTACTGGTAAGATACCATTCACACATCAAAACCAAAATACTCTAAAATCTGTGATGTAAACAGTGGTCTACTAACAGACTATACGCACTTTTCCACTGAAAATACCACTAAGCTTTTTTTCAAATTTGTGTGGTGACGTAGGACTGCGCGCAACTTTCCAGTTTCTTCCCACTGGATTTGGTCCTCCGCATACAGTATAAGCTTAATAAAGCCTGAACCTTGTTGTCAGCTAATCTGTCGTATTTTTTAAACTCCATTGTTGATTCAAATTGCAAACAACTCTTACTGCACACAGCGAAACTGACTTTTAAAAATGGTGGTTGACATTAAATGCTGCTTGGAGTAAACTAATCAAAATGCTGCGTGGTGTCAACTAATTAAAATGCTGTGTGAACTCAACCAATCAGCATGTTCAGAGCCCAAGTCCTACCCCCAAAAGTTCCTGAACTTTGAAAAAGTTCGATCTCACGAGCAGGGACTTTCTGAGGGGGATTTTTTTTACCTGGAACTTCATTTAGACCCTGAGCCCTATGGCTGAAAACAATTATTTGTACATGCATCTGCTTATATGATATTGCTTGTTTCAGCTTCTTCTTTGCCTGTGTTTTGATCAGGAGATTCTTACTCTTTCAGAAGATGTGTCATAGCGCCCCCTACGAGTTATCAGGGTTTATATAGGGTTAACAAGACTAAAGAGACACAGGTGGATGTAATCAGGGATGTTGAGTCTGGGCAGAGACTTCTGGGAAATGTAATCCATGTAGGGAAAGCAAGGGAATTGAGAGGAGTGCCCTCTTGTGGAGATCATGGGCACTCCAGCTGGTGGGTGTATCACTGGACGCATTTACACTGACACAAACAATCAAATTTTTTTTTACTCACATCTTTTTTTCGCATCTGATCTGAGCCACTTCCTAATGTGGTGTATATTAGATATATTTCCAAAATATGGACATACAACCAGGGTTCTAAATTAACACCCGTTACGGTTTGAAAATGCGGGTTAAAATTCATTTTGGTGGGTGTTAAAAAAAAGCCAGTTTGGCCAGTGAAGCATGATGCGTTACATGCATGATACATAAGGCTCTGTTCTCTGTCATTTATCCCCCTGGCAGCACTTCCTACATTTCCCATGAACATTGTGCCATAATGCTACGCAATGACGTTTCATACGCCCATTGGCTGCGCGCAGTTTGCTGTGATACCAGCGCTAGAAACTATGGAAACAAACGGAGCGTCCACCAGAAAACACAAGGAAAAAGAAGAAGAGCGAACGGAGCCAGAGCAGGTAGCATAGACTCAAAGAGGAGGGAGTTAGTTAGTAAAGTAAAAAGTTAAGATTAAACTAAATACGGCGGTGGTTGGGATAGATCTCTGGGAGGAACGAAGCAGGGGAGGAGGATATTGACAGAGAAACAAAGAAAAGTAAATGTAATGCCAAATGGCTGACGTGTTGTGAATGGCGTGTGTTTGATCATTGACAGACAGACAGACAGACAGACAGACAGACGCCCATTTTATCTTTTATTATTATCTTTGGAAAACTTTTACTTCACAATATTCCAAAACATAATATTGTTCTTTTTTACAATACTGCAATGCAGTATTTGTACTGCAATACATTTAATATTGAATGTCATTTAATACTTAATTACATCCAAAAATGGAGTACTGTATACTTTTACTAAGTAATTCAACGTTTTACATGAGTACACATTTTTAAAAAGTACTACATTTTTTATGTAATTAAGTATTAAAGGAAAGAAACAACAACTTTTATTATGAAATGTAGTGCAGTAAAAAGAATGACATATTTGCTTTGGAATGTAGTGAAGTAAAAGATTTCCAAAGAAAGACGCTGTTAAAGTATAGACTTAAAAATTTACTTGAGAAGAAAGTGTCTGCCTCTGTTTACTTTATATGTGTTTTTCATGCCAACAATGTTAATAAAATGATCAAATGCATTCAGTGGCACTCATAATTTCTCTTATTTTCACCGGAAACAATTTTGGCTAGTGAAAATTCTGATTGACTGGTAACTTTAGAAAGTTACCAGCCACATTGGCTGGTGATCAAAAAAGTTAATTTAGAACCCTGCATACAACCTATGTCTAAACACAAATATACTATTCCCCTTTGAATTCCAAACCACCACAAGACAAATATAGCTTTTTACTGTTATTATGAAGCAGATGCGCTGACATGCGCTCGTTCGCAGTATTTTTTTTTTTTTTTATTGGGTGCAAACTTTCTAAAGGAGATAAATTGCACGTGCACACAAACATTAAGGATCTGGTTTTTCAACTTCTGCCCCGTGAGTTGTACAGTCCCTGACAAAAGTCTTGTTGCTTGTGTACAAATTGAACTGAAGTGCCGCTGAAATATATTTCTTATCAAGATTTTTTTACAAGAAACGGCTCATTCTAATCCCAAAAGCTTTTGTAATAATGTGTAATAATGTTAAACGATGCCCAATTGGCACTAAGGGGCCTAAAGTGTGCCAAGAAAACATCCCCCACACCATTACACCACCACCAGCAGCCTGCACAGTGGTAACAAGGCATGATGAATCCATGTTCTCATTCTGTTTACGCCAAATTCTGATTCTACCATCTGAATGTCTCAACATAAATCGAGACTCATCAGACCAGGCAACATTTTTTCTGCAACATTTGTCTTCAACTGTCCAATTTTGGTGAACTTGTGCAAATTGTAGGATCTTTTTTCTATTTGTAGTGGAGATGAGTGGTACCCGGTGGGATCTTCTGCTGTTGTAGCCCATCCGCCTCAAGGTTGTGCGTGTTGTGGCTTTACACATGCTTTGCTGCATACCTTGGTTGTAACGAGTGGTTATTTCAGTCAAAGTTGCTCTTCTATCAGCTTGAATCAGTCGGCCCATTCTCCTCTGACCTCTAGCATCAACAAGGCATTTTCGCCCACAGGACTGCCACATACTGGATGTTTTTCCCTTTTCACACCTTTCTTTGTAAACCCTAGAAAAGGTTTTGCGTGAAAATCCCAGTAACTGAGCAGATAGTGAAATACTCAGACCGGCCCATCTGGCACCAACAACCATGCCACGCTCAAAATTGCTTAAATCACCTTTCTTTCCCATTCTGACATTCAGTTTGGAGTTCCGGAGATTGTCTTGACCAGGACCACACCCCTAAATGCATTGAAGCAACTGCCATGTGATTGGTTGATTAGATAATTGCATTAATGAGAAATTGAACAGGTGTTCCTAATAATCCTTTAGGTGAATGTATATAAGCTCCTTCACTACTATCATCAGCTGTCGCGTTTCTCCGGAGCTCATTTACCTACCAACATCGCGAGCTCCTCCTCTCCTCCAGTCAGGATTTGGCATTCTGATTCCCCTTGAATCAGACTAAATTTATTATTTTGTACAATAAATATTGACATGAATGACATCCTCAATACATTATGTTGGTTCTGTTCTTATAGGCATAAATCACGGTGGGGTCGGGATATGATAATTTAATGATATAAACTTTGTTTTCACACCTGAAAGTCTGCACCAAGGTCTGAACCTAAGTTCATGTTTTTTAAGTCCTAAGTTCATACATTTTTATACATTCCGTTCATTTTGGTTTGGTTTCACACTGCAATTATGCGAGTGCACTAAAGACCTTAACATGACGTACTTGTTTCCAGGCGTCATCAGTTATGTGGGCTGCATCTTAACATTGATTGGTTTGTTAGCGGACGTGCGTCTGACGTCAGCTTGTTGTCAATTCGACAGGTAACTTTGACAAGATGAATGAAGTGAACAGACGCATATTGTTGCCACAATGCTGTTATTGCTATGGCATTACTATCTGCAGCACCAACTATATTTGAGGCTAGTTCAAATTCGCCAAATGAACGTCCTCGTTGTGCGAACGTTTTATCGGTGCCGACAGGAAAGGAGGAGAAGACTCAGACCATATTTTAATTAAAAACCTTAAAGTAATTGTGTAATTAGTAAAACAATATTTAAAAAAAATAGTTTAGAAACATTTTGAGTCCACTCTCTCTTACCTTACAGTGATTATATTACCGCATGGTGAATCCATGTCTTTTCTGTTTACCCTAAGGGGGTTATCACTGCTCTCATCCATGCTAGGCTGCATGTATGTGCAGAGAGCTCTTGCCTGGAACAGAACCATACCGCCAATCCAAACTGTATGCAATTGTCAATTATCTTTGATGATAGTGATCCTGACATAAATAGTATATAGAGAATGAGTGAACATGTAAATAATTTTTTTAAATACCGTTAAGCCCCTGAAGCTTATATTATTTGATGAACTCACCACTTTCCATGCTACTGTACTCTATGTTGCTGTAGAAAAAAAAAGTCTTAGGGCACCTTACTGTAGTGAAAGTAATTATTGCAACAAACGATGTAGAAACAATGAATATTGACTACACTGACTGAACAACGGATCCAAAGTCATCACTGGCAAAATGTGAAAGTCAGTCCTAAAGATTGAAAATACAGTACATATCAAATTGGTTGCAGCATGAGCAAAGCCCTAGAGTCTTTACCTTGTCACCACTGACGTTTTATATATATATAAAATGTATTTGATTGGTGTGGATTCAAGACTACAGAAGGTAAAAAGCTCTGACAGTATCTAAAAAAAGAAATCTCAGAAGTGCAGGGAATGCAGAAGTCAAACATGCATGTGACAGCTCCGCCTAAACGCTTTATTGTCTTTAGGTGTGAAGTCAGAAAGGTCAGGGTTCAGATGCCGTGGTTTTGTGAGCGTTCAGCTCTGTGCAGAGGTGACATTTATTGGGAGTGACAGAGTTGCTCACAGAGGGGGGCTGTTTGCTTCGGCGTGTTGCTGATGTAGCTGCAGGGCACAAGGTTGCAGGCGGTTCATGCAAGCTGTATTATGAAGAAATCAAACTCTTGGTGTGAAACAAAGATGACAATGCATTCTCTGAGCTTGTCTCTCCGAAAGAGATTCTTCAAGTCTCTTGAGATACCTGAAATAAAACCTATTGAGGTTTTATTGAAATAGTCTCAGATACAAAAATATATATATATATATATATATATATATATATATATATATATATATATATATATATATATATATATATATATATATATATATATATATATATAGCGGTGGGCCATTATCGGTGTTAACGTGAGACTCCTATTGGATGATAAAAAAATATTGCCATTAATCTATTCATTATTTCACTGATTCACTATCATTAAGCTTGAGGAGAGTACAGTGGGTAAAAAGACTGCATTGACATCCTGAAGTTTTAGGATTTTGCATTTGCTGTGGTATAACAACACTTGGTAGATTTGTACTGGTCAGACGAAGTCTAAGCTTCAAAACATACGCAACTAAGTTTAATCAATAAACTCTCTGTTTTTTATTATCATTTCTTGATCTTCTGCTCTTGCTCTCCTCTGGATTTCTCGGTCCGTAACTTTACCCTTAAACTCGCCCATACCACCACACTTGTCCCTAACTTTACCCTGAAATTTACCCATACCACCACACCTGTCCCTAGCTTTACCCTTGAACATACCCATGCCACCACACCTGTCCCTAACTTTACCCTTAAACTTACCCATACCACCACACCTGTCCCTAACTTTACCCTTAAACTTACCCATACCACCACACCTGTCCCTAACTTTACCCTTAAACTTACCCATACCACCAGACATGTCCTAACTTTACCCTTAAACTTACCCATACCACCACACCTGTCCCTAACTTTACCCTTAAACTTACCCATATCACCACACCTGTCCCTGACTTTACCCATAAACTTACCCATACCACCGCACCCGTCCCTAACCCTACCCTTAAACTTACCCATAGCACCACACTTGTCCCTATCTTTACCCTTAAACTTACCCATACCACCACACCTGTCCCTAACTTTACCCTTAAACTTACCCATACCACCACACCTGTCCCTAACTTTACCCTTAAACTTACCCATACCACCGCACTTTTTGTCACTTTACATGTACCCCACCCAATATCAGTAAAAGTGTTTTTAAATACAATATGAACACAATAAGTGCTTATTTTTTATGTAAGTAGATAGTAAATAAGAGCACCTAAAATAAAGTGAGACCCAAGATTTTACTGAAGCATAACTCTCAGTAGATTTAACATGATTTCTCCAGCAAGGTAAAATTACTTAAATGGGTCCTATCATCTTCCTTTGTATAAGATGTAAAATAAGTCTCTGATGTCCCAGTGTATGTGAAGTTTTATAAATTTTTATAGCATGTTAAAACTTTTGAGGGTGAGCAAAAACAGTTTTTGTGTGTGTCCCTTTAAATACAAAATAGATGGTGCCTCAATCCCCCTTTCTAGAAGAGAGTGGAGCTTCAAGAGGTTGTGTAAGCAGCTCCGATTACCTCACACAGACACACACTCCGAAACTGTTCAGCCTTTTATGTTCAAACCCGAGCCGGAGAATATCTGCTGCATGAAGATATAACAGGTATAGTTTAGTTTTATTGCGGTTATAACTTAAGTTGTCAACTTGCTTTTATGGCATGCTATTGCATTTGTGTTATGTACTGTATTGCAAATAAATGTGAAAAGATGGATGTGACAGCTTTAGCAGACTCCTAAATGTGCTCTACTACAACAACTCTTCCTCTTCACAACATTGCCTTTTTTGTGTGTTCCCGGTGGCGGGGTTTATGTACATTTTAGGGTTGTTGGACTCTGAACTTTGAATGCTGTAACTTTGCAGATGTTCTTTATACTCACAACAACATTACACACAAACCAATGTTAAAAAAAGTGAAATCATAATCAACCACTCCTTTAATAAGTTTGATAGAATCTTTTTTGTTTTGATTGATGACAGTCCTTTTCCACCTTAATGCAAATACACTAATTTAAACTAACAAAATAATGAATTACCCTTAATTTAATTGAAGACAATTTTTACACACAATTTAACTTATTTAATTCAAAACAAATCAGTTTAGTTAGGATGACACAATTTAGTTGGTTTATGCTGGTCCACCCTAATTTTAATTCATTTTCTAAGGCTTAATTCTCAAAAAACAGTGTCCACAGTCTAAGCATAAGCGCTACTCTTCTGCACAATGGTAACCACAACATTAAATGTACAACATAAGTGAACATTAACATACACTACCAACATCTTTCCCTTTACTAAAAAACACATACAATAACACATAATGCCTAAGTGTACTCTCCTAATGCAGTCCCTTGCAAAGCATGCTGGGAACTAAATATCCTCCACCAAGGGCTGCATTTCTTAAAACCTTCGTAAGCTTAAGTTGATCGTAGAGAAATTGCCACCAATGGTCTCTATGATTAACTTTGTTTTTATAATGTCAATTGTGACATTTACTTTCATGCAACATAATGTGTATAATGACTCAAATTACAATTTCTCATTGAAGCATAAATCAGCAAGGAACGGCAAAATGCAAACCGTTTCTTCTTCTTTGTCCTTCAGAGCAGATGTCCTGTAGCTGACACAAGTCTTGACTATACTGCCCTCTATAGGTCTGGAGCAGTCACAGTGAGCATATGCCGAATGTGTCCATCCTGAGCTTAACTGTAAAGTGTACACTCACCTAAAGGATTATTAGGAACACCATACTAATACTGTGTTTGACCCTCTTTCGCCTTCAGAACTGCCTTAATTCTACTTGGCATTGATTCAACAAGGTGCAGAAAGTATTCTTTAGAAATGTTGGGCCATATTGATAGGATAGCATCTTGCAGTTGATGGAGATTTGTGGGATGCACATCCAGGGCACGAAGCTCCCGTTCCACCACATCCAAAAGATGCTCTATTGGGTTGAGATCTGGTGACTGTGGGGGCCATTTTAGTACAGTGAACTCATTGTCATGTTCAAGAAACCAATTTGAAATGATTCGAGCTTTGTGACATGGTGCATTATCCTGCTGGAAGTAGTCATCAGAGGATGGGTACATGGTGGTCATAAAGGGATGGACATGGTCAGAAACAAATCTCAGGTAGGCCGTGGCATTTAAACGATGCCCAATTGGCACTAAGGGGTCTAAAGTGTGCCAAGAAAACATCCCCCACACCATTACACCACCACCACCAGCCTGCACAGTGGTAACAAGGAATGATGGATCCATGTTCTCATTCTGTTTACGCTAAATTCGGATTCTACCATCTGAATGTCTCAACAGAAATCGAGACTCATCAGACCAGGCAACACTTTTCCAGTCTTCAACTGTCCAATTTTGGTGAGCTTGTGCAAATTGTAGCCTCTTTTTCCTGTATGTAGTGGAGATGAGTGGTACCCGGTGGGATCTTCTGCTGTTGTAGCCCATCCGCCTCAAGGTTGTGCGTGTTGTGGCTTCACAAATGCTTTGCTCCATACCTCGGTTGTAGCGAGTGTTTATTTCAGTCAAAGTTGCTCTTCTATCAGCTTGAATCAGTCGGCCCATTCTCCTCTGACCTCTAGCATCAACAAGGCATTTTCGCCCACAGGACTGCCGCATACTGGATGTTTTTCCTTTTCACACCTTTCTCTGTAAACCCTAGAAATGGTTGTGCGTGAAAATCCCAGTAACTGAGCAGATAGTGAAATACTTAGACCGGCACCAACAACCATGCCACGCTCAAAATTGCTTAAATCACCTTTCTTTCCCATTCTGACATTCAGTTTGGAGTTCAGGAGATTGTCTTGACCAGGACCACACCCCTAAATGCATTGAAGCAACTGCCATGTGATTAGATAGGTTGATTAGATAATTGCATTAATGAGAAATTGAACAGGTGTTCCTAATAATCCTTTAGGTGAGTGTATATTGGGTCAATGTAACTTAATTAAGTTAAAACACCATTCCCTTGTTTTATGTTACATAAACCTGATTGAATTAGGTTACAACAAAAATTGAATTTATTTGTAGAATCAGGTAAAAATACTTTCTTGACAGCAAATAAACATGATATTTTGAAGAACATAGGTGTTGATGGACACCATTGACTTCCATAGTAAGTTATTGATATTGCTTTAAGGTCCACAGTAAGATCCCACTAATTAACAAATGCATTAACTAACAATTATCAATACATTTGTTAAAGTATTAACTAACCTTAGCTGTTACTGAAGGTGCTACTGAAATGTTTTATGATTTTTTTTACCTTCAAATTTAATGATCAACACATAATGACACATAAAAAGCATTAGAAAATAATGAACGCATAGTTGAAACATTCCAAGGCCATTTTAATGTTAGCTTTATTTTTTTAAAAGGTGATGAAATCTTAGTTTTAATAAAAATCCATCTCTTGAACAATTAAACGATGCAATGTTTCCCTTTCATTTGAACCCAGGTGTTTTAATCTCTCAGATCGTTTCTAGGCTGTCGACAACAAGGGAATTAAGTTACTGACTTAATTGCTGTAACATGTTTTTCTCTCAGGGCCAGGCCTAAACATGCCGCATGTCATTTTCATTATCTATCTATGTAAATGGTGTCAGTGCGGAAGCATCGCTATTTCATGCTCCAAGCATATTTCAAGTAATTAGCATGTCCAGTGGGTAATCGCACCATTCAAGGATGTTGCAATTCAGTTCCACAATAAATAAAGACACGTCTGCTTCTGCAGAGGCTAGATACATCTTTAGACCTTGTGTCTTCTCATTTCTCATATTAATTAGTCACAGGCACTGAAAGAAGTGCATCATTTCCTCAATGCACATTTAAAGTCATCTTTTCTCACCCTCATGTAAAGTCTTATTATTTTCTTCTGTGAAACACAAAATGAGATGTTAGGAAAAAATTGAGCTGATCCTTACAGCAAAATGGATCGTGATTTATACTGCCATGCTCCAAAAAGAGCAGAAGGGATTATCAAAGTACTCCAGTATCCTAATTTTGAGTAAACCATTTCTTTAATTGCTGGACATAATTTCTCTCACTTTTGTTCACTTTTCCAGATTCCAGCCGGTAGGTCTGGTTGAGCGAATCCAGGCCATCGCCCAGAACGTGTCTGACATGGCGATACGAATGGAGCAGATTCTCAAGAAGACCAACATCCCAGGCAGAGGTGAATCTCTCACTTATGTTTAGAAAGACTGAACTTTCTTGATCAAAGAGTTAACCAAATGAAAAGTATTAAAAAAAGCATGTTACTAAGCCTCGGAACTCCATTCGGCCCTCAAACTGTCTGTCAAACCTCATACCTCCACCCGCCTCTATCATGAATGAAGTGCCGCACACAGTTTGGACTGTCTCTGCTTGTTTTCCAATGCAAGGGTAAATAAAGAGCTGGATGTTGTAATACGTACAGCATCACTATATATATAATGAGAGAGATCGAGTGAGCAAATGTGTTACCTGCATTTAAATATAGCATTTTCCTTCAGGTCAGTCCAATGTTCATAATAAAAAATCAGTTTTGAATATCCACTGCGATATCTAGTCCTTTTAACAGTTAAGGGGTTTAGTCACAGCATTTGGCGGTTGCGCAACGTTCCCGTGTTCACAACAAGTTTCAGTCCTTTCAATATAAAAGTCTTCGCTACTGACTGACTCACTCATAAAGACAGTGTTTGATGCCATCAAATGGCGTAATAATGTAACTTCTGTTGCTGTTCATGGTCAAGGAATATTTTTTCCAGCGGAAGGAAGGCTTTTAGTGATTTTACTTCATGAAATTTGCATTGATACATATATTTTGGTTTTAGGTCTCATCGTGCCTAACAACGCCCTTCAGCTGTGACTTCACGATACAGCGCAGCCTCTCTTACCTTTGGCTAATGTTTTATGTCATTGAAGAGCGGAGAAGAGTGTCTTAGTCTAGCATTTGTATTGATTCATAGCCAATACTGTCTTAAACAGCCTGTTCATAGCACTTTGTCTTTAGTGGCATAGACTGGCCAAATTTCAGAAAAACTGTCAAACTTGACAATTGTGAACATGCTATAGTTTTCCCTTTGTTGAAGAAATCAAACCTAGATAAGAGTGTGCTGTGCAATTATAGACCTATTTCAAAGCTTCCTTTCTTAGCAAAGATTTTGGAGAAATCTGTCTTTAATCATCTTGAGTCCTTCCTTATTGATGATACTATCGGTGAAGTTTTTCAGTCGGGTTTAAAAAACAACATACAATCTGCATTATTTAAAGTATTTAATGACATTTTTAAGGTCATGGACCATGGTGACATGACCTTACTTTTGCTATTAGATCTTTCAGTGGCGTTTGATACAATTGACCATAATATTTTGATCTCACTCTTAGAAAGCTTTGTAGGTATTCAAGGAAATGCTGAATTGGATTAAATCTTATTTTAAAAGTTTTGCTGTTCAGATGGGGATGTTGACTTCAGCGCTGCCATTGTGTGGTATTCCACAAGGATCTATTTTAGCACCAGTCTTTTTTTCTGCAGTCTTTTTTTCCGTCAGGTTAGATCATGAGTAAATATGGTGTGTCTTATCGCTGCTACGCAGACGACACCCAGCTTTACCTGCCTTTGAAGCCTACTGTCTATATTGCTGTAGAGAGACTAGTAGAATGTTTTGAGGAGATTAAGATGTGGATGTCTGCTAATTTTCTGTGTCTAAATGAATCAAAAACCAAGCTGATTTTATTTGGCCCTTCTGAGTCTGTTGATGCATCCAAAAATTGACTTGGGTATGCATCAGGTAAAAAATATGTAGGTGTAGTTTGTGATAGTGCATTAAAATGTGATAAACAGATAAATTAAGTCATTAAAATTAGACCAATCTCTAGATAATTCTTGCTTTTATTTTTTCAAGATTCGACTAAGGTAATGCACTATGGTGTTCTTCACAAAAGCTTAGACAGATTACAGCTGGTCCAAAACGCAGCCACAAGACATTTGAAAAAATGAGCATCCATATTAACAGAACTTCATTGGTTGCCAGTCTCAAAGAATCTATTATTTGTTTTTAAAGCCTTACATGGTACTGCTCCAACATATATAGCCGATCTGATCCAGGTGAAGAAACCAAAGAGATTGTTACGCTTTGAGTTATTAAATCTCTTAGTGGTCCCGCGGACGAACCAGAAAATGAGAGGAGACCGCTCCCAGGCTGTGGAATGGGTTAGCTCAATATATCCGGCAGTGCTCCACTCTTAGAGAGTTTAAACAACACTTATTTTTTTTATTTTGCTGTTTGTTCATACATGAACAATTTTGCTGTTTGTTCATACATGTTAGTATAAGTATGTTAGAGTGTTAGTGGTGTTAACTGTTTATTTACTTCATTGGTTTTAGGCTTTATTTGTGACTATGTGCTGTAATGTTATAGAATTTGAATGTGATTTTATGATTATTTTGTTGTGTTCCCTTGTACAGCACTGTGGTCAACTTTTGTTGTATTAATATATGCTTTATAAATAAATCGAACATTGAACAAAATTTGCTGGTCAAAAAACTTGTAACTCCATTTGAGCTTGATTTTGGTAAAATATTAATAATATTATGACAAGTGTCTGACCATATATAAAGCCACAATATCAACTTTGACAACACAGCGTTTCATTTTTTTATTTTCTTTTATTTCCTGGAAATATTTTGGAAATGCAAGGTTTCTGCCTGACGGCGACGATTTGTTTACTGTCACGGTTCTGTTTGTGTTTTGGACTTTCAGTTTGCATTTTGATTCGTTCCTGTGTTACTTTAATCAGTTTCCCGCCGCTTCTTTGTTTCTATGGTAACCATTATTAGTTAATTTATTTCAGCTGTGCCTGTTTAGTTGTCTCATTTGTGTTCACTACTTAAGTTGCACCCTCATCTTCAGTCTTGGTCCAGTCACTGTTATGATCTGTTATGTTTGTGTGTGGTTCCTTGCCCGTCTGCCTGTTCCTGAGAGTTACAATTAAAGTTAATGTTTGGATTTCATCCTCTTAGTCTTCATCCTATTCCTGAGTACACCTCGTCGTAACAGATGACTGGACCCTCTACAAACCAAATGGCTGAGGATCAGCGTCTCCTCTCCCTCTGACAGTAGAGTTTCTTGAGTATTCCTATCTGGTGAGCTGGAGTGATCCTATGGTCAATGCCTGCTTTTGGATGGGACTGGACAATGACTTATTTCAGGTCCTTTCTCCTGGCGATTGTTATAGGTCTGTAGCAGACTTTATTAAGTATGCCCTCTGTTTAAATGTTTCTGATTTTGTAGTTGATGCTTTTTATGAGGACAATCGTCATCCAGTCCCTATCCGAAAGCATGTAGGCACTCCAGCTCACCCTTAAACCCTCACCCTCCACATACCAGTCCATTGGAACCACCACTCAGCCACAGTCACCACAGTCACCACAGTCACAACTGGTTAATAGACTGTAAGGACTGATTCAGATTAAATAAGTCAAAGGGGTATTGAATTACAGTGAAAATAACCCACTTTACATAAATAATAATTCAAAATTAATATGTACCACTTTATCAACTATTCCTCCGTGGATATGTTGAAATTACAGTATTTATCAATTTCAAATTGTGATACTACCTGTGGCCAATGGCAATGATATCATTAACTTTATGTTCACTGTCTGTGAGCGTAGGTAACAAAGATCGAACAGTTTGAGGCAGTCATTTATAAACACAAAGCACAAGAGACTTGTCTAGATGAAAAATGAAAACAAGGTTTATTTATCTATTCTAATACACATAAACTAACCTAATGACACGCACAATATTATACTTTCATACGGTAAAGGGAGATGTGGTGTTGTTAACTGAAAGGAACGGAGTTCCCGAATGTCTAGTGTTAGACACTTTCCTCAGCCGCCACCTGAGAGGATTAACACTCTAGCAACTTAATCCTAGCTTGTCTGCTTGACAGAATTTCACCAGCTCAACCAAAATGAAGTGTTGTACTTGCATTTGCTTGTTTCTGGGAGTGCGTTCTTTCTCTGGATGAGGTTGATACAGAGCTGATTGGCTGGCAGGCAGATGATGTTGCGTTCGAGGGACAGCGTTTGGGTTCACTGGATGGATGAGTGGCTTTGCCGACTGAAGCCTCATGGACAGTTTCCTGGTCACTGGAATCGAGCGTCGCCGTTGCTATCCGACGGGCTTTCTCTGCGTCTCGGAGAGCATCCGCCGGGTGCATTTCCTTGAGAAAGTTTTGTCTGCGAGGTTCACAACGGAGTTGAATGCAGTTCCTGGGCGAGCTCTTGGTAGCTCTGAATGCGGCGGTCCGTGTAGGCAGATAGATGACAAGGCCAGCACGGATGAGAGCAGCCAGTGCAAGGCACACAGCAAACTTGTTGAACAACAAGTTAAAACGAGAAGCAAGGAATTCATGATTGATCCTTTGTTTTAAACATGTCCTGGAGTCCATCCCTGAAAGTTTCTCGGGCCAATCAGGTATTGTTGTGGACATTTCCCCTGCCCATGTCTCCTATTCATGCATATCATTAGTGTGACGTCATCTCCAACGCGTGCTGGCATTCTCTGTGAGTTTGTTTAAATGTTTTAAGGAACCAACTTCAATAGCGTGACTATGGTACATTTTACGCAAATTTAACCTGCATCATAAGGATGGAAATCTTTTATCTGTTACACTGATATCAAATAGCATATTTTTCCCATGGTTGGGGTAGAAGATACTAAAAATTCATATGTGGTAAATGTCTGTCGTACAGAAAAGCAACACAGGTTATAGAAGAATACCATCATACCGTGGTATATGTTTAAGGCATCGTTTGGTAGTTACTTGTTATAAATAAGATGAAGAAACATGCACGAATAGGTAGCTATAACTGTTTGACATAGGCTATATAAACATACAGTATACGTCAAGTTCCGATAGGGGATTAATTCACATTATTGAATCTCAGGTTTACATTAGTCTTTGTGCCTGATTGGTAAGAGGTCTTTGTGTGAGGTTCAAAGGGTCTCCGGAATGTGCCGGTAGAGGAAGGAGAGGAGAGGTGTCTGTATAATGTCAATGTTGATTTTGGGCCGTCGAAAAGCTCTTAGCAGGTATCTGTGGCTATAAGACTCTGAATTTATGCCTGGGGTTCAGGGAGGTGTCGCTTTCTTCCCGTAGTTCTGCCAGGTGATAATCCGTGGAACAAAGGGGAAAGACAAGTCACGTGACCTAATCTGTCCTCACGCTGGTTTGAGATAAAGCAGATTGAAGGTGATAAAAGGTGTTGTCTCCCTCCAAATGCAAATTATTAATTTTAACGGTTTGCTAATGGTGGGAGAGGATGGGTCTCCGGAGGTCTGGAATGTGATGCCTGGATTTGGCCACGGCCTGTTCATCGGTAATCCTACAGACTTTTGTTTGGACCCTGTGGCGTCCCCTTCCAGAGTCCTGTGATGTCTCCAGTCCCCTGAACTGCCGAAGCCGCCATGGCCCCCTGAGCTACCTGCGCCGCCCTGGCTCCCTGTAGCACCGGCACAACCCAGGAGGCTTCGTAAACAGCCGGCATCAGCCTAATCCCCTGTCTGTGACCGCCAGGACTCAAGGATGCGGCATACATTCTCCAATATGTGAATGTAGTATAACTACGTACAACCACAACTGAAGCCAAAAGTGTGGCCATGCTTCATTTCATCTCTGAAGATAATATCTCAAAAATGTTAAAATTCAAAGCATTTTGTCAGACCATGAAGAGAAAGTTAAGATAAGGCTAAGATAAGATGCTAATCAAATATGTTATCTGTAAACAATTCTCCTCTAATTCTCTATTGTTCTAAAGCGACAAACATTTTACACCTTCGTTATTCTTTTGTTTGTATTCCGCCATTATAGCCTTTATTCTGGCATGATGGCTTGCTCATTAACAGCACTTCACAGTAATCCACATATGATCTGAAGTATTTTCTAGAAAACAAACACATGTGAATTGTTGTAACAAAATAGATAGTGAAATAGATTAGTTCCTGGTCCAACAGGTGTAGTAGAGCTTCTAAATAACACAATTAAAAAAATTACACTTTCACTCAAAACTCACTTTTAACCAACATCAGGTGTTTGAATAAGGTCGCAATTACCTTGAATTGTGATCTTGAATAGGATTTTATTCATATAATGATGTTAAAATGTTATATTTATAATTTTACATGGAGCTCATCACTACACCCGCTTAGCATTTATAATGTAAACATCAATTATTGATATATAAATAGCTGAAATCACATGAAAAATCACACAAAAACCTTATGCCATAGTTATCATGTGTTTATTAGCTTCTTATTTCTTGTGAAGAAAAGTAGAATTGGTTCGTTCTTCACAGAGCACAGAATGAGGAAGTGAACAGAGGACAGGATCATGCAGGAGGGCAGGGTTGAGTCACGTAAGATGATTGACAGCTCCATATATCGAATGAGCGTGTGATGACTCATATCTGACGCAAATGATGAAGAGGAGAGGTTGCTGTGATCGCTCTTTGATGTATGGTTTGTTAGCTCGAAATTATGCACATTCCGACTTCTTTTGCCAACATGGGTCACATATGTTAACAATGTAGAGACTACAATATATGAATGATAAATGAACAATAAATTAATTGTTTGCAAATGATTTGTGTACTTTATTACTGTATACTTACTATAAAGTGTTACCAAAAGATCAAATGATCTGCGCTATGATATTGGTATGCATTACCATACTCTTTCATACTTTAGAGTTTACTATACGTCAAAAATAGTCTTATTGTCTGTACTTAAAATAAGTATAAATTTTGTTCATTATGTAATTTTACCTGATTGCATGTAATAGCACACAAGACTGATTAACTCACCAAAATATCTCATACCCTCTCTAGACATGAAGAGGCCTGGGCTCAATGCCATTTTGCAGGACAACACATTCACTCTTTATTATTTAATGCACCTTGATTGGACTTCATCACAATAATCCCATTCATCTCTTGCCGCTTTTTGTACAGTGAGGCCCTCTGTAGGTTTAGATATATATAAAGTTTGCCAACAGGATTTGGTAGATTTCCAGCAGTTTTTTAGTGAGCATATGTGCAAGCTGTGTGGGAGGTTTATTTAAACTATTAATATTAGACAAACATAAATCCTACTTCTGCTTTGCCATTTGGACAGAAAGTACAAGGATTCTGCTCAAACTCTGCTTACTTTGTTAAGAGAACATTTATTTTAAAAAGTAGCATCTCAGTGTGCTACTTAAATTGTTTTTTTAATGACTTCTTGGACATTTTTCGACTTGACGACATTAAAGATCTTTTGATCTAAAGTCATACTTTGTGTTCTCAGTTTTTCAGTGACTATAGCCCTATTCGCACAGGATTAGTATTATATGGGGATCTCTTGTAAATTTGTAATAATTGTTGAGAATGTCTGTGATCTTAATCCCGTGCGAATCGGCCATGTCTGTAATTTGTGAAGTAAAAATTCCCCTGCAAATTACCTACCATAATTCGATGAACACCGAGGTACTGTGATAATATTAGTCCCGTGCGAATCGGCATCTCTGTGATTTGGCCAGGGTTAGGCGGATCGTATATCATTTTTGCAAGGTTTTTGTTTCCTGTTCACATTTCTAACTTTATCTTTCACGAAGAATGGAAGCTTCATTCATAATGCGCACGGTTATGAATTAGCCTACTGTGTGGCTGCACAGATTATACTTTCATTTTAGAATGAGACCAATTTGGGAGCAAATTGCTTGAATGGTGTGTTTAATATTAATATCAATACTATTCTTAATGAAAAACATAACAGAACAGTAAAATGGCAAGCTCACTTAAATGAGCTTTTTAAATTTTACATTTAAATTACTTCCGCCGTATATTGTCAGCTTCTCACTGATCAATTAATTCTGACTCCTGCCGCTGGCCTGTGCTCTGTTCAGTTTTTAATTGTAGCGTCTGTTCTCTAACTGAACTATTTTTATTACTATAAAACAATCAAAACAATATCGGTATGTGACTGTTTATGATTTCATACAGCTATATCTATAACGAAAAAACATTTACAAGTCTTGACATCATATCCGGGAGATAAGTCAGTAAATTTGAGTAAAATCACAGGCTTTGCTTATCCCCTGCGAATGCGCCACGCGGAATTCAGATGTGGGGTGGTAATCACAAATCACATTTCGAAATCACACGAGGTCCCCAGATAATACTAATCCCGTGCGAATACGGCTTATGACTGTGACTTCTCACATGTTGCAAGTACTCTGACCGCCACACTCTAATCACGAAACATAGAATCAGACTATTAATTCATTGTATAAATTGTGCGTTTGGAACTTAAGCTGTATGAACTGAACGGATACATTTTCTGTGCAATATGACCGAATCATTTTGCATGAGCGGCACACGCAGTTCCTATTGCAACGTTAATGATTAAGTCTTCGACCAATTTGAACTCTATTGAGAATGTAGAAAAACGCTATGGACAAAGTCAAACATGATCTAAAATAGCCAATAAAAAGACATCATCCTGCACCAACTTGAATTAGAAAGCTTTTTAAACTAGCCTTCTTGTGACCATCTTACATATCACATATTTATTGTGGTACATTTTGACTAACTTTTTATAGAATTTATAATAGATAATCTGTTAAAGGAATATATTTTTTTACTAAATATTTACACCGAACACCGATCACTTAATATTGTATTGACCCCCCTTTTGCTGCCAAAACAGCCTCGTTGAGGCATGGACTCCACTAGAGCCCTGAAGGTGTGCTGTGGTATCTGGCACCAAGATGTTAGCAGCAGATCATTTAAGTCCTGTAAATTGTGAGGTGGGGCCTCCATGGATCGGACTTGTTTGTTCAGCACATCCCACAGATGCTCGATTGGATTGAGATCTGGGGAATTTGGAAGCCAAGTCAACACCTCAAACCCGTTGTTGTGCTCCTCAAACCATTCCTGAACCATTTGTGCTTTGTGGCAGGGCGCATTATCCTGCTGAAAGAGGCCACAGCCACCAGGGAATACCTTTTCCATGAAAGGGTGTACATGGTCTACAACAATGCTTAGGTAGGTGGTACGTGTCAAAGTACGCGTCAAAGATCCAAGGTTTCCCAGCTGAACATTGCCCAAAGCATCATACTGCCTCTGCCGGCTTGCCTTCTTCCCATAGTGCATCCTGGTGCCATGTGTTCTGATGCTCTGACCCAGTCGTCTAGCCATCACAATTTTGCCCTTGTCAAACTCACTCAAATCCTTACGCTTGCCCATTTTTCCTGCTTCTAACACATCAACTTTAAGGACACAATGTCCACTTTCTGCCCAAAATATCCCACCCACTAACAGGTGCTATGATGAAGATGTAATCAGTGTTATTCACTTCACCTCATAATCATAATGTTATGCCTGAATTATTACAACTGTGGCATGCTGTATGTTAATAAGGAGCCATAAATGGACTTAATTCTATCCTTATTGTAACAAATGCTGTTAAACAATTTACAAGAACTATGTTACTTTTTCAAAAGGCCAAGTACATGCTTTATAGCTTTATAGTCTGGACGTTCTTGAATTACTGACTAAACAATTGGTTTTCCCCATGTGTAAAATAAGTTCAGCTAATAATGATAGATATTAGGAAAGACATTGCTTTCAGATATTCTAAAAGATAATTTTCTGTTAACTTGTTCAGTAATAGAACATTTTAATTAAAGATTTTGACATTCAGTGGCACTTTGTAAACAAGTGATTGTTAACAATAGGCTATTACTTTATTGCAGTTATTTTATCAACCAACTTTGCATGTGTCGAGAATTTTTCCACTTCAAGCTCTGATCATTGATGCGATTTTTGTTTATGCTTTATTTTCGGCAGTCCACTTTAGACATTCTACTAACTTCAAGTAACTTTGCAACTACATGTCAACTAACTCTCATTAGAGTATTAGTAGACTGTTGGGTTAGCTTTTAAGGTTAGTGTTAACACTTAGTGTAAAACATTAAATAAACTGTTCAAGATATTTAGCAGACAGTCTACTCTAATGCATGGTAGTTGACATGTAGTAGTTAAAAGTTGAAAAGTTAGTTAGTAAAATGTCTAAAGTCGACCATCAAAATAAAGTGTGATCAGATTTATTAATGTTTATTTTAAAATAAGGCTGCATTTATTTGATCAAAAATACTGTAAAAAACAGTAATATTGTGAAATAATACTACAAAAAAATTAAGCACCATCTACTTTCAACATTGATAATAATAAGAACTTTTATTGATAATTGAGCACCGTTATCAGTATATTAGATCATTTTAAGATTATAAAGAGGGTCATGTGACACTGAAGACATGTTTTAGTGTTTTAGTGTATTTTTGATCAATGAAATGTAGCCTTGGTGAGCAGAAGTTTACTAAAGTAAATTAGATCTCTTTAATACTTCCATTGTTTCTTATAGACTGCATTGAGATTTTTGCTAAACTATCACATCTGCTTTGTCTGGCTATGACCAGACCAAGTTCAGTCTTTTAAAATTGAACATTGGTCTTGGGAGTCTGATCTGTATTTTTTGCTGCACAAGAGGTGTGATAAACAAGCATAATTCAAAGGCTCTGTACGCAATTGGATAGTCCTTCAACCAATCAGACCACAAGAGGCGTGATCAGCAGCATAGTTCAAGTAACTCTTCTGGATAGTCCTTCAACCAATCAAACCAATGATCCATCGCTTCTGTATCCGTCATTGTGTTAATCCCGCCAATAGGGCGCCAGGTGGATGAATCGGTTTGTGAACGGTCCCTGCAAATGTGTAACAGAAGCAGGATAAAAATATGCACTGGTCTCCAGTGTGAGCTGCAGGGCGAAATCAAATTGGGCTTGGTTTACCCAGTCTAACGTCTCCTTTTAAAAGAGATTTCATCAATTTCTTAGACTGTTGTTTTCTAAAATATCAGAGTCTGCACTCAAAGAGATTTCAACAGGGATCTCTCCAAAGTCTGGGGAGTAACAACCGCAGGACACGGGAGTGAATTTCCTAAATTAATGTTCCATCTGTGCAGAACACCAGAGTCAGTGGACGTCCTCTGATTTAAGGGTTCAAGGATGTTTTTCTACTGCTTACTGTCTTTTCATAATCAAGCAGAATAGCCTATAATTCATTTCCCTGTGAGCTGTTTGATGGATCTGAAGTAGCTTGTTGGACAAAGAACAACCTCTTTCTGCAGTAATTAGGCTGACCGGGACCAGCTACCAGTGAGAGATGGGATTTTATTAATCAAGGAGAGGGGATGTTTGCAATTTTCTGTTCATTTTGTCTACCCTAGGGAACAGAAAGCAGTACGGAGCTCTTTACAAAGCCCAGAGCAAGCCCTACTCAGACAAGTATGAGATAGGAGGCCAAAAGTCCACTTTCATAATACCTAATAAAGCAAGCTTAAAGGAAGTTAAGGAGATGGAATAAGATATGGAGGGCTCTCCCAAAGCCTCATTAAAGCAGAGTGTTCGGATCCCACTGGTGTTCCTCACCGAAGCTACTGTACTGTGGAAGAGTGTCACACTGTGACTGCCTGTCCTTTTCATCTACAGGCCGAGATGGAGTTATGGGTCAGTGTGAAGTCCCGAAGGATCCTGGGTTCCCGGATTGCGCCAGTAAAGTGGATGTGAGTTGACAGAGATTTTTCAAAAACTCTCATACTCCTTTATGTCTGTCTTTTTTCTTCCACGGTTGCCTTAGAGAAAAACAGATTGGTGGAAGCAAACACTGGCACCCAACAAATTGATTTCTTGCAGAGTGTTTTCACACCTGTTTCATTGATTGATGATGTTGTTTTTTAGATGGTGTCTGTCTTCTAATGTTGTTTATTCTAGTACAGTTTGCCCTCCTTTTATAAAATCAGACCAAAACATGTTTAGATCTTTGAGGCGTGTAAAACAAGTCTCCCTATTAGTAATTGGCCACAAGAAACCTAGAGTGCATTTACAGTATATTACATTACATTAGATTATAATGCTCTTACACTCAGTTTGCAAGGCAAAAAAGGTAATCTAACATTATGATCTGTAAGACACCATATAAAACGTTTATTAATCATTGAGATCATCTCTGTCTTGCTTAATTTGATATTTGCTAGTAGAATAATATTGTGAATACTGGACACATCAGCTAACTGTGTCACGTAACCAGGCAAGTTCACTCTGTCCTTTCACACAAATGCAAATATTCGGCACAAAATTGATATTGAAAGGAACAATGCATATTGTTTGTGGTGAACATCCCATAATTTGGTGGCACTAAAGTCAAAACCACATGGAGCTGCTGTTGTCTTCCCATGCATTTGAGCACAAGCTTGAGAATTAATTATCAAATAACTTATTTTCAGCTCATAAACTCTTTAGTTTCCTTGAACTACATGCATAACCTGTGATAAGCAATTTGCCTACATCAAATATTCAGCTAGAATTTACACTTTTGCCCTGCGTGACACATGGTTCATCCTCATAAATATTTTTCTGCTTCTATCCTGCACATATTTACTTTCACCACGTTTTACATATGCATCTTTTCCACTTTTCATTAAATAGATTCTTATGAAAAATAGGGCTGTCTAAAGTTTAAAATAATTATGATGACTTTAATGATTTGTATTGTAGGTAATGCACACAGGGGAATTTACTAAGAATGAATTGCTCCTGCTGAAAGCTGTTTATTTGCATGTTCTGTCTGCGCTGCTTTTGCCCCCGATCCACTAAATTAATTATGCAGATCAGGCAATGGCACATAGACATACCCACAAAATCTGTGCTGAATGCAGTTTGCACAGTGTAGTTCAGATCTCAGGACCGGAGTGATGTATTGTGGAGAGCACAGCAGCCCCTGACAAAAGTTGTGTCGCCTATCTATTTTGTAGAAACAGCTGCTATTAACCTGATTTTTAATTCATCAATTGGTGTTAGAAATAGCTCATATGAAAAGCTAAAACCCTCCCAAATTATGTTTAATGCACTGAAATAAATTAGTTTCACTGAAAAAAGATGTAATCAAGACAGAAAGGTCAAATTTTGGCAAGACAAAACTTTTGTCGCCTATACAGAAATTGAACAAATTAACTGAAAATACAAAAATATGTCAGCAAATTAAGTAGTGGTGCTGTGAGATCCAAATGTAATATCTTGTATGACTTCCATGAGCTTGAAGGACTGCATTCATGCGGTTTGGCAAGGACTCATACAATTTATTGATGAAGTCATCAGGAATAGCAAAGAAAGCAGTCTTGCATGCCTCCCAGAGTTCATCAGTATTCTTTGGTTTCGTCTTCCATGCTTTCTCTTTCATCCTACACCACATATGTTCAATGATGTTCATGTCTGGTGACTGGGCTGGCCAATCCTGGAGCATCTTGATCTTCTCCGACCTTGGGGAACTTTGATGTGGAGATGGAGGTATGTGATGGAGCACCATTCTGCTGCAGAATTTGACCTCTTTTATGGTTGGGAATATTATAGGTAGCTAAGATTTCTTGGTATTTTAGACTATTGATGTTGCCTTCCACCCTGGAGATCTCTCGCACACCCCCATACTGGATGTAACCTCAGACCATGATTTTTCCCCCACCAAACTTCACTGTTTTCTGGGTGAATCTCGGATCCATGCGGGCTCCAGTAGGTCTCCTGCAATATTTGCGGCAACTGTGGTGTAATTCAACAGAAGATTCATCTGAAAAATCCTTCTGCCACTTGTCCAGCGTCCATCCTTTTAGCAGGCTGTGGGCTTTGGCAAATGCCACACGGTTTTTCAATTGTCTTTTGTTTAGTGCTGGCTTCTGGGCACTGATTCGACCATGGAGGCCATTTCGAGACAGAATCCGACAAACTGTTCTGGTTGACACAGGGACTTCAGGTCTCGTGGAGCTCTGCTGCAGTGGAAAATGGGCTGGCCTTGGATTTTCGAGCCAACAAACGGTCCTCTCGAGCAGTTGTCTTGTGGGGTCTGCCTGACCTGGGTTTGTCATAAACGTCTCCAGTCTCTTGAAATCTTTTTTTTATCCTCTGTATTTGACGCTGAGACACTTTGAAGGTGTCTGCCACATCAGCAGTGGATCTGGTCTTCAGCCTCTTGATAATCAAAACTTTAGTCTCAGGGTGAATCTTAGGCATGTTTGCAGAGGTCTAGGTTGCAGTTGATGTGAAGGTCTGATGCACTTTTTTTATACACACCTGAGACCTTATTGATCCATTATTAGTCACAGTTGAAGCTCATATGACAAGGCGACAACACTTATGTCTTTGCAAAAATTCACTCAATGGGCTTTACCAAGCTGTGAATATTAGAATATTTTTTGACAGTTTCATTTTGCACTGAAACATTATTACAAAAGCTGTTGGGATTAAAATGAGCCATTTCTTGTAAAAAATTCTTGATAGCAAATATATTTCAGCGGCACTTCAGTTCAAGCGACAAGACTTTCATCAGGGACTGTATATTGCCAAAAGCATTGGGACACCCCTCCAAATCATTGAATTCAGGTGTTCCAATCACTCCCATGGCCACATGTGTATAAAATCAAGCACTAGGCATGCAGACGCTTCTGCAAAAAATGTTCATAGAATTGGTTGCTCTCAGGAGCTCAGTGAATTCAAGTGTGGTACCGTGATAGGTTGCCACCTGTGCAATAAGTCCATACGTGAAATTTCCTCACTACTAAATATTCCAAGGTCAACTGTTAGTGGTACTGTAACAAAATGGAAGCAATTGGGAACAACAGCCTCAAAGTGGAAGGCCACATACAATCACAGAGGTGCACAGTGCGCAGAAGTCGCCAACTTTCTGCTGAGTCAATAGCTACAGACCTCCAAACTTCATGTGGCCTTCAGATTAGCTCAAGAACAGTGCGTAGAGAGCTTCATGGAATGGGTTTCCATGGCCGAGCAGCTCATCCAAGCCTTACATCACCAAGTGCAATGAAGCGTGGGATGCAGTGGTGTAAAGCACGCCGACACTGGTTCTCTGGAGTGAACAATCACACTTCTCTGTCTTGCAATCTGATTGACGAGTCTGGGTTTGGCGGTTGCCAGGAGAACGGTTCTTGCCTTGACTGCATTCTGCAAATGTAAAGTTTGGTAGAGGGGGGATTATGTTGTGGGGTTGTTTTTCCAGGTTTGGGCTTAGCCCCTTAGTTCCAGTGAAAGGAACTCTTAATGCTTCAGCATACCAAGACATTTTGGACAATTTCATGCTCCCAACTTTGCGGGAACAGTTTGGTTATGGCCCCTTCCTGTTCCAACTGACTGTGCACCAGTGTACAAAGCAAGGTCCATAAAGACATGGATGAGCGAGTTTGGTGTGGAGGAACTTGACTGGCCTGCACAGAGTCCTGGCCTCAACCCGACAGAACACCTCTGGGATGAATTAGAGCGGAGACTGTGAGCCAGGCCTTCTCATCCAACATCAGTGCTTGACCTCACAAATGCGCTTCTAGAAAAAATTCCCCTAAACACAATCCTAAACTGTGTGGAAAACCTTCCCAGAAGAGTCGAAGCTGTTATAGCTGCAAAGGGTGGGCCAACTCCATATTAAACCCTACGGATTAAGAACGGGATGCCATTAAAGTTCATATGCATGTAAAGGCACACGTCCCAAAACTTTTTGGCAATATAGTGTATTTCCCATGGAGCATGGCAAAACACAAAGTATAATGAGCCTAGATATGTGCTTGGCCCATAACAAAGACTTGAAATACTTTTTTTTTTTTCAAAATAAGTCTGTTCACCAAGGCTGCAGATGTTTGATCAAAAATAAAGTGAAATTTGAAATACTGATATAACTTTTTGTAATAAAACTTTATTTCAATATTCCAATTTAGGTAACTTTGCAACTACATGTCAACTAACTCTCATTACAGTGTTAGTAGATCGGGTCATGCTAAGTTCACACAATTTTACCCCTGATTTTCACTCGCCAACAAATGCACGAAATCATAGGCAAATAAGTGCTTGTTCGTGTGAGTGACAATCACACAATTCACAGTGTGAATTAACAAAGGCACTGTCTGAGAGAATCGTGGAGCAGACAGTTGTCGCTGTATCTTCCTATTGTAAAATTATTGAGTGTAACAATTCACTCAACTCACATTGCGATATGATTCACAATACTAATTTCACAATACGATTTTCTCATGATTTTGTAGTAGAATATGTTTTTATTCAGTTGAATGATCAAGAGAAAGTCTACAAATACCGTAATGCAATTTAGTTGCAAAGTTACTTCTAGTTAGTGTTAATAAAAGTCTTACTGATCCCAATCTTTTGAACTTGAAACCTGCAACAATTAACACTAGAACTGCCAGGGGTCGTTGTATACCTAAAACTGCCAGCTGCCATGGGTAAAATTTACCCATTCACATGACAACTGTTTAGATATGGCAAAAAATATTATATCACTGTATTATGCAACTGTGTTCACATAGTCATCAATTATTATTATCATCAACTTTTAGTCAACTATGTTTTTGTCCTGTTGTTTTATGTTCAAGGATAAAATAATCACTGAATGGTCTAAAACAGCCTGACACAAGAATTGCTTATAAGAAATGTTTATAATGAGCAAATGTATTATAATTTATTGAAGGACATTTTTTGAAGGAAATAAATACATTTTTGGGTAGTATAATATTATTTATTGTGACTAAAACTGATTACCGCTATCTCAGTGGCACAAAATTATAAGCATTATATAGGTACATTTTACTTGTTGGTGCTTATAGGTATAAACGGCCCATTTTTAATCTGGTTTTATCTAAAAAAAATTAACAACAGGGGATTGTAAATAACACCATTTTAGTAAAAGTCAATGACTGGGAGATATTTTATTGAAAATCTGTTATGTACATTTGAAAAACAGCCATGGGTAAATTTTGCTCCATAGCAGTTCTAGTGTTAAATAATACATCAAATGGAGTTTATGGACTTAATCTTACTTAGTAATATTTTTGCTGCTGATCTTTGCTGACTATTACAGATCATCTAAAATAGTACAGAATCAATCTGATAAAACACAGATGGAGCAGAAACAAGCGATAAAAGCATTGCTTATACACATTACAGTAAGATTTTCGCAGATATCTGTTTTTTGTTTTTGCAGATTTTTTTTTAAATGAAATTTTGATTAAAAAAATGCATGAAGCTAGAATAAATCTTTTACATTGCTTTAACTCATTAAAATAAGTTAAGCAATATTAATCTTTATTAAATAAGTTATACAAGATTCAACACATTTTTTAAGTCAGTTAAATGCAATTTAAGTTGAAATTACTTAAACATCCAAGTTGATTGTACTTAAAAAAAAAATCTTTTTTTTTCAGTGCAATATGTATTTTCCTTTCATTCAGCCGGATGGATATTAATTCTGTTTTTAGTGTGACTAGACAATTTACCACCAATTTGTTTAACTTTTCTTTACTTCGCATTTGGTGTGAAAGGGCAGTTAGAATTGGTCACTCTGTTCAATGAGTCACTCAGATCTGGATTGAATCGCTTAAAAGATTAGTTCACTTTAAAATGAAAATGATCCCATGATTTACTCATCCTCAAGCCATCCTAGGTGTATATGACTTTCTTCTTTCTGATCAACACAATCAGAGTTATATTAATACATATCCTGGCGCTTCCAATCTTTATAATAGCAGTTATGGGGTCCACGCGTTTAAAAAAGTGCATCCATCAATTATAAAAGTAATCCACACGGCTCCGAGGGTATAATAGATGCCTTCTGAAGTGAATCGAGCTAGATATTTTACTTTATAACATGTTTAATATGGATATTTTTCTTTCAAAACCCCATCGATTCGCTTCAGATGGCCTATATTAACCCACCGGCCTTGTGAAGTACTTTTTTCCATAACTGATGGATGCACTTTTTTGAGCTTCAAACTCAATGGACCCTGTCACAACCATTATAAAGCTTGAAAGTGTCAGGATATTTATTGATATAACTCTGATCTTGCTCAAAGAAGAAATAAGTCATATACACCTAGGATGTCTTGAGGGCGAGTAAACCATGGGGTCGTTTTCATTTTAAAGTGAACTAATCCTTTATGTATGACACCATCATCATCCATGCGAAGTGGCTGTTTTATGAATCAGATTTTATTTGAGCTTAAATGTTTGTTCAACACTCCCATTCCCAAAGAATCCTGAATCCTAAGAATCCTAACCCTATCCTCTGTGGAAAAAGAAGCGTGTGGAAGCACTCACTATGCTCTTTGCTGTGCTCTTGCAAAGGCTTGCAGAGGGATTAAGACTGAATCCAACACCTACATAAGATGCTTTGACCTGAACTGACATGACCTTTTCCATTAAAGATCACCATGCTCTGTCAGTTTCTGTAGCCCAACTGGAAAAACAAACAATCTCAAAGTCCCCATGCAGGGAATGCCAGTACTGATAAAATATATAATTTGAATGCACTCTTAGTTACGTTCGATAAAAGTGTCTGCAAAATACAATGTAAACATAATTAAAACCAATCATTTGATGGGTGCCGTCATGCTTGTTTTGGGTATTGCGTTTGGGTAATTGTCAAAATAATGCCAACATTTTAACATTTTCAACTGTTACTCATTTCTTAATGTTCAAGTGGATGAGATCCAGGTGGACATCTGACCCTTGCTACGCCTTTTATGGAGTAGACGGCTCCGACTGCTCTTTCCTCATCTATCTGAGTGAGGTAGAGTGGTTCTGCCCCCCGCTGGCCGGGAGGAATCAAAGCAGCCACCCAACAACCAGCAGCCTCCCAAAAAGACAGGTGAGTGCCTTAAACAGTCAGTAAATAAAATAATGAATTTACTGACAGAGAGAGGAGATTACAGAAAAGTTTAGATGTTTGTGAGTTATTGTGGGTGATTTGAAGTTTATGAGGCTCTTTTCCTAAACCTAATGAGTTGCCTAAATAGGCTGTAGGTATATTTCATCAAGAATTTTTTTTTCTGAAAAATATGACAGATGATGCAAGGGCAATAGGAATTATAAATACACTACCATTCAAAATTATGAAGTCATAAAGAGTTTTTTAACTGTCACTGCCCCGCCAGTGGGACACTTGTCGTTCTTTTTTTTTTATTGCCTTTTTTTCATACCACATATTTAAGTAATCATCATACATTAGGTATCAGTCAAACTCAAAACTCATCCTGTGAAAACCGATTTAAAATTAGACCTTGTATGGAAACATTACTCTAAATTCTTCTAGCGGGCTCCTCCCCTAGTGGTCAGTTTTCATATTACAAAAATTATTTTATAACAAGGTTACGTATTTGGTGACTGTTTTGTGATAGAAGTGATATCTGGTCAGAAATGTATCAATTTGTTACAGGAGAATGTATAAAATAAAATAAAAACCAATGCAATGTGAACGACTCCGGTGGCTATTTTTGGTACAATGCGTCAACTAAATTCCATGGGAACTTACATTTTTGTGATATCAACTTCAAATAACTTGGTTAGACATATGGCTTTGGTTTGATAGTAATTTCAGAGTAAAACTTATTTTTTAAAATATATATTTTACATAAGATACAAAATATTGTGTACAGAACATTTCATTTACAGTACATTTAAACTTCCATAACCTGTTCATACTTTCATTTTTTGAAGTGCTTCAGCAATAATCTGATGATTGTCTTAATAAAAAAAAAAAAAGAAAACTTGCATTTGCGCGTCAATTCTCAAAAAGGGGGGTGACAGTTAAGGGGTTAAAGAAATTAAAACTTATTAAAAGTGACAATTAAAAGGTACTCTAAATAATAACGTAAACATTTTTCACGGTTTCCACAAAAATATGAAGCAGCACAACTGTTTTCAACATTGATGATAACCAGAAATGTTTCTTAAATATCAAATCAGCATATTACAACCCCGAATCAGAAAAAGTTGGGACAGTATGGAAAACGCAAAAAAAAAAGAAAAAAAGTGATTTCCAAATTTTCTTTGACTTGTATTTCATTGCAGACAATATGAACAAAAAATATTTCATGTTTTGTCTGGTCAACTTCATGTCATTTGTAAATATGTATCCTTTCCTGTCATTCAGACCTGCAACACATTTCAAAAGAAGTTGGGACAGTAAAGCATTTACCACTTTGTAATGTTTCCATTCCTTTTCACAACACTTAAAAGACATTTAGGGACTGAAGACACCAAGTGATTAAATGTTTCAGGTGTAATTTTGTCCCATTCTTCCTGCAAACAAGTCTTAAGGTGGGCAACAGTACGGGGTCTTCGTTGTCGCATTTTGCGCTTCAAAATGCGCCACACATTCTCTATTGGAGACAGGTCGGGAGTGCAGGCAGTCCAGTCAAGTATCCGTACCCTCTTCCTCCGCAGCCAGGACTTTGTAATGTGTGCAGAATGTGGTTTTGCATTGTCCTGTTGAAATATCCATGGACGTCCCTGGAAAAGATGTCTTCTTGAAGGCAGCATATTAATCTCCAAAATCTATACGTACTTTTCAGCATTAATGGTGCCTTCACAGAAGTGCAAGTTAACTTTGCCAAGGGCACTGACACAACCCCATACCATGACAGACCCTGGCTTTTGGACTTGTTGCTGTTAACAGTCTGGATGATCCTTTTCTTCTTTGGTCCGGAGCACACGGCGTCCATTCCTCCCCAAAAAATACCTGAAATACTGATTCATCTGACCACAGTACACATTTCCACTGTGTGATGGTCCATCCCAGATGCCTCCGAGCCCAGAGAAGTCGACGGCGCTTCTGGACACTGTTAACATAGGGCTTCCTTTTGGCAAAGTACAGTTTTAACTGGCATTTGTGGATGTAACGTTTTGTGGTACTTGACAAAGGTTTGCCAAAGTAGTCCTGAGCCCATGTGGTGATAACGCTTATAGATGAATGACGATTCTTGATGCAGTGCCGCCTGAGGGATCGGATATCACGGTTGTTCAGCTTAGGCTTGCACCCTTGTCCTTTACGCACTGAAATTCCTCCAGATTCCTTGAATCTTTTAATTATATTATGCACTGTTGAATGTTAAATATCCAAGAAAATTAGTCAGAATTAGTCAAAATAGTCAGAAAATTGATAGAGTTGATAGACCCCATTGACTGCCACAATAGGAAAAAACACTATTAAAAAAAAAAAAAAATATATATATATATATATATATATATATATATATATATATATATATATATATATATATATATATATATATATATTGATATATATATATATATATATATATATATATATATATATTATATATATTGTTTAAAATGTTGTCTTACTTTGGCAGTCAATGGGGTCTATCGAATGATTGGTTACCAACATTATTCAAAATATCTTCTTTTGTGTTCAGCAGAAGAAAGAAACTCAGATTTGAAACAACTTTAGGATGAGTAAATTATGAAAATTTTCATTTTTAAGTGAACTATTCCTTTAAATTTCTAAATTACACAGAGTTTCATGTAGCTAAGGTGTTAGTTAACATTCTCACATTTCAATGTTTACAAGGCCACTGCCTCTAGACACGCCCCTGTTCACGCCGTCGTAATTACCATGATGACTACATGTGACGTTATATTCGGAGATGTTCACGTCCTCGGACTGTTTCTATGGAACTACTATCAACGCCTAAATGATTCTGCAGTGGTACAAATTGGAGCTCTCAGCACTCCCATCTTACAAGCTCTAATTACAAACTGTACGAGGATGTGAACGCTTTTTACAAGTTAAAATCACATATTTGCGGTAATTATAACATGGTGTGAATAAACCTTAATGATGCTGTAAATTCAACTTTGATATTACAGGAATAAATTACATTTGAAACATATTCAAATAGAAAACAGACACAGTTATGGCAAGTAAAGCACAGAGAAAATCTGTTCAGGAGTTTGATTGGCTATAAATCAGTTACAGTAGCCAGACAAAAAAACGAATGTTATAAAACCAAGGGTCAAGAGCCCAACTAATATAAAAACCGATCACCATAATGGTGACTTTAAAAAACGCTGACTCTTTCCTTTAGTGAGTCTGTTTTTAAACATCAGGTGTATTCACTAATGCTCAATCATCACTTAATTAATCTCTTATCTATCTCATTTACTCTAACACTGCTTCAGAGTTACTTTTAACACTCTTGAGTGTGGAGTCAAATAAACTCTGAGGATAGTTAATTTAACACTGGAGTTTTTTCTGTGTATGTTAAGTGTTGATGTCCTGAGATTTCTGTTTTGGATTTATTAAAGACTGTTTTGTTTTCTACTACGTTTGTTGTGTGCATTACTACAGCCACATAATTGTGACAAACACACCCCCCATGTGTGTGTCTGGAGTTTTTACCTACAGTGTTCCAAATCAGCCATTTATGAGGTTTCATTTCAGTTAGGATGCTGCCTTAGGCTTTAGAAAGCAAGGCAGCTCAGTAGGTTTTAACAGAGGCTGTGTGTGCAGCATGTGCTATCTCACCTGGTTAGTGGTTACTCTCACAGCATGTCATTTCAAGTGAAAGAATTCCAGCTGTTTGTCCCTTATTCACAACATCACTGAACCCTGCTAAGACTGAAATGCGATAGTTTTATTCAAGTCTTTTTCCCCCTCTAGAGCTTAAAATGCTGTAGAATTTTCCTGTCTAGCAAAATTACCTCTGTAAATTCCACACAGCTTTTACCAGTATACAGCTGAACTCTTATGCCAGAATCTGTCATTTTAAAATGACAGTTCTTTCATTTGTAAAACCCTGATTAACCTTAGCCTCATGCAGCATGACTGCTCATAGTCCATTCAATTATGTTGTGTTTAAGTATTGGGCTGATTGCTTTTGAGCTTTTAAAGCTTAATCACTTGATTTTCCAGCTTAGTGGCATCTTTGAAAGAGTTTGTTTGAGTTATTTGAGTCATAAGTATAGTAAATATCCAAGAGAAGGACTTTAAATAACGGTATGCCCTTGTAAAATTGTATTGAATGCACACTTGTAGTGTACTTCAAATATTAAAAGTAGACCTATATATTTTTTGCATAAAACATTCAATAATATTAATGACATAAAAGGCCCTTAAAGGTAGTTACTTAAATGACATTCTTGCATTCTTAAATCAACTTTTAAAAGTGCACTTTTAATCTCAAATTAAACATTTAAATAATTATGTTTTAATAATCCTTTTATTGTTCCTTAAAGTACATCTATTTTGATGTCTTGACTTACATACTAAGCATGTCATTTTAACTGCAGTGTGTAATTTGAATGTATAATTGTACAAAATATTAACTTATTTATTACAAATGTGTAATTAAAAAATAAATATAAACATGTATCATGCAAATTTCAATAGAAAAGACAATAAAGTATATCTTAGTTTACCATAAAAGCTTGTCAGCACATTCAGCAGTAACTTTAACCAATAGGCATTTAGTGTACATTTAAACTATAATACATTTTCATTTAATTGCAGTTAACATCATGCAATTGTCAATTGTTTAGTGCCTGATTCTCTGCTCTGTTCAGTTTTGGTTTATCTCTTTGTTTGTTTCTATGGTTACGTAAAATTATCACTTGTCAGTCATTGTGTTTGACTTGTAATCAAACTCCCTGTTTTGTCAATCAAACTGCTATCTTTGATTTTCTTCATTGTGTGATTTATAAAAACAACCATAACAGAAGAAATGACCAGTTTGTTTGTTTTTTTAACTTGGACTTAACAGTCTTGCAGAGGCTCATTACCTGCGAGAGCAGGGCACTGGTGGAATACCGGTGGTGGAGGCTGCGGTTCCACATCCCTCCCGAGTTCCCAGGCTAGAGACACCGCTTTCCCTGCTGGTCCCGTTTGGAGGATGTTCCAGATTCGATCTTCCTACTCTGATGTTCCCAGCCGATTTCCTGGCCCCACCTTCTCCGCTGGTTTCAGCCAAGTCCCTGGATCCGTCGGTGCCACTGGTGTCGTTTAGCACCTCGGCTCTGCCCCCACCGCTTGCTACTTGAGGCTCTGTTTTGGGCTTCCCATCCACCAGCTCGACTTGATGTTAAGTTCTTGGCTTCACATAAGGCCTTCAGGCCCAAGTCGCCTCCTCGGCCTGTCAACCCTTTGGCCCCGCCCCGGCCCTGTAGACTCCTTAGGGCTCCCTTGTCTCTCCGGATCAGCCTCAGTCAGTCGTCACTCAGCTCTTGCCATCGACTCCTGGGTCTACAACTGCGCCTCAACCCTACACCCTTTCGACTCCTCTGGCTTTTCCTTCCCTCCAGATTCTCTGTTGTCCTTACTCCCTCCATTGTCTCCATGGTCTGCCGAGCCTCATTTCTGCCTCAGTCCTGCGAGCCAGCAGCTCCACCTTGGGTTTCCTGTCTGTGGATGTTGCCCTGGTTAAGCCCCCTCCTTATCCACCTCAGCTGGACATTGTATGCACAAGGATAAGCCTTTTCAAGAGGGAGAGGGTTCGTTAAGTCCCTTGTCGGTTCTCGTTTCTGTTTTCGTAGTTGTTTATACTTCTCCTGAGTTTTGTAATAAAGATCTCTGATTCCCTTCATTGTGCAATTTATGCAACCAATAGAAAATATTACATTCAGTTCACACTTAAGTATTCATATTTCAGTAACAAGTACTGCTAAGGTTTACTTCTAAGTGAAATGGTATTTGCATTTGTATATCTGTTTAAGTAAATAACCAGTACTTTAGTATGGACATACATTTCGTCTGTACACTTCTTTGACTGTTTTCAATCACCTTTTCTCTTTCTATAGGCATTTTTCCGCTCCGATCTGTCTCTACTGTTGGAAAGGGTCGGCTCAGGCAAAGAATCCTTAAGCTTCATGAGGAGGCGTATGCGCAGACTGGCTGCACAGTGGTCCGCAGCTGCTCGCAGACTTGACGGGCGTCTTCGCGGTCAGTACAGAGAGCAGAAGAGGGTGAGTTGTCACACACTGTCTAAAGAAGGTGAATTAAAGGTGCTATAATGAGGTTTCCTTGTAAAACAATGAATTCATTAGCACTATTCTGAAGGGATTTGTGTGCCATTTGAGTTTTGATTATTAACAGCGGATCATGCATTGATTTGGTTGCAGCTGTGATTTCAAACCAGAACTTTAGCTGTTATGGTATTTGATGAAGGTCAAAATAAATGAGAAGCACCATATAAAAAAAACAATAAAGTATATATATATATATATATATATATATATATATATATATATATATATATATATATATATATATATATATATATATATATATATATATATATATATATATATATATATATATATAATACAAAAATCATAGATGTTCCTATCTGAACGGGATTAGGTGTCTCAGAGTTAGAGGAAAAACAGTAGGGAAATTACTCCACAATTTTATAGAGGTTGTATAAGAAAAACACAGCCGTGTTTGATTGAAATCAGAAAATATGTCTGCAAAAGCCTCCTCAGGAAGAACTAGTCTTGTCTGAACAGGAACATTTATTATAAAGATTATTAACAGTAATGGTTGTACCATTTCCTTTCAAGAAAATCAGTTACAAATAAACGTATACAGACTGATTATTTACATTTTCTGTCCTGAAGCCAAGTCTAAATAATAATTAAAAAAACTGTATATTAAATTAAATCAATCTCACTGTGAGATACAGCCCTGATACAAACTCTCAATTCTGTCACAGAGAAGTTGTTTTCTGTAAAGAGTTTGACAGTGACCATGACAAAGCTGTTTACTGTAGGTGAAGATTGCTGCTTTGAGTTTGACTGGTAAGTATAATATAATTGCAGGTGCTTGTGAATCTGTTTCTGGTGGCTGGTTGCACACATTTCCCATGTGCTAGTTTTTAATTATGAACTCTTTGTCTGTTTGCCTTCGTGTGTGCTTTCTCAACATATCGTTTCCTTTTGGTTGGTGCACTTTTGATGTGCTCTATTGAGTTATTTAACATCCTTTCGACAGTCTTGGTTGAATCTGCCTACTGCTGTTAATTGATATGGATTACCAGCTGTCTGTGTTTACCATGTGTGTAGGAATTTTAATTATTTTGGCTCAGAATTGATTCCAATTAATGATCTTGGTTCCTTAATGACTCCATTTTATTTTTTCAATAAACCATTTAGTACTTTAAGGAAGCCCAAATGTAAACGAGATAAAACACAATACTATTTCTAGTATATAGGGTTTGGTTTTGGGTTAGTTGCTTGTAGTTATGTATAAATTAGTGTTAATGACATTATACATGATATAAAATATATATATAGTTCTACTACAACTGCTCATGCAAAAAAAATGGTTCGAAATTTAAAGATCAGAAACATTACAAGCAACTTGATTATACAACAAATGCAATTATTCATGTTTAAAATGTATACATTCAATTTATGGATGGAAACATTTAATTTCAGAAAGACAGGGAAAATAAAGTGGATGAAGTAGCTGTGCAGCGCATCAAAACATGAATTGATTGTGCGCTTGACCTCTACTCCATGGTCATCAATCACTTTATCAGCCATTCATTTTCATTGAGAGTGGTTTCATTGGAAACCTAGAAATAGAAAAACTGAAATAATGTCTGTGTACGGGGAGAGAATGTATTATAGCTTATTTCATTATTTGGTGTCAGTGTTCAGAACAACAACAACAACAACAACAGCAAAAAGGTAGATGAAATCTGCTGTTCTTTAAGTTCATAATTAAGCTAGGAAACCACTACTTATGAGTATTCTGAACTTATTCCAGTTGAGTTCATTAAAATAAGATATATATTTGCAGTAAATTAATTTATCAATTAAGTGATTAATTAAGAGATGATTGAACATTAGTGATGAACACCTGCTGTTAACAAGCAGAAGACATGAAGAGAAGACATGGTCAGAAACACAACAACTACAAATGACTTCCAGTCACAGCCTTAGATGAAATCAACTGAAGATAATAAAACAGCAGAGGAGGATTAAACAACTCCACAAACAGCTTAAACAACTCCACAAACAGCATTACCAGTTTCACAGATTACAAACTATATTTCTGAGGCCAGTGATGATGCTAAGGCATGACTGAAACTAAGGGCGTTGGTGGGCACAGTGGCTCAAGGAAGAGCAGGCTTGGGTAGCAATATGACATCTCGCTATGACAAGGCAAGGAGGAAGGACATGAGATCTCAGATGAGATGAGGTACGAGTATCTCCAAGATGTGGTACGAGTATCGCTTGAGGTCGTGCGAGCCAGCAGGATGGTTGGGATGTGGCAGCAGGGAGCCTGGACAAGGTGGGAACAAGCAGTAGAATGTCACCTGGGCTGAGTTCTGGAAATCCGAGCCCCACCGAATAAAATTCTTATGATATACTACCAAGCCTGTCCAACTTGTTTTGCTGGGGGAAGGCAGAGTCACCAATTTGCCCACTGTGCCTGAAGAAAGGCACCCTGGAACATATTCTCAGCAGCTTTGCTATTGTTGGCATCATGACAAAGTCCAGAAGCAGATAAGACTACCTCATCTGGCCAGCTAACAACAGCACAGGATTGGGAGCTCAACACAAACCTGGGGAAGCAACTTAAGTTTCCAGAAACTGTTGCCATAACATCGCTAAGGCCAGATATGGTGCTGATCTCAGAATCCTCCAAGCAGATTATCCTCTTAGAGCTTACAGTTTCCTGGGAGGACCATATCGAGGAGGCCAATGAGAGGAATGAGAACCAGGTACATCGAGCTGGTACAAGATTGCTGAAGTAATGGCTGGTAGCCCAGTCTCTCTGCAGGGCCTATAATATGCTGGGCATCAAAGGGGCCAATAGACAAAGGGGCATTAAGTCAGCCACGGAGGCAGCGGAAGTTGCTTCAAGATTGATATGGATCAGGAGAGGAGAGTTGTGGGTGGGGTAGTGCAACCTGGACACAAGTAAGCTTGATCAATCTCGGCTGGGTCGCCTGTGTTAGGGTGTAGATTGTCGGAAGACCCAAAACACCTAAAGACCCCAGGAAACATCACTGATGATGTGTCTAGGTGCATCACATGGTGGTTTATGATAAAAGTATTTAAGTGTGTTTTGCCATGAATATGTACCAGCCTTGTGAATGTTATGCTACTGCAGTGCACAGTCCAGCCATTCAATTTGATGTGGTAGTTTGAAGGTTTTATGGAAGTGTATTATTTAGACACACAGAAACTTCCACTATCAGCATATTCATCTCACCAGTGGTGAAAAGTTTTTCTGCTAAATCCCTTTTTCTGTAAAACCTTTAACAAGTTCAGGCATTTAGGCACCATTTGCAAATCTCTTTTTGCAAAACTCTAAACACATTCTCACTCACTAAAACACATTTCGCACTGTGATGCACTTGTGTTGCAAAATGCTAAACACAGGCAGGCAAAAGGTAAACACAAATAAAAATTGCTCACACATATTTCTAATGATGTGATTGAACCAAATGTACAAAACAAGCCAGTTTGGAGTGTACTGAATGTTGATGCCAACAATAGATGAAAACAATCTGAGAGGGAGAAGAGGAAGAGTGTGTAAGAAGTTGTGGATGAGGAGGAGCAGTGTTGTATTGTCAAGGCTGGATCTGGCACACTAGAGGGTTTTCCCTTTGCCTGGCTAGAGACAACATTGCCTGTGATGTGGACAAAGTCCTCAGGCCAGACCCAGCACAAAGTTGTGATGCTGAGGCAGAATGAATCTCTCACCGACTTTGATTTTGCAGCTGCACGACTCTTTTGACTGTACTGCAACACGATTTTTTTTAAACCATTTTGGCTTTTGCATTTGGACTACTGTATTTTTTACAGTATGCAAGTGCTGAATATAGAGACATTCAGTAATATTCAGTACAACACTACACTTGTAGTGGATACAGTGTAAAATATATTAACCTTACTACTGTAAATTGCGATTACAATACTTTTACGTAATTGCAAAATTAGCTTACTGTGTAAGATACAATATCTGTTTTCTATAACTGCACACTTTGTTCTCCATTTTTAGATGTAGTTTCTAATGAATTATCTATAGTGTTTATATTTTGACTGGGTGTGTGTGAGATCTGAAAGCATTATTTGATTTTGCCAGAAGTTAGTTATCTTTTTAACAACAGCCTTTTACATACGCATTTAACATAATTCTGTAATACTTAAATAACATTAATTTGAATGTTACAGATGCAGACAACTTTAACTGCTCTGCTTTATCTTAAATCTCTATTTTTGTCAAGGAGTGTAGGGTTAAGAGCCTAACTAAAGCAAACACTGATCACCATAATGGTGACTTCAAACGAAACATTTACAATTAATTACTTAATCATCAACATCTAAATCTCTGTTAATTCTAGATAATAACTTTTTTAGACATCTGACAGAAATAAAGTCAGTCTGGTTAGTATGTGTGAAACTGTATCCTCTACTGAGATCTTCAGAGATTTAATGTATTTTATCTTCAGCTGATTTCATCTAAGGCTGTGACTAAGTCAGTTGTTGTGGTGTTTCTCTTTTTTTTCTGTTCTTGTTGCTCTTCTTTCCTTCAGTGATTCGGCTTGTTAACAGCAGGTGTGTGTCACTAATGTTCATTCATCACTCAATCACTTAATTATACAATTATTATACAATTATCATGCTATAACTGATTCAATTTGAGTTATTTTCAGTTATTGAGTTCAAATAACTTGTAAGTAATATTTGAGTACCGTGAACTAATTTATTTAGTACATTTAGCTATTTGGTTTTACAGTGCTTCACATGTTAGCATGTTTCTAGCATGTTTATCATGTTGTTAGCTTCTCCTAATCTAGTTTTTATACCTAAGGGTCCTGCACACTGTGCGATTTTTCAAAATCCTTTGCGAATGTTGCTTGTTAGACTGTACGAACATAATCCCCTGTGTAAGCCATGTCACACTGTAAGATCCAAGTTGCTCATTTTGGTCATAGTTTGTCTTGAAAAACGAAGATAATTTGATAGTCTTCGTAGGAGAAGTCACACTGCAGGATTGTGCGGCAAATCTTCTGACAATGCTAGAATTTCGTCTGAGGTAAAATTTATTCGCAGCGGTCATTAATCGGCTGCCGGTGAAAATGTCAAACTAACGATCAAAGTCATTTGTGTCAGTAATTCAATGCTTGTCTGACAATTAAATGTTACCATAAATACATATTCTGAAGCAATAGTGGAAAATTATAGACTTTTGAGAATGAGGAGGGTTTGTGATGCTGGGATTGTATCAGGCCATTTCTTGTTTAAAAAAACTTTCATTTGTAGTATATCATGTAGTATAACATTCTGAGAAATGCATGTTACACACAAATACATAAGAGAAGTATAAGTCTGTGAGCATCTCAAGGGAGGCCATGCAACTATTTCATATTTTTGCATCATGCAAACAATGCTTCTCATATGAAAAAAAAAGTCAGATTAAAGCTTCATAAATCATTCTGAAATACCTTGAAATATTTGAGAGCTGCATTACTCATCTATGGTACATCCAATTGCATTCATTAAATAAACCACCCAGAAGAAAACTGTAGTCCACCCTAAATATCTGTAAATTAACTGGAAATATTTTACAATACACTATTAATGTATATCTACATACAACATGGGAACAAGTTAGCATCTGTGAGGTGTATAAAATGCTGGAAAGAGCTGTCTGTTAGCATTTCATTTCATTTCGATGGCAGTTATTAAGATGGAACATGGGGAAAAAACTTCTAAATGCTAAATGTGTGGGTTTTTTTTTTTAAGTCAACCATCTAGGCATTATAATTAGTATTATTAGTCGAGAAGTATTATTATTACATAGAAAAGTAGCTAAATCTACTGTACAACAGTAGCCTAATATATTCTGTCAATTTCAATTTATTTTAAATCGCACTTTTATTTTGATGGGTCGCCGTGAAGAGCTTTGAGAGTCTGTGTTCATGATATGACAGTTTTCTCAAATGAAACTGTAAATTCTCATGAAGTGACAGTTTATGCGTTCCTTTCTTCATATAGTGACACACGGCAGATACTACAAAGACAGCGAGCGAGCGTGTGTGTGTGTGTGTGTGTGTGTGTGTGTGTGTGTGTGTGTGTGTGTGTGTGTGTGTGTGTGTGTGTGTGTGTGTGTGTGTGTGTGTGTGTGGGCGCGCGCATCTGCACCCGACTTCATTCACAGAGACACACATCACAGAGACGCAGAACATGCGGGAGTAATATTTAAATAGAATTTTGCAGTTTAATATTCACAGACACTAGTATATATTCTGTACAGTCTAGAGCCCTGTGCTTATAAACACGAAAGCGACTGAACGCAGCTGCGGGTACCGGATATACTCGGTACTACCGGTACTACAGAAATTCTGGTATCGTCACATTTTTTATTTTTATTTCAGTACCGACTTGGTACCGAAGTAACGGTACTTGTGATATCCCTAATAGATACTAAACTCTTTTTTGATCTGAGCAGTAAAGAAAGACCATGCAATTAAATACACTGCACCCAGAAAGTATTCACAGCACTTCACTTTTTCCACATCTTGTTGTTACAGCCTTATTCCAAAATGTATTAAATTAGTACATTTTCTAAAAATTCTACAAACAATACCCCATAATGACAACGTGAAAGAAGTTTGTTTGAAATCTTTGCAAATTGAAAAAAATAATAATAATAAATCCCATGTACATATATATTCACAGCCTTTACTCAATACTTTGTTTAAGCATCTTTGGCACCAATTGCAGCCTTAAGCATTTTTGAGTATGATACTACAAGCTTGGCACACCTTTTTTTGGGCAGTTTCTCTCATTCTTCTTTCCAGTACCTCTCAACCTGTCGGTGCACTACCATTTTCAGATCTCTCCAGAGATGTTCAATCGGTTTCAAGTCTGGGCTCTGGCTGGGCCACTCAAGGACATTCACAGAGTTGTCCTTTAGCCACTCCTTTGTTATCTTAGCTGTGTTACTTAGGGTCATTGTCCTGTTGGAAGATGAACCTTCACCCCAGTATCTGGTCCTGAACACTCTGGATCAGGTTTTCATCAAGGATGTCTCTGTACATTGCTGGATTCATCCTTCCCTTGATCCTGACTAGTCTCCCACTTTCTGTCGCTGAAAAACATCCCCACAGCATGATGCTGCCACCACCATCCTTCACTGTAGAGACGCTATTGGCCAGGTGCCTGGTTTCTTCCAGACATGATGCTTACCATTCAGGCCAAAGAGTTCAATCTTTGTTTCATCAGACCAGATAATTTTGTTTCTCATGGTCTGAGAATCCTTCAGGTGCCTTTTGGCAAACTCCAGATGGGCTGTCATGTACCTTTTACTGAAAAGTGGCTTCTGTCTGGCCATATCATGCAGGCCTGATTGGGGTAGTGCTGCAGAGATGATTGTTCTTCTAGAAGGTGCTTGAGCTCTGTCAAAGTGACCATCGGGTTCTTGGTCACATCCCTGACTAAGGCCCTTCTCCCCCAATTGCTCAGTTTGGCCAGGCGGCAGCTCTAGGAAGAGTCCTGGTGGTTCCAAACTTCTTCCATTTACGGATGATGGAGGCCGCTGTCTCATTGGGACCTTCAATGCTTCAGAATTTTTCTCTACTCTTCCCCAGAGCTGTGCCTCAATACAATCCTGTCTCAGAGGTCTACAGTCAATTCCTTGGACTTCATGGCTTGGTTTGTGCTCTGACATGCACTGTTAACTGTGGGACCTTATATAGACAGGTGTGTGCCTCTCCAAATCATGACCAATCAACTGAATTTACCACAGGCGGACTCCAATCAAGTTGTGGATCATCTCAAGGATGATTAGTGGAAACAGGATGCACCTGAGCTCAATTTTGAGTGCCATGGCAAAGGCTGTGAATACATTTCTTTCTTTTTTTTGGTATATTTGCAAAGATTTCAAACAAACTTCTTTCACGTTGACATTATGGGGTGTTGTTTGTATACTAAAAAAAATAATGTCTAAACATAATATTTATGTATTTGAAGTGCATATAAATTTTCCATGCATTTGGATTACATAGTTTTAACATAAATCAGTATAAATTTAATGTGATTCATGTTTGTAAGTCATGAATAAACAGGTAAGATTTATGTAATTGTACACAGAAAACACTTGTTATATTAACACTGCCTAGTGTTCATGTGTGTGCTCACTATTGAGTTAAAGTACCATTGAAGTAGTTTTGATGTTAATAAGATAATTAGGTGATGATTGAGCATTAATGATGAGCACCTGATAATAATGAGCAAGATCACTGAAGGAAAGAGAAACTTGTGTTTGTTGAGAATTACAAATGACTTCAGCCACAGCCTTAGATGAAATCAACTGAAGATAAAAGAATACATTAAATCTATGAAGATCTCAGCAGAGGAGGATTAAACAACTCCACAAACAGCATTACCAGCTTCACACATTACTAACCAGACTGACTTTATTTGTGTAATGTCTGTTTTAATGAACATAATAGTTTAATTTGAAGTCACCATGATGGTGATCAGTCTTTGCTTTATTTGGGCTCTTGCCCCTTAAGTTTTTAGCTTTATTTTTTATCTGGCTCCTTTAACTGTGTGTTTATAAAACACGCTTTTTATGTCAAGGGAAGCCACGAGAAAATGTGATAAGGCTATTTATTGTTGACATAATCATCATGCAGTGACCTTCATCATTAACGGTCCCGTTCTTCGCTTGTTTTTGAAGCTTTGATTATGTTTACAGTGTGCAATATAACATGAGTTCATGTTTCGAGTGTGGAAAAAAACACAGTATTTTTCACACATTTTACTTATCTGTACAGAGTTTGTTTTCTCTGTCCTAAAAACGGCCTGATGATTTCCTTGTTCTATGAAGTCCCTTCTTCAGAAATACGTAACGAGTTCTGATTGGGCCAGCGCTTCCCATGTTGTGATTTGACAGCAGCTTAGCGCACGTTGCCCGGAAAGGTCCCGCCTCTTACCATAACGGGGAGATACGCGCGCTCAATGTTATTGCAAAAATGTCTATTTTGCCTTATCAATTTGAGCCGGAATCAGACCCGGAGAATATCGAAGAGGATCGATTACAACCTGCTCAGGAAAGACTTTTGCGGGATGTTTCACAATGGTAAGCTGTCTATTCAGTAGTTGTCATGCTTTTATATTTGGCTGTTACAAATTGCAATGTTAAATGTTACAAACTGTTATAAAAGTTTGTGGTATATTGTTTTATACTGGGCTAAGACTGAAAGGTGGACATGAGGGATATTTCAATGGTCCTCTGCCATAGTGATAAAACATCTAAACATTTTGACTTGCAGTGCTTACACAATGCCAAAGGGACGAAGCATTTTGGGGGCACTGACTGTTTAAATGAGAAAGAAATTTATTTTTGACACATGAGTGAACTGTTTTGGGAGAGGTATGAGCTTTTGCAGGTGAATGGTGTTGTGCCGAACCATCCACGTTATTTTGGAAAAAGCACCAAGAGTGTTGAGAACGTTCGGTCTGTTTCAAGAAATGAGCCAAGGCAATGAGAAGGATCTTTGCCATTTTAGTGGCACTGACTATTTATATGGGAAAGGAATTTAGCTCTGAAGCATGAGTGAACAGATTTGGGAGAGATATTAGCTTTTGCAAGTGAGCTAGTGTTGTGCTGAACTGTAAGACTGTTTTGCCAAATGATCTTACAATTTTGAGAATGTAATTTCTGTTTCAAGAAATGAGCCGAACCAATGGAGAAAAACTGTAAACCGTGCTTGTGTGTACGCAATTGTTTTTTAAAACGGAAGAGGAAAAACTCCGGTAATAAAAATACCAGTGTACGTGTGGACTGGGCCTTAAAATGACATGAGAAAATATTTCTACTCTGAAGAAAATGACATTCAACTCTAACACATTTTTAACTTTTTATTGATCATTAAAAAAAAAAAAATTCAAAAAGGACATTCTTCAGTACAGTTCTTCAGTCCATCACTCTGGGTTTGGGCAGACCCATCAGCTTCATATCTAAAGAACAGTAATGAAAGAAAATACTGAGAATGCATTTCTTTTAAAATACTATCAAAAAACAGGAACTCTTAAAAAGCATACCTGATTGTGATCAAGCCATGGCAGAACGTTATATTTCTGTCCAAATGACTAAACTGACACTTAAAGGGATATCTACTACTCAAAGAATATGAAAAAGTTAAATGTGACAATATTCAGTTCAGAAATGTAATTATGTGAGGAATCATACTTATATCGTTGTTATAGGAAACATACTTATACCGTTGTTATTTCAGTCTGTTAATACAGCTTTTAAATTATCCATGCTAGCAAGTAATCATGGAAGCAGTACCGTCCAATGTGATTTATATAATATTTTAATAGCACAGCCATTAATAAATTATATAATATTTTAATAGCACAGCCATTAAAAATTTGGAGGGACAACCATGATAACAGTAAAGCGATCACCAGCAGATATTTTTGGGCATTAATAGTATTAATGTAAACACAAATATTTGATACCAGTTGAGTCTAAAGTGAATTTAAACAGACAGAAAAAACAACAACAACAACAAAAAAACAGATCTTGTCAAAATATCAGATCAGCAATTAAATTGACAGAAACTGAAATAAGAGTCGGTGCCACATCTGTGCCCCAAAATCAGTTATTTATTATCAATAAAAAAAATTCAATTAGTTGATAGATCTATACATTTTTATGGTTAATTATTTTCTGATTAGTTAATGAATTTCTCATACTCAATACTGTACAAAATAGAAGTATAAAAAAGAAAGAATAAGAGAAAAAAAGAAATACATAAAGTAATAATAAAAACTTTAAAACACTTAATCTCTCCCTATTCCAGTTTACCCTCTCTCCCTCCACCACTCCCTCTGATGTTTTAAGGGACTAACGTAGAAAATGATGATGAGACTTGCTAACTTATAGATCACAGCCAAAATTAACATTTTATCTTTTTATACAAACATGGCTTTACTGCAGTAAGTTACGTCACATAAACATAGAACAATGATTGGCGTGGCTGCAGCTGAACGAGCATGTGGTTAAACAGTAAACAACAGATATAATAAACAAATCCTTTAAACTGATCATTACAAACACCAACAATCGATGGTGTCTGAATTCACTTTTTTTTAAAGTTTTTCGGATTAGTTTCAATTACCATCTAACGTTAGTTAACAAAGCTAAACAGCGTTGCACTTTGTGTAATGAGTTACATAAACTGTTAAACGGACCAACTTAAATAATAAAACACACTTACCGGTTGTGGTCCATAAACAACGCCTTCTCCAGACAAAGAGGGACCTGCGTCATCTTTTAAGAATAATCTTTCTGCGAATAAGATTGAGGAAGCAGTCCCCAGCTAAATGTGCTGCACATAGTTTTAAATTGTGATTATAATTTTCCAGAACCGAGTTAAACATAAATTGTAACCATTGATCTCTCATAGCGTCCGTGGGAAGGCCAAACAAAGGTGATTTGACTCCGGGATGAAAACAACAGCGTCTCGATGACATGGCGACAAAGCAACAAGACCACGCCCCCTAATTTGCGTGTTCTTGTGGGCGAGGGTTAGTCAACAAACTGTTCTATTGACGTCATTAAAGCAGGAAGTCCAGGGATGTAGTCCAAACCGGCCGCTCGCTGTAGGCTTTGAAAGGGAACTTCTGTTAAATAAAATATCTCGCTTGGCATTGAACTTTGAGCTTTATAATTTTACAGGTATTATTTATGCTCTAACAGCAACATTACACACTAACTAAAGTTTGAAAGATGGAATCGCGAAGAACGGGACCTTTAATGCTCAATAATCACTTAATTATCTCATTACCATCAACACTACTTCAGTGGTACTTTAACTCAGTAGTGAGCACACACATGAACACTAAGAATTGTTCATTTAATATGGGCATTTTTCTGTGTACTATATCATAAATCTTACCTGTTTCGGGTAACATATGACTGGCATATACATTATGAATCACATTCAGTTTATTAATACAAATACATCAATCTTACATTACATTTATGTATGACTTACAAATAACCCTAACCCTATCACATTTATTCACTTGTTTATGTTAAAATTATGTAATCCAAATGCATGGAAAATGTATATGCAATTCAAATACATAAATCTTATGTTTAGACAGTTTTTGAGTGTAGAATTTTCAGGAAAATAAGGAATTTGATCAATTTTGGAATAAGGTTGTAACAACAAAATGTGGAAAAAGTGAAATGCTGTGAATACTTTCTGGATGCATTGTACTAACAAGCCACAGGAAAACAATGTCCTGATTAATTCAGGCCTCTGAATCATTTTGGCACATGCTCTGACATGATTGTTTAATGACAAACTAATGCATTGAAATTATACAATTCAATTAGACACATGTGTACTTATGCAAATACTAGCACATAAGAGGGGTGAATGACAGGTAGACATGATAATAATTCAAGAGAAAGAAAACAAACTGCAAAATGCAGCTACAGGTTGCGGCCGATTAGTGCTGATCCATTAAACCTGTCTGTGACTTACCCTTAATTAAACATTAGGGGAAAGACTGTGTAATTTGAATTTATACACATTCAGTGAGATGTCTTATGGGTTGGGAATATACATACATGCAGATGTGGCCAAACAGAAATGACAGGTCAACAATATATTTGTAACGTTCCAGCTGTAATGATGCATGAGAAATAAAATGAATAGTATTCAAAATCCAATAGGAAACTGGAAAGGAAATGACACAATCTGTGACGCCCCTGCAGGACATCAGCTCTCTGGCCGAACTTGCCTACTCCTGATTTAGAGGTACAAAAATTTACCCTTAAGGGAACAGCCCCAGTGATGGCCACTTGTACCTTAAAAGGTCCAATTTTGTACTCTTTTTTTTTTTGAGAGTGAACACTCTATAACCCTCCTTGGATAGGGCGAGTCACCCAATGCAGCAACCGATTTGGGTAAAGCTTGCTGGAAACCTCTGGAGATACAGAGAGTGGCGGTGGTAGCAGACCAATTTTCTGTGGGCATCGCTGAGAAGTGGGCACACTTTGAACTGGTGTGGACCACTTCTCCCCGGAGGGATCAGCCCTCAGGGGCCTGAGCACTCTGTAACCAAGACCTATTTCCCAAAGTCTTAGCTTGAGAAGGCTTCAAGCGAGGGTGCCGTTTCTAACTCCATTATTTCTCTCTGAGGGGGAACTTGAGAGGCAACACACTCTTTCTGCGTGGGTCCAATGCAGTGTCCTCCTCAAGAAAGCTTCTGATGTCACCCCTATGTAAGACAAATGTATATTAAAAACAAGGAAGCATATTATAGTTGGGGGTTGTGTCACTCTCAGTTGTCATGTCAATCTTAAGTACCTATAGAGTAGTATTGCATCCTTCATATCTCCAAAAGTCCAAAATTTAGTTATTATATTTATAAAAGAAAGATACGTTGTACAGAGTCTTTCCGAATAAAACCTATAGTGGCCAGCTAAACAAATGTATTTAAACACACACCATACATTTCATGCTCCATTGATCAATGAACTATTCACGATCATGTTGTTTACTTGATGTGCACTTAAGCGCCAATAGCCAAAAACACACACAAACATTTTAAGCAGTTTTACTCACCACCTGTTTCCAACTCACGACCGTGAACCTTTATCGCTGAGCCCACTCCATCTTTCAGCATTAGACGATCAGCAAATCCGGCGTCGAACTGGGCTTTGTTTATAAAACAATTGTCTCCGAAATACAGGGAACAAACAAAAACACTTGCGCAACGCTGTTCCTGCTCTGGAAAAACAAACTCCATCCACTGTTCCCTTAACGTTGGGTTCTTTAGGAAGCTGAACAGGGTTGTCTTGCCCTGGCATCCAAAAACACACTTCTTTTGTGACATTGTTGAGTTTGTGAAGTTCGTGACCTGTTGAGCGCAGCCGACAACAAGAAGGAACAAGGAAATTCCAGTACAAGGAAATCCTGTACAAGGAAATTCCTCTCTCGTTGATGTCACATAGGCCCATTTTCGAAAAAAAAAAAAAAACTTTCCGAAACTTGTGAGAAAACGGAAGGTTATATATATATATATATATATATATATATATATATATATATATATATATATGTCTCTTATATAGGTTTATTTTACAAGCTATTTAGCTGATATGAGATTTCAGATGTTTTTAGTCAAGGGCATATGTTTTCAGCCTTGTGTGGATTGGACCCAAATCTATATATTTTGATCATAATTTTATTTAAAAACCCTGATGTGTTTGCCTTCGGTCCACCTTGTATATCCTATATCAGATATATTTCTTCATGAGTGAAATGGATCTCATAAAAAATAACAAACAAACAAGCCAATAACAAAAATGAAACCACAGTTTGGTACATATCTCAAGTATAATGACATCTCTGAAATATTGATATACGAAATGTGTATTAATTGTGTAATATGAATTGAGTTAATGTAAAAAAAAGTATAATGTTATTTTAATATATGTTTTATAATACATAGATGTGTATCATTAATAGTGACATAACAAACCAAAATGACCAAATTGTAGCTGAACTGTGAGAGCTGGTACAGGTTATTTCAGACATATCGACTTAATCTTGATATGAAGACTTCAGATGCAAAAGCCTCTAAATCTGTCTGAGGTATTTTTTAGTTTTAGTTTTTTTTATTTAAATAACCTTTTTGTCCTATGTATAGTTTCAACCTAATTCTGGTATTTAGTGGGCTTTCTCATTTTTGACCGAAGTGGTTTTTCATATGTAGATTTTTTGGCAGTAAATTTAATATGCATTATATTACGATTCATTTATCAAACTGGAAACAAATCGCTTATTTTGGCAATTAGGTTATCCTGGTATGCTCTGCTTACACAAAATGTCCACAGTTGACATACTATTTGATCAATTTTGGAATAAGGTTGTAACAACAAAATGTGGAAAAAGTGAAATGCTGTGAATACTTTCTGGATGCATTGTACTAACAAGCCACAGGAAAACAATGTCCTGATTAATTCAGGCCTCTGAATCATTTTGGCACATGCTCTGACATGATTGTTTAATGACAAACTAATGCATTGAAATTATACAATTCAATTAGACACATGTGTACTTATGCAAATACTAGCACATAAGAGGGGTGAATGACAGGTAGACATGATAATAATTCAAGAGAAAGAAAACAAACTGCAAAATGCAGCTACAGGTTGCGGCCGATTAGTGCTGATCCATTAAACCTGTCTGTGACTTACCCTTAATTAAACATTAGGGGAAAGACTGTGTAATTTGAATTTATACACATTCAGTGAGATGTCTTATGGGTTGGGAATATACATACATGCAGATGTGGCCAAACAGAAATGACAGGTCAACAATATATTTGTAACGTTCCAGCTGTAATGATGCATGAGAAATAAAATGAATAGTATTCAAAATCCAATAGGAAACTGGAAAGGAAATGACACAATCTGTGACGCCCCTGCAGGACATCAGCTCTCTGGCCGAACTTGCCTACTCCTGATTTAGAGGTACAAAAATTTACCCTTAAGGGAACAGCCCCAGTGATGGCCACTTGTACCTTAAAAGGTCCAATTTTGTACTCTTTTTTTTTTTTGAGAGTGAACACTCTATAACCCTCCTTGGATAGGGCGAGTCACCCAATGCAGCAACCGATTTGGGTAAAGCTTGCTGGAAACCTCTGGAGATACAGAGAGTGGCGGTGGTAGCAGACCAATTTTCTGTGGGCATCGCTGAGAAGTGGGCACACTTTGAACTGGTGTGGACCACTTCTCCCGGAGGGATCAGCCCTCAGGGGCCTGAGCACTCTGTAACCAAGACCTATTTCCCAAAGTCTTAGCTTGAGAAGGCTTCAAGCGAGGGTGCCGTTTCTAACTCCATTATTTCTCTCTGAGGGGGAACTTGAGAGGCAACACACTCTTTCTGCGTGGGTCCAATGCAGTGTCCTCCTCAAGAAAGCTTCTGATGTCACCCCTATGTAAGACAAATGTATATTAAAAACAAGGAAGCATATTATAGTTGGGGGTTGTGTCACTCTCAGTTGTCATGTCAATCTTAAGTACCTATAGAGTAGTATTGCATCCTTCATATCTCCAAAAAGTCCAAAATTTAGTTATTATATTTATAAAAGAAAGATACGTTGTACAGAGTCTTTCCGAATAAAACCTATAGTGGCCAGCTAAACAAATGTATTTAAACACACACCATACATTTCATGCTCCATTGATCAATGAACTATTCACGATCATGTTGTTTACTTGATGTGCACTTAAGCGCCAATAGCCAAAAACACACACAAACATTTTAAGCAGTTTTACTCACCACCTGTTTCCAACTCACGACCGTGAACCTTTATCGCTGAGCCCACTCCATCTTTCAGCATTAGACGATCAGCAAATCCGGCGTCGAACTGGGCTTTGTTTATAAAACAATTGTCTCCGAAATACAGGGAACAAACAAAAACACTTGCGCAACGCTGTTCCTGCTCTGGAAAAACAAACTCCATCCACTGTTCCCTTAACGTTGGGTTCTTTAGGAAGCTGAACAGGGTTGTCTTGCCCTGGCATCCAAAAACACACTTCTTTTGTGACATTGTTGAGTTTGTGAAGTTCGGTGACCTGTGCAGTGCAGCCGACAACAAGAAGGAACAAGGAAATTCCAGTACAAGGAAATCCTGTACAAGGAAATTCCTCTCTCGTTGATGTCACATAGGCCCATTTTCGGAAAAAAAACTTTCCAAACTTGTGAGAAAACGGAAGGTTATATATATATATATATATATATATATATATATATATATATATATATATATATATATATATATATATATATATATATATATGTATATATATATATATATGTCTCTTATATAGGTTTATTTTACAAGCTATTTAGCTGATATGAGATTTCAGATGTTTTTAGTCAAGGGCATATGTTTTCAGCCTTGTGTGGATTGGACCCAAATCTATATATTTTGATCATAATTTTATTTAAAAACCCTGATGTGTTTGCCTTCGGTCCACCTTGTATATCCTATATCAGATATATTTCTTCATGAGTGAAATGGATCTCATAAAAAATAACAAACAAACAAGCCAATAACAAAAATGAAACCACAGTTTGGTACATATCTCAAGTATAATGACATCTCTGAAATATTGATATACGAAATGTGTATTAATTGTGTAATATGAATTGAGTTAATGTAAAAAAAAGTATAATGTTATTTTAATATATGTTTTATAATACATAGATGTGTATCATTAATAGTGACATAACAAACCAAAATGGCCAAATTGCGAGCCGAACTGTGAGAGGTGGTACAGGTTATTTCAGACATATCGACTTAATCTTGATATGAAGACTTCAGATGCAAAAGCCTCTAAATCTGTCTGAGGTATTTTTTAGTTTTAGTTTTTTTTATTTAAATAACCTTTTTGTCCTATGTATAGGTTTCAACCTAATTCTGGTATTTAGTGGGTTTTCTCATTTTTGACCGAAGTGGTTTTTCATATGTAGATTTTTTGGCAGTAAATTTAATATGCATTATATTACGATTCATTTATCAAACTGGAAACAAATCGCTTATTTTGGCAATTAGGTTATCCTGGTATGCTCTGCTTACACAAAATGTGCACAGTTGACATACTATTCTGCAAATATTGTACATTCTAAAAAATGCTGGGTTAAAAACAACCCAAGTTAGGTTGAAAATGGACAAACTCAGCAATTTGGGTTGTTTAAGAAAACATTTAACCCAACTGCTGGGTTAAAACCACCCATTAACTGGGTTAAAACAACTCAGTTGCTGCATTTGTTAATTTTCAACTCAACTTGGGTTGTTTTGAACCCCGTATTTTTTAGAGTGTAGAGTGAGTAATATGGTAATATACTATTCTAACATTGACTCTCTTCCCTCTTTCAGATCCTGGTGCATGTGGGCTTTCTGACAGAGGAATCCGGTGATGTTTTCAGTCCAAAAGTGCTGAAAGGTGGGCCACTTGGGGAGATGGTCCAATGGGCAGACATCCTCACCACCCTTCATGTGCTGGGACATAACCTCAAGATTTCCCTCTCAGTCAAAGAACTGCAGGGGTGAGTCATGTCATCTGCTCAGTCTCCAGTCATGTTACCTCATTACTATTCATAAGCCAACCGTCGCCCTGGTACTATTTATTTGATGACCTGTGCAGATGCACTTCAGTTGCAGTGTTTTGATGGTGACATTGAGATCTGCTCAGATATAGTTAAAAATTGAAGAATAATCAAACAAGCACAATATAGGTGTTGGAAAACACAAACTAAAATGTAAACTTTCTTTGTAAAACATGTTAAATGCGCTAATATTTTTTTATTTCTGAAAATCACATTCTGACTCTGGCCATCAGGTCCTGCTGCGGTGGAAATTATGCAGGTATCTAGACAAGATAAATTAAATAAATACCTTTCCTAAGGCACCAAGTTGGCCAGAAACAACAGGCATTCCTTCAATTTCCTGCATTCAACACTTAGAGTGTATTTCAGCACCACAGACAGCTCCCTTATACACATAGCAGTCTAGCAGTGTTTGCTCTAGTTTTACGCAACATATGTCCGGAAGATTTTAAATCTCTTCATTTGCATGTGCCTTGGATGCTCTAGTTTTTAATTAGAGTTGAAAAGAAGGCTATTATAAAATACCCTAGGGGTGACACCTGCTTGAATGTGTGCATGTAATCAGTCAGACTTTGTCACATAGTTGACAAGAAAGCGGTAAGTGTACACAGTAAACCGTGTAAACATGTAAATGAGCTCACAACAGAAAAAAAAAAAAAAAAGCTTGTGAGGGCTTTGATAAATCGCAGGAAGAAAAGAAGTTGATGTTGAACATTGAACTTTACTGATGCTCCTAGTGAATTTAAATTAGTTGAAAAACTGAAGCACCATGACAACAGGTTTCTGTGTCACTTCACGCTGGACAACAACTAGTTTGACCTTCTGGTCGAAAGCTTCTTGGCAAAGTTGTACATTTTTTACCACTTTTTATGTAACACATACAGATGTGAAAATTGACATGGAATGCACATACCCCAACCAGAAAAATCCAGAATCTTGCATTAGCCTGGATGGTTTTATTTGGCTATTTTACTAATGACTATATGTCATTACACTATATTGCCAAATATTTTGGGACGCCTGCTGTTATATGCACATGAACTTGAATGACATCCCATTCTTAATCCGTAGGGTTTAATATGGAGTTGGCCCACCCTTTGCAGCTATAACAACTTCAACTCTTCTGGGAAGGCTTTCCACAAGGTTTAGGAGTGTGTTTATGGGAATTTTTGACCATTCTTCGAGAAGCGCATTTGTGAGGTCAAAGCACTGAATTTGGACAAGAAGGCTTGGCTCGCAACTCTGTTCTAACTCATCCCAAAGGTGTTCTATCAGGTTGAGGTCAGGACTTTGTGCAGGCCAGTCAAGTTGCTCCACACCAAACTCACTCATCCATCTTTTTATGGACCTTGCTTTGTACAGTCATGTTGGAACAGGAAGGGGCCATCCAAATTTTCCCACAAAGTTGGGAGCATTAAATTGTCCAAAATGTCTTGGTAGCCTGAAGCATTAAGAGTTCCTTTCATTGGAACTAAGCCCAACCCCTAAAAAAAAAACCCTACACCATAATCCCCCTCCACCAAACTTAACACTTGCAGTTAGGCAAGTGCCGTTCTCCTGGCAACCGCCAAACCCAGACTCGTCCATCAGATTGCCAGACAGAGAAGCATGATTGTTCACTCCCAGAGAAAACGTCTCCACTGCTCTAGAGTCCAGTGTCGGTGTGCTTTACACCACTGCATCCGACGCTTTGCATTGCACTTGGTGATGTTAGGCTTGAATGCAGCTGTTTGGCCATGGAAACCCATTCCATTAAGCTCTCTATGCACTGTCCTTGAGCTAATCTGAAGGCCACACAAATGTGTATAAAAATAATGCATAAGTATTGCAGCTTTTAGTAAAACAGTATAATAGATATGATCATCTAAAGTAAAATATGTAAAATGTGAAACGCAACCAGAAAAAGGGACATTGTATTTTGCTATTTTATGTTGCTCCAGTAAAAAAACTGACTAGTCTAACATATTAGTAGTTACCAATAATAGGTTAAAATATATATATATGTACATATATGTGGTGACAACTAGTATAAACATACGGTGTATACTGTCATGTTGAGTGGCTGTAATGAGCGCACAAACATGAGGAGTACAAACTATCTAAATGGTCTTTAAGAATAAATCAACTAGATCACAGGTAAGAGAAACTCAGGAAACAGAATAACACAGCCACTTTACCATAAACGATACCGGACAACTGAACATAGGAAGTAGAGGGCTTAAATACAAGGGAGATTAAATTAACAACCATGGAGACTAAATAGGAACACAGGCAAAACGGAAACAGGAAGAACCAAACTAAAACACATTGAAACTAAATGTAACTGTTACACGTACGTCACATGGGGCAAAATGCATTAACATTTTAAGAGGAACACTGTGCAAACATATTAGTTTATATCATTTGAAAGTGCTACAGGAGCAGGGAAGATGCATGGAGATGAATTTAAGATTAAATGAATACAGACAGTGACACACATATTCCACATTTAAGCATTTAAATGGGCTTAAAAGCTTTTTTTTTTTTACAGCAGATTTACTCATGAACTAATTATGATTTCAATGACAATAACCAGTACTAAAATTCATTAGTAAATTACTTTTCGCACCATCAGTTTTACACACATTCAAGTTTCGATGATATTCCTGTTCTTTTGAGTTGATTGAGTTGGTGAGTCAAGAACAGTTGCAATTGTATCAGTCCAATTTGCAAATGAATCGCTCAGTGCTATACATGAACCGATTCAGCAGGTTGACTGGAAAGAACCAATTCGTTCAAGAATTGGACATTGCCTATCTCAGAATGGGGGGGTGTCTTCAGCTTGAAATAACGAGGAACAACTTGTTTTTATGGAATGTAGTGGAGTAAACAGTACGATATTATGCTTTGGAATTATAGTGAAGTAAAAGTTTCCCAAAATAAAACTACACTGATAAAGTACAGACACTTGAAAAATGTACTTGAGTACAGTAATAAAGTCGAAATATGTTTACATGATACATATTGTTTCTGTTGTATACACTTGGGGTCCAATCCCAAGGCGTAAATTGGTACCTGTCATTGCAAAGGCATGCAAATGTTCTGGTAATCATTGGCTGTGCTTCGAAGGGCAGCAGACGGGGTCAAAGTTGAAATTGTTTGAATTCCATGTTACAATGCTTGACTGACACCATGGCGCTTGAGGTAATGTTGTAATTGAGGGTCTGCTCTACAGTTTAATGCATTGAGCCATCTGGAGTCGCGAGTCATGCGAAAGGCCTTTACACAAGTGTCTGTCAGTCTCTGTACAACAGACAGTTCCATCAGTCCTTTGAAAGATTAGGCCATTCTCACTTCACCTTCTAAAGTTCAGCTTTTGGTTTTTGCCAATCTCGTTAACTGTCAAACCTGAAATGTGAGAAAATTGCCTTCAGTTACAGTTTTTTGAGTTTAATTCGAAGACATTCTTCTTTAATCTGTTTTGTCAGGACATGTGAGGTTGCTGGAGTTGCTGATCCATATCTGTGACAGACTTCAATATGCTGCTTTGAAGTTAGATGAAATGCAATTTCAATAGTCTTTTCATGAGGAGGAATAATGAAGTCCTTTATTATCATCTGATATGTCTGTAAATTGGCCAGTGAAATAATGAAACATATGTGAGAGACAAAACACTAACACACTTTACAAAAAGTATTCGCGCTCTAAGAAACCGGCTGCGTTTCTCTGCTGCGCAAGACATTTCTCTGCTCAGATTCGCTTGAGTGAATTATATATTTATTATTTTCAAATAAATGGTTCCTCATCTCTTGCATTTACCAACAAACAAACCCCTAAGCTTAGCAGGGACCTGAGCCATATCTAGGGACTAAAATATCACAGGCTGTTTTCCAAAACTCAGTAAGCCTTGTAAGGGAGCATCCTAACTCCAAACGCCATATTTGTGATGACTATTTTGGGCATGCAAGACTAGTTCCTATCTACTTAAATGGAAAAATATAGATTGCCGAACTCACATTTAAATAACAAATCGGCACCATTATCTGAAATAAACTGACCTGTAATGCTATCTCTGATGCTCAAATCCTTTTGTCCTTCCTATGAAAAGTATGGTAGGTGCTTATTTTGAGTAAAAAGTATGTTCTATATAGTATGAATGTAATTCTGACATACTACATTCTCCATATACCAGCGTCAGTTATGTCACTTCACCTCCATCCATAAATCCTGTCCCGTGGCCTCATGGGATAGTAAAGTGTCCGTCGTATGGTAGTTGGTAGTAGTAGGTCATCCAGGGATTTTTGCCTACACTTTTATGAGTACTGTGAATTCAGACATACTACTTTTGTCACATACTGTTTTTCACCTACCATAGGGAACTATGCTGTGTCAGATGTCTTTGGTAATACTTTACATTTGATAGCATATGTACCACATTTTTATCTGGATAATGTATTTTTCACAGTCTTTGCTCATCTTCAAAACCATTTCCTGTTAGATTTTAAATAGACATTTGAAAAATGCTTTAAAGACATATGCAAAACAGCTACGTTAAAGTTGTTTGCTACACCCAAACAATGTTTTTTTTTTTCAGGTTAAGTGCACTTTAACAGATATCTTGGAGGCGTACATTTGATTTCTGGGTATTAAACTTATCACACTGTAGCATGCTTTTAAAAAGAGTACAGAAATAATGCATTTCAACTCTTATACATTTCATTTGGTGGTAAAGGAGATTTCCCCCCTCTATATGTAAATCGCTTTGACAACTCAGAAAAACGCAAATTAATGATTATAGTTATAATTAAAATTTGTATTCAAATAGCATGCAATATTTTTTAATATGCAACATTCTCCAAGTTTATTCACTATTTTGGACGTTGTTGGTTTGTTTTTTTGTTTTTTGTTTTTTTTTGCAGAGCATGAACGCATTCTGAGATTTTTCTTCTCCGCAAATGATACATGCAGTTCAGCCTCAACATTTGTCTATAACATCACCTCTCTATTTCTCTCAGTGGAATATTTCAGAAAAGTCTCTGAAATGATCAGACACACACTCAACCTCTCTGATGAGTCTCACTAAGGAAACACACTCTGATTGGCTTCCCCTCTTGACTCCGTACCTCATGTCTCTTCTCTGTAGGGAATGGCAGATGTCTGTTCTCCAGCTGTTGCAGAGGTTTATGATACACTCTCCTCCACAGCAGCTGCTGTCCGTCTACTCTCATCTTTATTCCTGCTGGCTGTGTGCTCTCAGTGTCAAAGCAGAGCACAGACTCACAGCAAATACATGAAACTCCAATGCTTCCTGTCAAAAGCCCAGTGCATACTACAAGACAGAAGCTTGTCACCCTTTCATGTTGTAAAAGGACGTGTATCTCAGGTCAGCTCTCATCGCAGTCATGAAAATGTGTGTGTATATATATATATATATATATATATATATATATATATATATATATATATATATATATATATATATATATATATATATATATATATATATATATATATATATATATATTTTTTTTACAATTGCAGCGTGCATTCTACATCTGATTATATGAAAATGTGCTTTTGCATTTTTTAAAATATTTTCAGGTCACTCTTTAGATTGGGGGAAACATCCACTATTAAAGGTTATTTCACCCAGAAATGAAAACTGATTTACTCCAGGATTTACCGCATGATTTACTAACCCTCAAGCCACACAATCGGAGTTAAATAAAAAATATCCTGGCTATATGATGGGAATGAAAGATTTTAAAGCCCCATAAAATTCAACTATCCATCATAAAATGTAATCCATACGGCTCCAGGGGGTTAATAAAGGTCTTGTGAAGCGAAGACATGTGTATGTGTAAAAAAAAAAAAATCATATTTATAACTTTATAATCATTGGCTTCCAATAACGGCCGTATCAAAGTCTAGTTTTGGCGGAAGAGTGACCCGACGCATGACGTATTGATAAACGCAGAAGTGAAGGGGATAGAGTAAAACAAAACACCGGTCAGGAATTGGACATCTAAAATGAGTATTTTTAAGAGAAACGTCAGAGGATTTCGATATAAGAGAAGAGGAGCTTGAGTTTGGCCCATAACCATCATTGGCATTGAGGGGGACAATAATTGGAAATGGTTCATTTTTCCCCCAGTATATGATATGTCTTGATGCTGCTCTCCATTACACACCATTCTGTTTGTTGTTAGGATGAAAAATTTAGAAAGTAAAAATTTTAGACTAGTCTGCCTAAACATCAATTTCAAAATGATGGCCAATCAGATCAAAGAAGGCGGGGCTTAATGTTCACTGAAAATGAGTGTGAACTCCAACTCCACACTTGAAGGTTTTACAGTAAAAGAGTGTGTGCGTGAGAAAATATAAGTAGCTAAATATTTAATATTTGACAACTGTTTTACGATGGATACGTTTAATGACCCACAGTAACATACAGTGATGCAAACTACACAAAAAATGTTTAATGTAATTTCGCCATTTTGAATGGAAAATATGCTATAATATAATTGATGATGTCATACATAACCGAATGCGACGAGACAAGTTTTTTTTTTTTTTTTTTACATATTAGAAAAAACAAGAGTGAATGTGTTCATATTTTTAAGTTAATATTATTTGCAAAGAGTTTAAACTGATTACTTTACAACTATATAGGCTACAATTAGACCTGGAACTTATTTTACCATTCTTATTCTTTATTCCCTTAAATTCCTTTTAATCCTTTAATTATTTAATTTCTTTAAATACACCAAACAAGAAAGAAAAAGAAAAAAATGTTCAAGATATGGTAACGGCTTTGGCCTGCGTTACTCCTACATCCTACACCATGCGTTGGGTCAGAGGTCACTCTTCTGCCAGTACTAAAATTTGCAAACGTCCTATATCAGAAGCCAGTGATAAAGTGATAAATATGGATACTGTTCTTACAAAAATGCTAGGCTTCACTTCAGAAGGCCTTTATTAACCCCACATAGCCGCGTAGATTACCTTTATGATGGATGGATGCACTTTTTTGGGCTTCAAAATCTTGAGCTCCATTCACTGCCATTATAAAGATTGGAAGAGCCAGGATATTTATTAATACATCTCAGATTGTGTTTGGCTCAAAGAAGAAAATCATACATTGAATTGAAAGGGTGAATTAACCCTTTCAGTATGAATTTTGTCTCAATAAACTCAAAATTACTGCTTAATAGTTAGTAGATTTGAATAGTTAGTCAGGAAGTTGTTAAGTTTAGGTATTGGGTAACATTAAGGGATGTAATATGGTAATTTAGAATAAGGCATTAATATGTGCTTTATAAGTACTTATAAACAGGCAATATGCTTGTGATATGCAAGCTAATATGCTAAAAGTTTAATAGCTGACAAGTTATTAGAGAGAATTGGTCTCCAAAATAAAATGTTACGGATTTTCATAAACAATTCTTAAATTACAGTCGTTCTGTGGTGATTCCCAGATATAATCATTGACACACTGACAGTAAGGATAGATATTGTTTGTGATGCCGTTTATCAGCGTCGGATCGCATGGTGTTTCACACAAGCATGGGTCCGCCTGTCCATAAATCTAGAAATCCTCCCGTAATAAATGATCATTGCACATAAACATGTCAAAGGTGTCAGCGATTGACTGAAAGCTTGTCGCTCCGTCAGCATCGAGGGAGAGCACCATATTTTTTCATGCATGCAAACACTTGCGACCTATACGTGGTGTAAAGTATTTGAAGTACCTGTCAAAGGAAAAGGTCATGTGGCATCATGGATAATTATAAGACAGTGCTTTCGCATAGGACAAGGCTGTGCAGGCTCATGAATAAGTATGAGACACTGCTGACGTACAGTAGACAAGCACACACTGTATACATTCTGTAAGTTTGTTCATTTCAAACCCAGAAGACAAGAAATGCACCCCATTTGATACATTTCCGAAATCTCTGGCCAGATTTGGAGTTTACCCAATAACATTAGAACATCCAGGAGTATGACACCACTATATCATCAATATAGCCATTTACTAACCTCCAACAATACAGTTGTTATATATGTGAATGCACCATTAAAGGTTTAATGGCAGTGAGGGACTGTATTATCGACATCATTTGGGCCAAAAGCGAGTGTGCTAGTGCATGGCAGAGCCAGTCGTTTCCACTGTCACTTCCAGGGCTTGATCAGGCCTTATTCAGGGCCAACGGTCATTGAGTTTTGGCCGCCAAATACTTTGGACCAAAGCGGGCCAACTGTGGCTTGAGGAGTAGGCAGCACCGATCAACACCGCTACTCATTTTTATTCCAGGCTACCAGCACACTTCAACATTTAAGACATTTAAAAAAATGTGAAGTGAATAATACTGATTATCTCTTCATCACGGCACCTGTTAGTGGGTGAGATATATTAGGCAACAAGGGAACATTTTGTCTGAAAAGGTGATAGTTAAGGAAGTTAGAAGCAGGAAAATGGGCAAGCGTAAGGATTTGAGCGGGTTTGACAATAGCCACATTGTGATGGCTAGACGACTGGGTCAGAGCATCTCCAAAACTGCAGCTCTTGTGGGGTTTTCCTGGTCTGCAGTGGTCAGTGTCTATCAAAAGTGGTCCAAGGAAGGAGCAGTGTTGAACCGGTTACAGGGTCATGGGTGGCCAAGGCTCATTTACAGTTTATATGTAGGGAGCGAAGACTGGCCCTTGTGGTCCGATCAAACAGACGAGCTACTGTAGCTCAAATTGCTCAAGACGTTAATGCTGGTTCTGATAGAAAGGTGTCAGAATACACAGTAAAGTGCAGATTGTTGTGTATGGGGCTGCATAGCTGCAGACCAGTCAGGGTGCCCATGCTGACTTGGCCTCCAAAGATTTGCTGAACAAACAAGTCACCGGAATAATGCATCCACATGTATGTCATACCAGACATGTCCTCTGGTTAACTCATTACTCCTGTTTTCTACTTGTGAGCTCCCTTTATTGCTCTGACTGAAGGGATATAACAGTAGTGAGATGGGAGACATTGCTCAAAGTCTTTCTTTCTAAATGTGTACTCTTGGCAAACGTTAGTAAATTACTGTCACTGTTAACATGTCTTATCAATGCAGGAATCTTCAGTCTTTAAGTAGTTAAAGACCAAATGTTGGCTTCAATTTGAAATCTAGCTAGCTCCCTTTCATTCAGTCACTCCGAGTAACGTCAGAGACTGACGTTACGTCTCTGTTCCCTCCTCAGGGAATGAGGGTTACATACGTAACCGAGACGTTTTCACTCAGCTAGTGAAACTGTGAGGTTGTGTGACTTGGTTCTATGGAGGCCTGTTAAGGCTGGGTTTTAGGGAAGCGCTGCAGAGCTACTTGCCCGACAGTGGAAACAGAACTTGATTTTGACCTTGGTGCGTGTCCCTAGCTGGCACGTTGTTTGCCCTGGCTCGCAATGGCCCGACAGTGGAAAAGCTGCTGTTGTGTGAATGACATGGAGTCCCGGCATCTGCGGAGAACAGGTTCAGTTAGAGGGAGAGGAGAATACAGCTTGCAGACACTGTTTGTCACATAAGCCGTAATGCCTTGTGTTACAAGATGCCAGAGGTGAGAAAAGAGACGAAGACAGATGTCACGTCCCATTAGGGATCTCCTGTACAACAGACTGGTGATTATTCAGCATCAGTATAAGCTAGAGACACAAAATTAAGATTAATGCAGTGTTAATTTCAACTATTAATTCTGTTTTAGAAAGTGAAGTAGACTCACACTTGTGTCTATCTGATTTTTATTCCTGTTAGCAGCCTTCCTCCTGTCATACTGAAGAGAAAATTAGCCAGTGGAAGGCTTAAATGGGGTCTCTCCTGCCGTGAGGGGACAGCGGTTTAAAAACTGTCATTCATTACACTTTGAATTAGGGGAGCATATGTCTGCACCGCGGCACTGCGGCATCATCAGTTGTGCATTTCAAATCACCGCTGTCTTTCACAGTGAAGAATGTTAATGATGTGCATAATTTAAAGAAATCGTTCAGTAAGAAATAAAAAATTGGCATCATTTACTCACCTTCATGCCGCTCCGAACCGGCATGACTTTCTTTCTTCTGTGGAACCAAAAAATATACCATTCAAAAGTTTAAGGTCGGTAGGATAATAAAAAAATAAATAAAAAAAAATGTTAAGGAAGTCTCTTATACTCATAAAAATACAGTATCATTGTAAAATATTTCACAATTCACAATTTTAATATCTGTTCAAATGTAATTTCAGTGTCACATGATCCTTCATAAATCATTCTGATACGATGCTTCGCTGCTCAAGAAACATTTCTGATTATTATCCATGTTGAAAACAGCTGATTAATATTATTTAGACACCATGATGCATATTTTGCAAGATTCTTTGATGAATAGAACATTCAAAACAACAGTGTTTATTTTAAATATTAATCTTTTGTATCATTATACATTTCATGATCACAGCCTGTGTTTCCTTGTCTTGTGAGGACTTTTGTTATTTCCTGCCTTGTGCCATGTTTTGTTAGCCTAAAAAATGTAGATGCACCCTAGTGGCAGCAGATGTCATTTTCAGCCAGGGTCATCTAGCAACTCTCCGTTGGCTTGCGTACGGAAGCCCTGAACGGCCATGGATAATATAATTTTTTCTATCTTGTTTTCTCGTGATCACGACTTATTTTTCTCGTGATTGGAGTCCCGGAGTCTACTGTTGCTATAGCAACGAACACAACTTTCACGCGCATCTGATCAACGGATAAACCGTGCGCTCTTAGCCTGTATGTTGTGGGTCTTTCAGCAAAATCTTTGCTTCACTTAATAAACATTTTAATTGTTCAATTAACATGTTTAATTTATCAACAGAGCATTCAACAGCTCAAGTTCAGACGGAGTGCCTTCAAAAGGATGGCAGATTATTCTGTATTCTAAAAATCATTTAGAGGTGCTTGGATTCAACACACTTTATTTTCCTCATTCGTTTGAAATGCAATTACATTACATGATTTGTTTGTTATTATAGTGTCCTACTATCATATAGGTTGTGACAGGTAGCCTATCATGTTCCCTCTAGCCATGTTATTCCATTAAAAAGCAGTGCAATAGGCTACTCCAGATTTCTAAAAAACAAACAAAAAACGTTTAATCAAGTTGATAATCTTGGGATGCTGTTTGAGAAGAGTGTTTATGTATGTGTGTGGTTTGCAACAAAGACATTTACAAAATACAATAGCTTAAGTTACATAACTGAATTAAATTATAGGCTGCTACACATCTTTACATAGGCTTTTCAAATCAATAGGCTATACAATGAGTGACACAATGTGGTAAACTAACAGTTACTTAGACTGATTAAAATGGCGTCATGCACAATAAGGTACAAACAGAATACAGTGACATCAAAATTAGTTAAACAGTAAGTTTAGTATCACACCGCTATTGCCGTAGTGGTGAGTCTTCAACGCATTCCATCTGGACTAATATTTACAGGCCCATTCATAGGCTAATAGCCTATTTAAACATAGCAATATACAAGTAATATAGTAGCCTCAGATGCGCGTGAAATTTGTGTTCATTGCTATAGCAACAGCGACTCCTGGTGAAGTGCAGTATATCAGAATCATAGATCAGAATGAAACAACCATAAGAAAATAAGTCGTGATCACGAGAAAACAACTTTCGTTATCCCGAGATCACAAGAAAAATAAGTTGTGATCACGAGAAAACAACTTTCGTTATCCCGAGATCATGAGAAAAATAAGTCGTGATCACGAGAAAACAACTTTCGTTATCCCAAGATCAAAAGGAAAATAAGTCGTGATCACGAGAAAACAACTTTCGTTATCTCGAGATCACAAGAAAAATAAGTCATGATCACGAGAAAACAACTTTTGTTATCTAGAGATCACGAGAAAAATAAGTCGTGATCACGAAAAACAACTTTTGTTATCTAGAGATCACAAGAAAAATAAGTCGTGATCACGAGAAAACAACTTTCGTATCCCGAGATCATGAGAAAAATAAGTTGTGATCACGAAAACAACTTCGTTATCCCGAGATCATGAGAAAATAAGTTGTGATCACGAGAAAACAACTTTTGTTATCTAGAGATCACGAGAAAAATAAGTCGTGATCACGAGAAAACAACTTTCGTTATCCCAAGATCAAAAGGAAAATAAGTCGTGATCACGAGAAAACAACTTTCGTTATCTAGAGATCACGAGAAAAATAAGTCGTGATCACGAAAACAACTTTTGTTATCTAGAGATCACGAGAAAAATAAGTCGTGATCACGAGAAAACAACTTTCGTTATCCCAAGATCAAAAGGAAAATAAGTCGTGATCACGAAAACAACTTTCGCTATCCCGAGATCATGAGAAAATAAGTCGTGATCACGAGAAAACAACTTTCGCTATCTCGAGATCACAAGAAAATAAGTCGTGATCACGAAAAACAACTTTTGTTATCTAGAGATCACAAGAAAATAAGTCGTGATCACGAGAAAACAACTTTTGTTATCTAGAGATCACAAGAAAAATAAGTCGTGATCACGAAAACAACTTTTGTTATCTCGAGATCAAAAGGAAAATAAGTTGTGATCACGAGAAAACAACTTTTGTTATCTAGAGATCACGAGAAAAATAAGTCGTGATCACGAGAAAACAACTTTCGTTATCCCGAGATCATGAGAAAAATAAGTTGTGATCACGAGAAAACAACTTTCGTTATCCCGAGATCATGAGAAAATAAGTCGTGATCACGAAAACAACTTTTGTTATCTAGAGATCACGAGAAAATAAGTCGTGATCACGAAAACAACTTTCGTTATCCCGAGATCATGAGAAAAATAAGTCGTGATCACGAGAAAACAACTTTCGTTATCTCGAGATCACAAGAAAAATAAGTCGTGATCACGAGAAAACAACTTTCGTTATCCCAAGATCAAAAGGAAAATAAGTCGTGATCACGAGAAAACAACTTTCGTTATCCCGAGATCAAAAGGAAAATAAGTCGTGATCACGAGAAAACAACTTTCGTTATCTCAAGATCACGAGAAAATAAGTCGTGATCACGAGAAAACAACTTTCGTTATCTCGAGATCACGAGAAAATAAGTCGTGATCACGAGAAAACAACTTTCGTTATCCCGAGATCACAAGAAAAATAAGTCGTGATCACGAAAACAACTTTTGTTATCTAGAGATCACGAGAAAAATAAGTCGTGATCACGAGAAAACAACTTTCGTTATCCCGAGATCACAAGAAAAATAAGTCGTGATCACGAGGAAACAAGATAGAAAAAAAATATTATCCATGGCCGTTCAGGACTTCCGTACTTGCGAGCTTGAATAAACAAACTCTTGTCAGGCCAATCACATCATGTATAGAGTCGGCTCCGTGGGCGTGACCGCATTAATACAAATGAAGAGGTTTGCGAACAGCTGACATCTCTCTCTTTTCAAACAGATTACATATATGTTTTCATTTCGATTTACCATATTAAGTTTCTTTAGACATATGTTTCATATTTTTTGTGATAAGTTTTCACTAAGTTAAATGTCATTTTCTGAAATTTCAGTATCTGAATGAGCGTCATTTAGAGAGAGGCTGCAGATTGCGCATCATGTTTGTTTCCTTTATTTTGCAAAAAGCACAACATTTTGTTTTTAATTTACTGTACACATATAAAAGTAGAAACTTAACAGATTATAATGAATGAATGTCGGCGCGTTCATCAACCTTCAGGGGTTAAACTTACCCACACTACACACCTGTCCCTAATTTTACCCGTATCCCACCTCAATTTCAGCAAAAGTGTGTACGAATACTTTTTTACAAATATTGTAATATATATTTTTGATGTAAGTACATAGTAGTTAAGGCCACCTAATATAAAGTGGGGCAAAATAGAGTAACCAAAGTCCATATTACTGTACTGTACCATATTGTTACTATATTGTTAACGTGACATCTAGTTGTGTTGTTTGTCTTTAGAAGGCTTGGCATGAATGTAGTATACAAGTTTGACTCTTTGTGTGCTTTTATGTTGCTTTTTTATCTTATTTCAGAGCTTGATATCCCCAGTCTCCATTCACTTTCATTATATGAAAAAGAGCTCCCAAGTCTCCCTTGTGATCATGCCGAAAGCCATGTGGGTGTAAAATGATGAAAGAATTTTGATTTCTAGGCGCACATCCCTTCTAAAAATAAGATTTACCTTATACACCATATGCAGTATGCACTGTATCAAAGAAACCCATAAGCATCACCTCTCTTTATATGTTGCTTACTTTAATAGTGATCTGCAGTGAGCACAAATCAGACGGTTTGTCCTTTGTGTTTATACCTCATATTGTTGTTATATGCAAGGCTCTCATTATTTTACCCTAGTCAGAATGTCAGCCAATGTTGCACAGATTTTCTTTGAATGCGTTCTCGAAATGCTTTTTTTTCTTCCTTGCATTAGCTGTATTTTTCGTGCCACAGGGCACTTACTCTCTTTCGGTCTCCCTCCATCACTGTACTTTTGTTCTAATGCTTTGAAGCTCTATCTAGAGCAGCAGCGCTCCGGTTGAAAGCAGTGTTAGGTGCCTAATCAAGATAACCGTGATATGACACACTGCACAAATTCACTAAGACACATGAGACCTTTTATGGGCACAAAGCATGATGTTATATTATCGGCTGCCTGTAAGCGTATGAACGCTGTCCTATCATAGGATTATGTATTACGGGACTTGGAAGACAAATTTGTGCCCTGTGGTACGAAGAATGGATTTCCATTACTGAAGATGCTCAGTAGAGAAATATTCAGCAAAATGAACGGTTTATGTGTGCCGCTTATGGTGTATGAGGCGCTGAAGATGCCTTATTGCTTATAGGCCAGATTCACTTGTTATGCTTTAAAGGGGTCATGTCGTAAATTTATTTTTAGAGACAGCTTTAAAGATTTTCTGCACCAAACATTATGTTTTAGTGTTTGATCATCATTTTATGACCCTTAGAATTAAATCAACATTTTTTGTTTAATCTGCTGTGTCTTTAAGACTTATATGCAAACTATATATTCTCATGAGAAATTAATAATAGCATTTTGTGCCACTGACTTGCATGTGATGGTTTGCTGGCAGCTCCAATAGAGTTTGCACTGATCCATTCTTCAGCAGGTTTTTTTTTTTTTGCAACCATCTTAGACTCCCCCCAATTAGGGAATCTTCAGAAGCATATGCAGAGCTGAAGGTGCTACACATAGCCAGAAACAGCGTTTGACTATCCGGGTTTGACATATACATTGACAACTATGCATTTAGCAGATGCTTTTATCCAGTGGGACTTACTTTAAAGAGCAGCAAAAGCAATCTGAAAGAGTAGCAAAGGCAGGCTTGGTCCGAATGCAATCCCATTCAAAGGGTAGATCTGTAGACCTGAAATTATCCATTCAGTAGGAAAAATTATAAACACCTGAATACAACTGGAGATTCAGCCGTAGTCAAAAGCAAAAGTACATAAATTGAAATCTACAGTTTTTATTTGTACATAAACTGAAATCTACAGTTATCGCTAAATACACATAGTCACGCAATGCTGATGTTATTAACATTACCAATCTAAGTATAACGATCATAATAATAATTAGCACATAGTTTTATGTGATATTAGGGTTTTTCAGAACTAAATCGGCAGACATGTTACTCACTTGTTCAGTTGACATTTTGTGGGAAAAATTATTATTTCGGTCATTCTTCCAAGATGTATAATCTGTGATTCTGAAGTGCAGTATCCACACAGGCGTGGTAGATGAATGACAGCCACACAATCTCCTCGAAACGATTCAAGCCGATGCACAAACCACGTAAAGACGATAATTCTGCAAGTAACTGCAATTGTAGGTTTCAAACAGAGATGGCGACAAAGAGGTAACACTTACAGACTGCAGCTTTAAAAACTCTTCTGATATATATGCCAGTTCAAAAGACATGATATGTAAATATGGATAATATATGTTCAGAAAAAAAAACGTATCACAGTGTGTTATAAAAAAGACTATTTGGTTGCATGTTAACAGTCAGCTAGTGATGTGTGTTTTTCACATTTGAGACAGTTTTCAGATTTAAAAAAAAAAAAAAAAATGAAAACTGTATTCACTAATATATAGTGAACTGTATTCACTAATAAAAAAGTTGGGGGGGGAATTTTTGGGGGTCAATCGCTCCTGATATGTGATCTGATCTTCATTAGAATGAATCAAAATCAGTCGTGTTTAATCACATACAGTAGTTTACTCTTCATTGGACTAATCAAAGTAAACAAGGATATTGGGTTATTGAAAGGAAGATAATTAGAGTGCCATCGATTCAGGTGAGGGCTTGGTCTGCCATGCTTGTTAAAAGAGTTTGGATACTAATCAGCTCCAGTGCTATATGACCTGAGCTTAGAACATATATTACATTTCCTTCATAAGTGTTCATATAAGATAAGATCACATTTCAAAGACCATTTATGCATTAATACTAAAGTATATACCCCGATCAGGCATAACATTATGATGAAGGTGAAGTGAATAACACTGATTATCTCTTCATCACGGCACCTGTTAGTGGGTGGGATATATTAGGCAGCAAGTGAACATGTTGTCCTCAAAGCTGATGTGTTAGAAGCAGGAAATATGGGCAAGCGAAAGGATTTGAGCGAGTTTGACAATAGCCACATTGTGATGGCTAGACGACTAAGTCAGAGCATCTCCAAAACTATAGCTCTTGTGGGGTGTTCCCGGTCTGCAGTGGTCAGTATCTATCAAAGGTGGTCCAAGAAAGGAACAGGGGTGAACCAACGACAGGGTCATGGGCGGAGGGATGTGAGAAGCAAAGGCTGGCCCGTGTGGTCCGATCAAACAGATGAGCTACTGGAGCTCAAACTGCTCAAGAAGTTAATGCTGGTTCTGATAGAAAGGTGTAAGAATACACAGTGCATCGTAGTTTGTTGTGTATGGGGCTGCATAGTCACAGATCAGTCAGGGTGCCCATGCTGACCCCTGACCACCGCCGAAAGCACCAACAGTGGGTACGTGAGCATCAGAACTGGACCACGGAGCAATGGAAGAAGGTGGCCTGGTCTGATAAATCACGTTTTCTTTTACATCACATGGCCGGGTGTATGTGAGTTGCTTACCTGGGGAACACATGGCACCATGGATGCACTATGGGAAGAAAGCAAACCACAGGAGGCAGTGTGATGCTTTGGGCAATTTTCTGCTGGGAAACCTTGGGTCCCGACATCCATGTGGATGTTACTTTGACATGTACAACCTACCTAAGCATTGTGGCGGACCATGTACAACCTTTCATGGAAAAGGTATTCCCTGGTGGCTGTGGCCTCTTTCAGCAGGATAATGCACCCTGCCACAAAGCAAAAATGGTTCAGGAATGGTTTGAGGAGCACAACAACGAGTTTGAGGTGTTGACTTGGCCTCCAAATTCCCCAGATCTCAATCCAATCGAGCATCTGTGGGATGTGCTGAACAAGTCCAATCCATGGAGGCCCCACCTCGCAACTTACAGGACTTAAAGAATCTGCTGCTAACATCTTCGTGCCATATACCACACCAAACCTTCAGGGGTCTAGTGGAGTCCATGCCTCGATGAGTCAGGGCTATTTTGGCAGCAATAATGTTATGCCTAATCGGTGTATCTATAGCAGATTCTTTAGCTGCAAAGAAAGCAAGTTGTGTAAAATCCAAACAGCATTGGATATGAATGTACAGTATATTCATATTCATACCTTTTTTTTTAAGAAAAACTTGTGTTACTGTTTAGGGGTCAGCAATAAGGTACATTTTTATACAAATTATTAAAATAAAAAATTAAGTGACATTTTTAGTGGCATTGATGGAAATTATCATTCAGATTCAGATTTATTCAATCAGCCATTGGATTTATGCTATTATAAAAAATACAAAAAAACACAAAATAAGACTAAAACTAGAAGACTATGTAGAAGTATAATTATTTCATATTAATAATATTTTAAGTTTTTATAATTTGCAATTTTAACACAGTATGTCCATATGGGAAGAAGGAGGTGGGAACCGGCGAATATTTAAAAGACTTTGATAAAATAAATAAACAAACTGAAAGTAAACCACATGTTGCATGTTTACAGAAAGGTTTTAGGGGTTCCTTAACTTTAGCCTGGAAACGTTGGTGAAATGAAAATTGAAATGGAAATATGGATTAGCAAAACATTTTCCACCACACACAACTGAAAGTGCCTCCTGGTGCTGTGTAAACATCAAGGAAATGATTATTTCTGACTGTTTTACATTAAATGCATTCCTCTCTCTCTCTCTCTCTCTCTCTCTCTCTCTCTCTCTCTCTCTCTCTCTCTCTCTCTCTCTCTCTCTCTCTCTCTCTCTCTCTATATATATATATATATATATATATATATATATATATATATATATATATATATATATATATATATATATATATATGTGTGTGTGTGTGTATGTGTGTGTGTGTGTGTGTGTCATGTGGCTACACTTTCCAAATAGACACTGTTGTAGAATATATTTTCAGAGCAAGTAGTAAGAAAGTAGTTTTTTACGTGTTCTACTGGAGGTAGGAAGCTTACTCTGCCTCTTGAGAAAACAATATGGTCTCTTAACAACTTTGCGTCCCCCTCTTAGTCTGAACAAGGTCAGCTTTAGATCTGTAGTGAACCACGCTTGCGTCACTGCAGTGCTGTCTAAATACATTTTTAAGCCAAACAAATATTGTATATTGGAAAAGGATTTATGCTGTTATAAGATTACAATGATTTCCTGTGTATCCTTGAGGGCTTATTTCTAATTCAGCATTCATTTGCTTTGAGATGTTACTGAAAAAAGAGAGTAATTGAGTGGAGATTGGGATTTCTGTCTGCGTCTGTCTCACATCTCTAGGTGTCTGATTCATTTGTGTGCAGTGAGGCGACACTAACAGACAAATCTCTTCCATATGACATATATCACTGGTCACACAGAATGCTTCATTACTTTCCTGCTGTTTTTCAATCTGAACCCTAGTGGCCTCATGTGAAGCCCTAAGATCTAACTAGAATGGAAGTCTTTGACTATATTTGCAGACCCAGTGTCAAAATGAAGTGGTACAATCACTATAGAATCTCTCCTCAGATGTTTTTTTTTATATTTTATTTTTTTTTTATTTGAGTGGATCTATTGAATTGGAACAGTGTGCAAGGGCTGTGTACTCAGCAGTGTATACTTAGAACATGAACTGCTCCCTGTAAATGTGTGTCCGCATCCAGTTTGGCCAATCTTTCTCCCAGACTGAGTCTGATTCCACCACAAGCATCAGAAAAAGATTAAAGGATTAGTTCACTTTAAAAAAAAAAACTTTTGCTGATAATTTACTCACCTCCATGTCATCCAAGATGTCCATGTCTTTCTTTCTGCAGTCGAAAATAAATTAAGGTTTTTGATGCAAACATTTCTCCTTATAATGGAGGCAATGGACCCCAAACGGTTACAGGTCCGAATGACAGTTTCAGTGCAGCTTCAAAGGGCTTTAAACCATACCAGACGATGAATAAGGGTCTTATCTAGCCAAACGATCAGTTTCTGAGAGAAACCGAGCAGTATTTAGGCTATTATTTGACCTCTTATCAGACAAACGTGATCATGTTAGATACTAGTTAAATACTAGAGAGTATTTTAAACCATAATGAGCGTTTACATAATATATTAACCTGTACACACAATCACTGACCTGTAAAGTGACACTGAAAAATAATACAGGAGACAGATTGCTTGATGAAACTATGATGAGATGAGAATTCATCTTTATACAAAGGGGGGTATAAAAGTAAAATGCTGTTTGTACTAAAGGTAAAATACACTATATTGCCAAAAGTTGTGGGACACAACTGTGTTTATGGGAATTTTTGACCATTCTTCTAGAAGCGCATTTGTGAGGTCAAGCACTGATAATGGATGAGAAGGCCTGGCTCACAGTCTCCGCTCTAATTCATCCTAAAGGTGTTCTATTGGGTTGAGGTCATTTCATGAAGCTCTCTACACACTGTTCTTGAGCTAATCTGAAGGCCACATGAAGTCTGGAGATCTGTAGCTATCGACTCTGTAGAAAGTTGGTGACTTCTGTGCACTGTGACCCTTAGCATGCGCTGACCCCGCTCTGTGATTTTACGTCGCCTACCACTTTGTGGCTGAGTTGCTGTTGTTCTCAATTGCTTCCACTTTGCTATAATACCACAAACAGTTGACAGTGGAATATTAAGTAGTGAGGAGGAATGGACTTATTGCACAGGTGGCAACCTATCACGGTACCACACTTGAGTTCACTGAGCTCCTGAGAGCGGCACATTCTTTCACAAATGTTTGTAGAAGCATTGGTTTTGCTTGATTTTATACACTGTGGCCATGGAAGTGATTAACACCTGAATTCAATGATTCCCAATACTTTTGACTATATAGTGTGGCAATATTTTGGCAATTACGTTTTCACCCATGTTTTTAAAACAGGAAACCAGTATCAATTTAACATGATATTTCTGCACAATTAATTATGAGATACAAATAATAATTTTGCAAGACATAATGTGATAAAACAAATAAGCAATTCGTCATGTATCCTGAACCATATGTAAATAAAATAGAGAATCTGTCAACATCAGAGCAACTGCAACAGCTGCAATACAGCATTGCTTTTGTGAGTTCTCCAATTAGCCTCAATCAGCTTCAATAATGTATTCTCCTTATTTTTGTTGTTCTGCTAAAGTCTTTAACAACAAGATGCTGAGTGCAGTCCAATATTTTATTATTATTATTATTATTTGATTTGATTTTTTTTACCAATCCAACCATTAAATTAGAGAGCAACTTCCTCGAAATGACTAAAATAATCATTAAAGAATGCATTAAGGAACTGGAATGGTTCAATGGAATCGTAAGCAGAACCAGAATCATTAAATTCCTTACTTGCATGTGTTTATGTGTATGTAGTGTTCATTTTTACCACTGCTCACAATTTATGCTACATAACTGCATACATAGTTTGCTCCACAAGTTCATATTGTAATTTGCATACATCTAATTAAAGCCTCTAGCAGTGTTGAGTTAATGAAACGGCAGTCTGCTTTATACAGCCTTGTGCTCTTCCATTACAGCATATTCATTCTCGCTGTGTGATACACTACCACTTCTCTTGATTTTCCGCCCGTCACAATTGTTCCTCTATTCATAAATGCTCCGCCTTCTAATCTGTGTAATCTGTTTCATTTGTTACAAAAACACATTTGAGATGTATTAAAGACCTTTCCTGCTGTGATTGTGCTAGAAAATCATGCACTGCGGTATAGGAAATGAGCCGTACTCTCTTAGTCTTTGTAGAAAATATCACCAGGACCAGGGGTGTTTACCTTTGCCTTTTTTGAAAAGAAGACAATCCTGAAGGAAAGAGACTGTTGGTTTTTCACATTATTTGAAGAGTTTAGAGTTGCAACAGCTTCGAGTAGAGTTTATTTATAATTGGGCTAAGCTGGCAGCAGAATAACCATTTCGAAGCAGTGAAGCTTGAAATGAATGGAAAAAAAGAATGTGGGCATTTTAATTTTTACTGGGTCCACTTCTGTGACGGCTGAATACAAACAGTTTGGCAACTGGTAGAGATGCTCAGATGTGGCTAATTTAGGGGGTATCAAAAGTGCTTCTGCTTTATAGTGTTTAACAGACGATGAGATAGAAAAGAGTTTGGGAATTTATTTATTAATGCAATGGTTTCAGTTTCAGACGGATGATTCACAGGATGTTCACGGTCCGTTTACTGATCAGATGCATATTGTACACAAAAGAAGAGCTGGTTTAAATGTTTAGTTCCAGACTGATTGGTTTAATATAGTCAAACTAAAAATTATTCAGACACTAGATGTCTTTTTTTACTAGTGCAGGACAATAGTTTATTTATGTAAGTGAGGATAGCAAAATAAAGTAAACTGTGACATTTTATACCCCAAAATTCTTCATATAGTGGACTTCCAGGGAAATGCAAACAAATTTGTGACCAAAATGATTAAGACACTTTGTCATGACCAGTGTTTTTTTCTTTAATAATGCAACCTTTTACACCACAGACTGAACAAAATTAAGCATTGCTTGGTCATTGGTTGACCTAAATTCATATGATCTAATTGTGTTCTTAAATTTAACAGCTGATTGGTTGATTGTAATCCATTACATACCTTTCTCTCAAAGTTATCTGACATTATCAAGATTAATTTGTTCTCAGTTTAACCCTGAGTTATTGTCATATTGTATTACCATTTCCTAAACTATAGCGAATAAACTGTGACTGAATAAATGTTGGTTTGACTGAAAATCTTCTGGGAGTTGGGGAAAAGCATAAGTCCACTGGGAAACAAAGTCTTACTAACAAGGGACCAGGGCTGCGTTTCCCAAAAGCATCATAACCCTAAGTTGATCTTAGAGACCATCGGTGGCAATTGTTCTACGATCAACTTAAGCGTACAAAGCTTTTCTGGAAACGCAGCCCAGGTTTATACAACAGCCCTTTTTGTATTGCCACGTATACAAATATACACAAACACCAGAATAGTCTAGGCATTCAGTGAGACCAACTTGATTTATGTGCATTGCTTCATGGGAGTGGACAGTCACTGCTCAGCTGTTTTGCCACGATTTCCATTTCCATAATAAAAACTCCAACTAGTTCTCTGATTGAATTTTTTGGACAATTAACTCACAATTAAAAGTGTCATCTGCTCTCAAATGCTGTAGGATCTTTTCTCTTCACTAACTTTACTTTTATTTAATCGTTTTTTTTTTGCTCACTGTCTTTTAATCAGACAGTTGCACCAGCTGTGAGTAAGCTACAACTTTGCCTAGTTTTGACCTAGAGGCACTAAGGTACAGCTTATGCACCACTTTTGCTTTGCACCATTACACATAGTTAAAACATAACTACTTATAAACTAAATATTTATTGGGAAACAGTTGGAATAAAATGAATTGCATCAGTAAGCTATTGTTCTCCTTAAGTTCACACAGGTGTCCTAGCAGAGAAAGAGGAGTATTTGAAAATGCTAATCCTATCAGATTTTAGGGCAGAAACTGTGTTTTATAACTGAAGCTTTTGTAATGCCTTGGTCTGTAGAACAAGCTGTCTCATAGATTTTATTATTAAGGTACTGTTTAGCAAGGAGACATCCGTTCTTCCCTGAAATAAAACACTGCAGCAAGATAAATCTATCACAGGGAAATAGAATAGCAGGGCGGATCTGATTTTAACCGCATGAGGACATATGCTCTGTAAAGACTTATTTTATTGTTTTGTATGTGTGTGTTTGTGTCCAGAAGAAAATTGGGTAACACTTTATTTTAAGGGTCCAGAATAATGCATTTGGTTTAACATTGGTTAAACTTGTAATTAATGATTTGCTTTGTTCACAATTATGCATTTGTTAAGCATGGACAAAACAGTAATTAATGATTAACTCAACATTATAGTAAGGGCATATTAGCTATTATTTACAACTTAAGCCATATATTATTTCTGTGTAGTGATGTAATTATATTTATGTACCATTATGTTAAGTTAACTGAACAGTAATTATGTTTAATTACTGCTGATTTTGCCATTATAAAGTGGTAAAATTGTGTTAATAAAGAAAATTTGACTCCTATTCTAAAGTGAAAGTTTTAATTATGGAACTTATTGAGTGATATTAAAGTTTATTGACCAGAATAAGCCAATAATTAAGTCTAACTACCACTAATACTGTACTAATAAAGGCAATTTGACCCCCTATTCGAAAGTGAAAGTTTATATCAGCAGTCATATCACCCTGTAGCCAAGGACTGGTTTCCCACTGAAGATAAGCATGGTTGAGCCTTGTCAGTACCTGGATGGGAGACCAACTGGGAAAACCACTGTTGCTGCTGGTAGAGGTGTTAGTGAGGCCAGCAGGGGGTGCTAACACTGTGGTCTGTGTGGGTCCTAACACCCCAGTATAATATATATAAATGTAACAAATTATTATTGTTATTTATCCTCATTAATTATGGCACTTATTGCTAAAGTGCATTTTGTTTGGGTTTTGTTTGTAGATCTGTGCTGACTCACAAACTGTTTCAGTCCAATTTGATGAATTGGTTCCCTTTGACACTGCATCATGGTGTTGACGCTACCTACGTCACAGAATCCCCAGAAAACTGTTTGTTTGATCACGTGTGAATTGTTTGTCACACATCTGACCAGATATTGAGACATATTGGTATCTTGACAAATCTAAGCTCAGTTTGAGACACTGTTGAGATCTCATCTGAAACATTTTGTCCCACATGTGAGATTGCCAAAGGCTTCTGAGAAGAAAGAGACTTTAGGCAAAGTTAAAGAGGTCATAAACTGGCTTTTATATATATATATATAGTTGTCTGAGGTCAACTTATGACATTTGCGTCATTTAAAAAAAAAAAACAACAACAACATCATAATGAATAAGTAATAGGCTTTTTTCTACCCTGGTTTTGAGCCTCTCTCATCACTAAATTTTGATGGGCGCGCCACACTGAACACTTGGAAGTAAACACCCACTGCTAGGATTGGATAGGATGGGCTTTGCATATTATAATGAGCTCTGTCTCCCCTGTGAGTACACATGAGGAATTGTTTTGAAAGCATGTGGGGAAACGGCAACTGGAATGATTCACCCACAGAGCTCACAAAATATCTTTATCAAACAAACACAGTGAGTTATCTCTTATCCACCCGCAATTAATTGGAATGTTATCTTTTATTACTTGGCCCGCCCCGATCGGTGGATATAACGGCGAACCGTGCATCACTAACACACACACACACACACACACACACACACACACAACACACACACACACACACACACACACCCTACAGAGACTGGCAAATCAGCATGATCAAAACTTCCATGATTATATTTTTCCTTCAAATATCAAGATTTTCTCAGCTTTTTGTTCAGAATGTAGCTTTTTTTAATGAAACTACCCATATTCAAGTGTTGATAAAAAATGAGTGCATGAAGCTAGAATAAAACTTTTTTTTTGTATTATTATTTTTGTTTAAAAGAAGAGGATCAGGTCTTTCTTTTGACATATTGCATGCTCAGATATTCATAAAACAAAATATTCTATGGGCTACTACATTTTGGTGGAAATGGTCAAAAACCCTGGCGGTGTCTTTTTAAGAACGATGCCGGGAAAGAGTTAAGAGACTAGGTACAACCCTTTTGGAACACAATCTTTATTCCATTGTTAAACTAGCAAAACTGGATTTGGACATTCCCTAAGTGCACCTGCGCCGTGCGCTTCAGAACATGCGCTCAGATCATTAAAATAGGGCCCGTGGTGTTTTCCACTGGGGTGTAGATGTCATACTTGCCCGTTTGTTGTAAATGCTGCATTGATGTGATGTTTTGTGTTGTATTTCTGTGTGCCACTGACTGTGACAGCGTGTGTGTGTGTCTGTCAGTCGTCACATTTGCTGAGCTCCAGTGACCTGTAGAAACACAGCTTGCACTTGGCTCACAGTCATTTCTCTTTTTAGAGAGAGACAGCTTTAGTTCAGTTAGTTCACAAAGAGAGCATGGGAAGGGTTTTATATATATATATATATATATATATATATATATATATATATATATATATATATATATATATATATATATATAGATTGTTTTTTTAATCTAGGTTAATCTCACTGTGATTTTGAAATTAATCTAGATTAAAATGGCTCATTTGAATTCTGCCGAAGGCATTCAGAATATGTGTACTACCCAAATAATGATGGTGCTTTCACACTTGGTTCGATTGCCTGGACCGAACCCGAGTTCGATTGCTCCCTGGACCGTGTTCATATTATATTTTTGGGTCCGAAACCGGGGTGCGTTTGCGTCATCAAAGCAGCAGCTGTTTACCCCGTTACTTGGTAATGACGTCGAGCGAGAAGGTGGCAAAATGAATAGCGTTGTTTGCCTAACTTTTATATTTTTGTTTTTGAACCATTAGTTTTGTTACTAAAGCTTCAGTACGTATTGGCACTTGCGTCTGCCGCGGATGTACTGCAAATGCTCTAAAGAACGCTGAAGACGAGCAGAAGTTATATGTACAGTTCTCTGCTTGCAGTATGTCAGACACACTCGTCAGGACTCGAGTACGGTTCGCGGGTGCGCACCTGAGTTCGGAAGACAGCATTCACACATGATGTGGTAATTTCACAGCATACACGCAGGTTCGAAGACTCGTTCTCGCTCCCTACGGTGCAATTCGACTAGGTAGCTATACATCCACGCTAAAATATCACAGTGAAAGTCATCATAACTAATATATATATTTTTTTATTATTATTTTTTTTATATATATATATATATTAAGCAAACTTTTCAGAAAATAATGGAGGACATAACTAGTTATCTCAACACATGCTCATTTGGAAAACAAGCCTGCATGGTAACATTTCTGCAAAACGATATTGCATCGTTTCTTGTACTTTTAACAATACTTGAAATGTCAAGTGAGTGATGCTACATTGTCCAGATTTATCCAAAACAGATGAACGTGAATCTAACAACGTTTTATTATGTTGTTGTACGTATCATGGCATAACACTTGTTAGTATTTGGCTGACACTAGTATTCATTATGACACTGGGAACTGCAGTGATTTGTATGTAGAGATAAATAGAGGCAAGATTGAGAATTTCATAGGGCTTGAGTTTGAACCTTTTTTTTTTTCTTCTTCTGTTGCAGTGTTTTTATACACAGCGATACATTTGCAGACATAGCATATTCTGTATCTATAAATACCTTTTTATATAGGCACCCTATGCAATTTTTCATATGAAGATACATTTTTATCTTTCAATTCACACATTTCTTTGTTAATGTTGTTTGATCTTACCCTGACAAGCCAGACCCGCATCAAGATGTTGGGTCTAGGAACACACCGTTGGCAGGGCGCAATCCAAGCGGGGGGATAAACGTTTGTCTTTCAAATTCCCTTTGCACGCAATAGGAAAGCGCTACAACCTACAAGAGCGTTATCAGTGGTGAGACAACGATCACAAGCTGGCTGTGGCTGAGTCCCATGTGTTTTCCCACCAGCTGAGCTAGCTGATAGATTAAACTTTTGCCATATCCAGTCAGGCAAATCTCAGAACGCCAGCTCAGGAGGTGGTGTACGCACGTCTTGAGTTAGTGCGAAAATGCGCAGAAAAACAATTCCTAACGCCACAAAACGCACTGACAAAGATATGCTATATTATGACCCACTGTAAAACAACACCAACATAGTAATTATAAACTTCAGTGTTTATTTTTGTGCAACATGGACTTCAATGTTTAATTTCTGTGACTTTACCAAAGCATTTGATTTGTAGGCATATGTATTCCTCCAGTTGCGAACCTGTGCGCTTTACCTGACGTTTCAGGGTTAGGCCCGGCAGCTGCGCACGGACTGGGATTGAAAATAATTCAGACTGACAAAATAATAAAAATGACATTCTTCTTTTAAATAATAATAATTTAAAAATAATAATAATAATAATACCGACATTCTTCTCCTAAATAACAATAAGCGTCATTAATAATAAAAATCATAATAATAATAACTAGAAGAATCTTACAAATTGTCATGCAATTATTAATGTGAATGAATGGTACTCCACACCACATCATCATCACTATTGTACAACCTGATAAATGTGACATAATATGAAATTAAATGTTAATTGTTTCAAAACACGTGCTGTAAAATAATGCATTGTGATAAGTAATTTCTCATCCAAACAGCTATTTAAACTGGATTTCCATTAAACTGGCGCCTTTAATCGCACTCTTTAAACTCCCAAATAAAACAATTTAGTTTTTTTCCACTTCCCTGGTGAGGGTCTCGATCTCCACGTCTGAGAAGTTTTGCTTCTTTGCCGTGTTCCGTGTGTCCATGGCGTAAAATGAGGGCATGGGGTAGGCAGAGACTTGGATATATATGGGCGTGTTATTCTAATGACGATCGTTTTCAGCCGCTGCATTTATCAAGGGCAGGTATTGCGTACACCTGGATTTCAGAGGTACGCACAGCTTCATAAATCAGGCGGTGAGAGGAGTGTAAGCATAATCTTACGCCAACATATACGCCCGTTTCTACGCAAGATTGATAAATGAGGGCCCATGTGTTTGGCCTGACTAGAGTTTGGTCGCTAGGGTGTGTCTAGATTACTAGGCTAGTTTGAGCTTTTGCAATTGTCTAGATGTGCTATTCAAATGGAATTCCCTTATAGTTTCCATATGCATTGCATATGTTAAATCCATGTTCATCCTCAGATTTATATTTAATTAGACAATAAACAGCAAGCTGTCTTTTAGCAGATGCTACATTGTGTAGGCTAAACCTGTAAACAAACACGCACGCTGTTCTACTAAACTATTATTGTTATTTTATATAGTTTTATATTTTATAAACTGTTATTTTATATCCCTTAAACATAAAAGTATTTGCATTTTTAGTTAAAACATTATTTAGTATGTTTATTCGTCTGTTCGGCTGATTTCAGATTTTACTATTCTTTTGCAGACATTTGCACCTGTACACACACACACACAAATGCACATCTAAATCCTTAATTTCTTATAACTGATGATATAAAAATATGCAACTAGTTGTATCCCGTGTACATTCACCATATTTCTACGGTCCATCTGCTTTCTGTTTGACAGTCTATAAGTGAGAGATATTAAAGAGATGCAGTGATTGCAAGCGCTGAGTAATGCTGAAGCGGATCTGATGAATGATTCAGCCAGAGCTGCTCTCTTACGAGCAAGAAAACCAATATTGCTTTGGATGAATAATTGTAAGACTCCTTAAGGACCATCTAAATGTGTAAACTTCTAGACTAGAGGCAGCGCAGAGCTCTGGCTCTCCTCTCAGACTGCTTGAGTGTGCTCTGACCCGCTGTGTGAGGAAACAGGCAGCAAATTGAGTACTTTCAAGCCATATGTTTATTATGATGCAATATATTTATTACTTTATTTTTGACAATAGAACGTTTTTTTGTGGGGGGTTTTCATGCTAGTGACAAACAGTGCAGTCCCTTATTTGTAAAGAGAGATTGAATACATGAAGTGTATTTGTGTAATTTAACCAGTGTTGGGAAGAAACTAGTTACATGTAACAGTTACAAAATTTAATTACAAAATAAAAGTAACTGTAATCAGTTACAGTTACTGAGAAAAAAAGTGTAATTAAATAACAGTTACTTATGAAAATGTTAATGATTACAAAGGGGTTACATCTGAATATTTTCTGTTTAAAGCTAGGATGTTGAATAATATAAATGTGTTGCTTTGTCTGTATTTCATGTGCACGATGCCTCCTGCCATTTAAAAATGTTTTCTCTTTACACACACACATAGTGGTACTTTACTAGTTACTTGAAAAAGTAATCTGATTACCTAACTTGCGATACTTGTAATGTGTTGCCCACAACACTGGTTAGCAGTCTTTTATATTTACTTAACAAATTGTTTAAAGTTTTCGGGAAACTATTTTTATTTTTTTATCTTATGGTGGCTAAAAAAAACAAACAAACAAAATAAAACCTTCAGCAAATTAAGAAACCAAACCTCTTCATCAGTTTGACAACACATGTGCTGCACATACTCACAATGCAACCAAATATAGAAACACGCTGCAAATATTCACAGCTCTCTGCACCATACAAGCTTCTCATACAGTCATTCAACAGAAAATGGACCCCAAAAAGTCCCACTCATTATTTCTTCCATATAGAATATCCTGTTTCACTTGGAAATACATCTAACAAATTTAGATTTTTTGAAAGTTGTTTAAGTACAGTTAATTTACAGTATTTAATATACAGTAGTAATCTACACAACAATCTTTTAAAAATACACTGAAGATACTAATGGGTGCAACATTTGAAAAATGTCAAAATTATATTTTTAATAAAGAATTAAAGCTGCAAGCAGTGATGAAAGGGCCCTCACACCCAGGGCCACCACCACCTGGCCTCAGGAAAACAGTGAATACTGGGTGATATGCATTTAAGCGGGTAAATATAGGAGAAATATAGCAAAGTCAATCAATCAATCAATCAACTTTATTTATATAGCGCTTTTACAATGACGATTGTTTCAAAGCAGCTTCACAGTGTTAAACAGGACAACATTGCAACAAAATTTGATTTGGCTAATTTAATTTGGATTGTTTATAGAATTATATATGACCAAATTAATAAATTCTATTTGTATATTTAGTTGAGTAACTTGGATCATAATTTGAGTGTCCCCAACTGAGCAAGCCAAGCCAAAGGCGACAGTGGCAAGGACTTCAATGTGCCACATTTTCTGCTGCCAGAAGGTGGCTCTTTAACTATAACTGAATATTGCAATGCAGATGTCAAAACATGTGAAGTTTAAAGCAGGTTGGGCTGTATGCCTGAGTAACAACAATTTTACAAATTAGCACTTAGCCAAGTGTTGCATGATTTAATGTGTTTCTAGCATGTTTGGAGGTGGCGCTATGACTAACTGAATATTGGCATGTAGGCAGGACTATTATCAAACATGAAGTTTGGCGCAGATCGGATATAGTATACCTGACTTAGCTTCCTGTGTCATGGCGAAACATCGAACTTTGTCAGAACGCCACGGACACTCCCTTCAGCGAAAACATTGCAAATTAACATCGCAAAGGTCTTAAGATTACACATACCAAATTTGAAGATGATCCGATTCCAGGATAAGGCCTGGAAATGGCAAAAATCTTGCAGAGAAATTTCAAAATATCTAATTTCCTGTTGGGTTTTCAGATTTTGGTCGCAGGGACTTTTTTGAACGTGAAACGTAGCGTGAACAGCACCCAATTTAAATTTTGTAGCGTGGCGCTATTGAGCCATTTTGTCACACTAAATTCTGAAACCCATAGGCTATCAAACGTAAATTTTCACCACTTCTGATGTGTGTAAGGTTTTCGAGTTTTCTAGCGTGTTTAGGCCCTCAAAAATGCGATTCATTTGGGAGAAGACCAAGCAATTCCAATAGGGTCCTTACACCATCGGTGCTTGGGCCCTAATAAAGATAGACTATTTCTCTTTTGTTTGCCCTGGGTGTTTGTGATTTAAAGATTGTTCTTTGAGTTATCTTCTTCATTGTGCACGATTATTACAGCACCCACACCTGACATTTTTGTTTTTGTTTATTATTTTTTTCTGAAATTCTCATACTTTTTTCTTTAAAACAAAAGTTGTAATGCTATGATTCATCTGTAAGCTTGGTTGGTTTGCTTCATGGCTCAACAATATTGACTGATTTTCCTTTTATAATACCTATAAAGAAAATGAATGTGAAAAATACTTCCAGAAGCAAGGCTGTTGAGAAAGTGGGTGGTCACTGTTGTGCTCTGCAACATGTGTGTGTGTTAGCCAGCCCCTGCTGTCTGCACTGCTCTTTGTTCTTTTCTATACTGCATCCATCACTGATTCATGAGGGAAGCAGACATTTTGTGCTTACACAGGCTTTGTTTATGCCTTGGATTAACACGTCAGTGCTAAATACAGATGTAAATAGGGTCCAAAAACCACAATTTAAGGTCAGAAATCACGTGATCACGTTGTATTTGCAGTTTAGTGTGTCCTGATACTGCGTGTCTCACCCTTGTGAAAAATCAGTGTGCTTTTCTATTATAATATAATTTAAATTTAATTTATTCCTGAATTCAAAGCTGAATTTTCAGCATCATTACAGTCATCAACAGTCTTCAGTGCCACATGATCCTTCAGAAATCATTCTAACATGCTGATTTGATACTCAGTTATTATCAATTTTGGAAACAGTTGTGCTGCTTATTATTATTTATTTTTTTTGGGTAAGCCTTAAAATAGTAATATTAAAATAGAAAACCATTATTTTAAATTGTAATAATGTTATTAAAATTTTAATACTATTAAAATAATTATAAAAATGTAAACTGTCCTTACAAATTATATAATATCAATTAAAGGTGTCATGAACTGGCTTTTTTAATTTTTTTATATTGTTGTCTGAGGTCAACGTATGACATTTGCGTGGTGCTTCACTGTTGTCTAGCCCTTGTGAAAAGCAGTGTACAGAAACAATGTACATTAAAAGTGAAGTGATGTGTGTGTTATTTTCTCACCCCATTGGCAGATAATGTTGCTTGTTTTAAGCAAAAACTCACTTCATTTTGATTTTGATTTTATTTTATTTTTATTGGGCGTTTACTTCCAAGTCTTCAGTACGGCATGCCCATAAAATCCAAGCGTTCCATTAGAGAGGCTCAAAACCAGGGTAGAAAACAGCCTATTTCTTATTCATTATGATGTTTTTGAATGTAAAACCTTAAAGTTCAGCTGTGTGTGAACCAGGGTTGTATTATGTGAATCAACACACTCTGTTCGTCTATGAGCACATTACATCATGTTACCTGTATTTTAGCCCCTTTGCATGAGTTTGCATGAGGTTAAACGAGTTGCTTTGGACCCAGTTGCTTGTTTTATTCAAGAGACCACCTCACTTACAGAGGTGACATTTAAAAAAGATTTGCAGACCAGGATCTAAAAAGCTTTACCTATGCCTGAGGATTTGCATAAATGAACTGAGCATTGGTTAAGAAAATGGTCTTTCCATTATTGTCTATTAAACCCATGGGTGTTACGGTTAAAGGCATTCGCATTTTGACATTTCAGATCGAAATAAGATCAAAAACCTCCGGTATTCGGAAATGAATTTTAACAGAGCCCAACCTGCATATGACTGTGATGCGTTTATTGCTCTTTTCCCATTTTCTGTAGATGAAAGATGTGGGTGGGTGAAACCATCTCAGAATTCATAATGAAATATCAGAAGCTGGTTTAGCAGCAGGTCTGTGGCGTCTCACACATTCTCTGTTGAAGCATCTGCTCAGAAACACCAGAGGCTTTGGATTTGGCAGCTCCAGTATCCCTGGAGGACCATCCCAGAGAAACTCTCCCATCTGACAAATAAGAGGAGGAGGTGCAATCCTCACCAGAGTCCTAATATTTGATGTAACGGGTGGAGTAATATTTATGTTGTCATTTGCAGTGCGGGTAGGGAATCAATAGGCACGGGCAGACTGTGGATCCAATAGCCAATACTATTTAGACTCAATTAAGTACCTAGCTGCTTTCACACATTCCTGTGCTCTTTGCTAGTTTCTGTATAATTTATTCTCAATTTGAATAAAAGTTTTATTTTTCATGCTGCTAATAGGACCAAAGCCACATATACACTGCAGAGTTTCAGGAGAGACAACGGCATCAGAAAATCGTATAATTTCTGACAATATATGATCAATCAGGTTCAAAAATAAATACAAAACCTGTCCTAATTTAAAGAAAACAAGTTTTGAATCAAACAAGATTGAATCCAATATTTGTTTTTGTAGGCCGGTCATTTTTTGACCATGAACACCACAAGTGTGACTTTGTGCCATTTTGTACAAAATAAAAGCATTTAAAAACAAATTTCCTGGTTAACATGAAACATGAGGGTTAATTTATGGAGACCTCCAAGCATCAGTATAGCCTATTTATGCACATTTGTTCAAAATAGCCTGTATGGGCTAATTGATCACATATAGGCAAAGGTTCTACAGATGCATGTTCTTATCTTTTTCTGTTAATTACCACCATGTTGGACTGCGTGTGTATTTTTGAAGACATCTACATGTCAATATTCAGTTAGTCATAGTGCCACCCGCGGGCAACAGGAAATGTCAAAGCCTAGAAATCTAGATGCACCCTAGTGGCAACAAATCTAGCAGCTCTCGGTAGACCTGTGAGTTGGAAAAAACAAACTTTGGTCAGGCCAATCACATTGTGTATAGAGTTGGTGGGCGGGCTTAACATAATGACAGCAGAGTTGTGGAGGTTCCCTTTCGTTCAGTCACTCCGAGTAATGTAAGTGACTGACGAATGGGAGTTTTGCTTAGAAGCCAATCATCTTTGAGATCTAAGAAAAAGCCCAATGGCAGTGCCAATGCCATGGGTATGTGGAATTTGCATGCGTAACTCCACCCCACCATGTGGGTATAAAAGGCAGTACGCTGGCAACATCACATTATGTTTCTGCTTCGGAGCATGTGCGGGAATGTGACCATCGCAATGTTGTGGTCGAGACTCTGTGATCTCCGTGAGGAGAGTCCCCTCTGCCACAACCCAATCTACCGTCTCCGAGAGAGGTGGTACTGGGCTGATGGCCAGGGTGACCTGAGGACTGTGCTGTGGTATTAAGACTCCCGAAGATCATTCCTCGGGTCACGCCCCCCTCTCGCACATCGCTTCCCGCGAGTGCTCGACTGAAACAGCGGCCCGTCTCTGACGCCTCATTCGTTCATTTCACACTCCAGATAGCAGCGAGATTTAGATCGCCGCACCTCAAGGTGGGCTAGAGTCCTTTGGGGATGACGATTAGGCTGTGCTCCACCTTCGGGTGTGCCAGCGCTGTCTGATCTGACCCAAAGTTGACAGCCATGTTATCTCAGGCAGCTGCGAGGCTCGGGCTGGTGTGGAACTCCGCCCTGTCACAAGTGCTAGTGGTTGCACGATTGGTTTTTGGGGTCAGCACCTGACGGCTGTTGGGCCCCGCCCCCAATGCCTTTCGCCCCTGAGGTGCATGAGGAGGTCACGCGGTCCCGGAAGTCCCCGTGCTCCCTGGGTCGGGCGATGTCCACAGCTGTGGTCCGGGATAAACACCTGGCCTTACCTGGTGATGTGGAGGAAGTTGAGTGAGCCCACCTCCTCAACTTGCCCATATCCCAGGCTGGCCTCTTCGGGCGGCGGCTGAGAACCACGCCCGGCGGTTCTCGGCCGCCGAGAACAGACTGAGGCTTAAACACGTACTGCCCCGGCTGCCAGCTGCTGCACCAGTTGCCGGCTCAGTCGCCTCAGTCCGCTCGCCGCTGAGGGCGCCCTCCCCCTTCCCACCCGGCCCCAGCAGCAGCCTTCACCTGGGCCGCGTCATGGAGGAGGTTCCAGGATGACGCCCAGTCCGCTCCACAGCCTGACTAAACGCCAGGCTGGAGGTGGACAACTCAGAGATGGGTTCCAGTTCTTTCCAGTGGATGGTAGCAGGGCCTCTCCTTCCCCCGGTGGAGGGCCAGGGGAAAATCCTTTTGCTGCTGGCCTCCGGGCTGGCGGTGCTTGGAGGGAACAGGTGTCCCCATCTCTCCGCTCTCGTCCCTCTCTCTCGCCAGCCTCTCAGAGCAGACCCCAGTGGAATGCGTGTTCTTCCCTGGTCTCCTCTGTCAGGACGCAGCTGCTGGCTTTGCCCCACACCAGGACGCCACGCCTCCCACGTCTGGGCCAGTCACGCTGCCTCACCCGGGGTACGTCTGTGGTTCGAGTGACCCCGCGGGTCAGTACCTGGGAGTCTGGCTACAGCTTCCGGGACTGTCCGCCGGACCGCGAAAACCATCAGGCTTGGCTACGCGATTCAGTTCACGCAGGCTCTTCCTCGCTTCCGGGGAGTCCGCTCACCATGGTGGGGCCCAATGTCCCAGTCATGCGTGCGGAGGTTGCCACCCTACTGGCGAAGGGTGCGATCGAGGCTGTCCCTTCAGCCGATATGAAGTCCGGCTTCCTCAGCCCTTACTTCATTGTACCCTAGAAAACCGGTGGGTTACGGCCAATCCTGGATCTGCCCGTCCTGAACCGATCCCTTCACAGGCTTCCGTTCAGGATGTTGGCAGCGAACGCCCTCACTAATGTGTTTGTCCAGTAGATTGGTTGCAGCTTCCTTGTCTCCTACCTCGACGCAGACCGTTCCTACAGGTCTGCTTCGAGGGGCGGACATTTCAGTACGCGTTCCTCCCATTCTGGCTAGCTCTGTCCCCTCGTGACTTCACGAAGTCTGTCGAGGCAGCCCTTGTGCCACTCAAGCAGCACGGGGTTCGCATCCTGAACTGCTTCGGCGACTGGCTCAGACTGAGTCACTCTCGAGAACTGGGTGCGAACACAGAGTTCTAGTGCTCTAGCACGTAGCCCGTCTGGGCCTTCAGGTCAACTGGGAGAAGAGCAACTCTGCTCCGTGCAGGATATCTCTTTTCCCGGTATGGTTTTCAACTCGGTCGCCATGTAAGTGCAGCTTACCAGCGAGCGCGCGCAGTCAATGCTGACTTGTCTACGTTAAATCGAAAGCAACAGTGCGGTTCCACTGAAGTTGTTTCAGAGGCTCCTGGGGCATATGGCATCTGCAGACTCATCTCTATCACAGACACGCTCATGCAACATTGCAGTTCTTCATCATCATGAAATATTATCTGCATGCATTTTAAAGCCTTATCACTCTCAACTTGAGTGCACACACACGATGTATGCGGACAGAGAGCGGGATGTCTGTGTGTCCATTAGTAAGGTATTAAACTAGACTAGTTCTCTTTCATGTGGTATTAAGATTAAACTGTCAAATGCTTACAAGGTTGTGTCAAAAGTTGTCAGTTCACAGGAAAACAGTTAATTATGTCTCTACCTGTATGCAGCAAGTAAGTTTCAAAAGATTAGATCTGCGTACTAAAGTGAGAGCAGTGTAATATACAGTAGCTACTGCTATATCTGCTGTTAATACGAATCAAACAACAGAAGACAAACAGAAAAATCACTCACTGGTCTTGACTGAATAACTTTAGTATCTTTATTAAAAAACACATTTCTTACTTGAATGCTGCTGTTAATGCTCTGGTGCGGAGATAAACATGGTGGACTGTGTACTGCTCTCTGAGGGCCGGGTCTACGCTAATTCGGCAGTGTCCATCAACAATTGTGTGTGGGGCCTGTGAAATGTGACATCTGCAAACAGCTTGTTCAGAGACACTGCTTATGATTTATTGGGATTATTATTATTTATATTTTTTGTAAAATAGGTGCCCTTTTAATGCATATTACTGTGTTACTGGGTGGCGGTGGCACGTGTCTGAGGGCCCTTTCATCACTGCTTGCAGCTTTAATTGTTATTATTATCAGTGTAAGTATCATTATTACATTGAAACAGCTAAATTCTACTGTGAGTTTGTGTGTGTATGATATGCCAAAAGTTTTACCAAATAATAAAATGCTCATGGAGTGACTCTGGAGATGTTCATGTGTTCATGTCATCATAGAGTGTGGCAGTAGATCCTGTAAACACTCATGCTGCAGTGTGTGAGTGTGTGTGTGGTAAATGAAGCGTGCATCTGCACCATTCATTCACAGAGAGACATGCAGAGCATGCAGGATCCATATATATAATAGACATACTAGTATTTTTGTGGTTTAATATTCACAGACACTAGTCTATATTGTGTTTTGATTTAAGTGTACTGGCCTGCTTTTTATTAATACATTCAAAATTCAAAAATGTAGTTACATTTTTATGACTGAATTCCACGATTCTGTTGGTGTATTCCGTATCGTGAAAAATCATAGAGCCCTAAATGTTGCCGGTGTATGCAGGAAAACTTTCTCATACCCCTTCATTTGAAGTGTGGTCCAGAAAAATCTTTGTTTGAAGGACTATCTGGCCCTACACCTTCACGTGAACACACAAAACAGAGGGTAGGGATTGGGCCTAAATTTAGGTATTGGGTAGGATTGTGGGATGTAGAATATAAGGTCGTGCAGAATAAGGCATTAATATGTACTTTATAAGTACTAATAAATCCAATATCCTAGTAATATGCATGCTAGATAATTGCAAGGATTGAACCCTAGAATAATGTGTTACCGATGAAACATAGCAAATGCCTCTGTATTGGAAATGTACAAGAAATCCTGAAAGGAATGCACAGAATGTACATGAAATCCACAGTCACTTAAATAGCTATAATGTATCACAGCAAATAAATATGAGTTGAGTTGTTATATGAAATGCAGAAGAATGAACAGTTCTATCAGTGTCGAAGACTGCCCTCAAACTCTCAAACTAAACTTACACCATTGCTTCAGGGTGTAAAAACTTGTTCTTTCTTCACTTTTAGGTCCCTTGGCGTGCCTCCAGGAAGAGGAAGCTGTCCTCTGATTGGCCCGTTACCCTTTGACCTTATCTATACAGACTACCACGGCTTGCAGCAGATGAAGCAGCACATGGGCCTTTCCTTTAGACAGCACAGGTCAGTTTGAGCCTCTGTTCCATAAACGGAGCTGCCTTTCTGTCTTCCTCCCCCTGAGCAGAGATCAATGATACTATACTGTGTTTTGGAGGTGTAAAATTATTAACAGAAAAGCTAATTTAATCCTGTGTCTGCAAACAGCTTTTATTAGGAGTTGGACCTCCAACTGTCCGTGTTGAATGGAAACACAGACAAATTGTATCATGCTAATTAAGCATTGAAAATGAAAAGTAAATGTGTAATGTAGCACTGTAAACCCTAACACTCAAAATAATTAATTGGTTTGAGTAGAGCCAACTCAAATTAAATAAATTAGGTAAAACTAATGAACTTTTCGGAGTATTTAGAACTTTATTTTTAATTTGTGTTCACAAAACGGACACATAGTTTTGTTTTTAGTTTTATTAACTTGTTTCTTTTAATTTAGACAAACTTAAATTTAACTGAAACTGGGCTGGGATTTCTATTTCTCAGCATGCTTTGACATGACACTCAAAAATACAGTGGCCCAGAAGTGCACAACACAACACAAGCAAACATAAGTTCACAACACAACGAATTCAAGCCACAACACAACAAAATCAAACCCCAACACAACGAAATCAAGCTACAACACAATGAAATCAATCAGCAACACAACGAACCTAATGTAGCAATTACTATGCTGTGTTAATGCTACCAAAGCATTGTGTAACCAATTAGCATTTATTGAATTAGAGATAGTCATGTTTCCACTACTAAAAATTTAGATTACTAAAGATTACATGATATTTTTAATTAAATGTACGAATTAGCTTACTCAAATATGTTCTGAGCAATTATTAATGTATGATTACAAAATAAAAAAATCTGAAAGTTTTGCTTGCTTAAGATTTACATTTCTTAACTTAAAAAAATAAATTAAGGCTACAGATTGCCTCAATTTTTTGAGTTTTGTCAACTTATTTGGGTTTACAGTGTGTCTCTCCTTGGTCAGCATACATTTATTTTTGGTTTATATGTTTCTTACTCTTTATTGACTTGGCCATGCCAACAGTCTCACTGTGAGTCCTCAGTACTATATTGTTATACTGTACCTATGTACTGTTGCATGAAGAGTTGCCCTTAAATGAGTGGGTTCAATAAATAGAGATGCACTCAGATACATAAAACACTTATGATTACAGAATAATACTCCAGAAATTTACCTCATAAATAATGGATAATATGTGTCTCTCATTGCTCACACAAAGACAGCCACATGCATAATGTATTAAAATTATTGGAAGATCAATTAGAGGCAATTTCTCATTTGTCAGTTGTAAAATAAAGTGACGATATTTCACTTTGGGAGAGAAAGAGACTGATTTGTTTTTGTGGAATAAATCAATGTGGTCTATAGGATTCATCCTCATTGTTTATTTCAATGCAATGTTTAAAAACGGTCCAAACCTGAAAGCTGGTATTCTTTCCAAATGACACAAAATAAAATAAAAATTGAATATACTTCAAACAACTTTTGACAGTTCATAGTTACTTCAAAAGTGAAATTCATCATAAAACATTTTAAACTCTTGTGAAAAAATTACACATAATTATATTTCAAAATAATATACTTGTGAATGTAAATGTTGTCAGAATTGTTTAATTTTTAATTTAAGTTTTAATTTAAGTGCAATTAACTAAATTTGTTTAATCCACTTAATACATCTTTATATGTAATTTCATAGTTGCTTCTTTTGAATTTGGTTATGGTTAAAGAATGTACTAAAATATTTTATGGTAAACTAAAATATATTTTAATACAACTTGGATGAATAGGATGAATCCTATAATATATAAATGTATATAATGTAATAATTAAGTACTTTACATGAGATGTTGTATTTAAGTCAACACTTTAAAATAAGTGTTTTTTAAAAGCACAACAAAAGATTAACAAAATGACTCAAAATGTACTTTAAAGCAAAAATGAATAGTAAAACAGGCATTCTTTTATTTATTTTTTACTTGTTATATTGTACTGAGGAATACTAACAAGGTCTTACTTTAAAAATTAATGAGGAGGAGGGTAGAGAATGACGCCCCGGGTCACTAAAGACCTGAGGTATGCATTTAAGGGTCAATTGTGTTAAGAAACAGTCATGAAAGTGTACTCTCTTTAAGTTCACTTAAGTTGCCTTTTATTAAATAAATATTATATTATCTGAAAGTAAAGCTTTTGCACTACAAGTGCAAATTCAATACAATTAAGTGCACTTCCTTTTCAAGAGAAGCACTACAGAAACAACATAAAATTAGTCCATACATTGTGTGCACTATTCCAAATAATTTGAAGAAGAAAATAGCCTTTTTTGTATTAAATAAACTAAAATGTATGTCATTATTCAAAATCCCCGTAAAATTGACGGTAAAAAACGGCAGCTGTTGTTGTCAGAACTTTACTGTAAAAAGCATGGTTTTTCGTTGTAAATTACACTTCAACTTCTTTTATTTACTTCCAAAAACTGTAAATTTAACAGTATTTTGCACAGTATTCAATCACAGTTATTCACTGTATATAGTACAGAAACTTTCTGTTAACCGTAGCATTTCTACAGTATTTTACCGTTAAAATCACAACAATTTTTTACAGCGAAACAAACAAGCATGAAGGCCATTCCCACGAGACATTGCAAATTACGTATTGAGTCTTCTTACATGTATATACTTTTATATATCAGAATATGTTGCAATAAACCTCAAATATATTGTTTTGTGCAGGGTTTTTTACAATGGTTGTATATTATACCGCCATTACTGATTTGATTATACCATTTGCAATGCTTCATGGGATGAGTAGTTCATTCTCCTTTGATGAGCTCATAACACAATTTACACGGTCTAGTTTCTTTCTATGAGATTATATTGTCATCTTGGAGCTGGTTGGTATCTTTATTGAGTAAGTCAATACAAAGGCTACAAAGAGAACGGAGGCCACTGCAAAAGTGTGTGGTCACTGTTGCGCTGTATTCCCTCATGTCACCTTTTAGGAAGTGATTTTGTTGAGATCTTAAGCCTTAAACTTGTTTACTTCTCAAAAATCAGAGTAAGACTTAGTTGGGGTGCAGCAGAATCCCTTCACAGAGGCTGTGTATTCCCATCGCTTTGCAGTATGAGGGTTTCAGTGTGAATTTAGACTGCAGCACTTTTATAACTGCTGTCTGAGAGCAAGTCAAATCAAGTAACTAGCTATAACTCACATAAATCCACCCTTAAAGTAATAGTTTCAAACCATCATAGTTTTATTTGTTTAGATATTTAGCATAATGTTGAAGCAGCTCTTTCCATACAATGAGAGTAAATGGTGTCCAGGGGCTTTCAAGCTTTAAAAATTCCAAAAAGAACCATACATTTATCATAAAAGTAGAACATCTTACTCAAATGTTCTATTCTGCTAAAGCCATACTTTGTTGGTAGACTGATATTTAAAGGAACGAATACACTAATTTATCTCCAACTGCTTTTAACACTAGACAGATTTCATAGAAAATTTCTTAGGTATTGTTTATACCTGGTATAAAGATGAGTTTTGGTCAATCAGTTCACAAGTTTACACTGTCTCTTTTGTCGACTTTCAACCACTTCTGTCCTATGAAAAAAAAAAGTGTACAAAATTGTACCTCCACTGGACCTTTTTTTCTGAGGGTGTATGTTTTATGAAGTATTTTAAAATGTACCTCCTTAACTTTATTCAGCTTACAAAATTCATATGGATTTAGCCATGCCTCTTTCCAATCAATATCAGGGATTTGTGCATTCCAAAAAAATAATTCCCTCTTGGAGAGATTGTATTATTGGATTGAAAAATTAATCTGATGTGTTTGTTATTACAGGAATGAGAAAATAGTTTGATACCATAAACTATTAACTCAGGAAGTTTCATTTCGTTACTTACAAAAGTAATGTGACTATTCATTAAATGTTTCAACCCATTTGGAATAGCTTTCACAAGTTGCTGAAACTCTTTAAATGTAATGAGGAAATTGTGGGTAAACATAAAATCTTCACAAGACAAAACATTTCCATTTTCATCAAACAAATCCATCACAAAGTATATATTTTTTTCAAATTTGTGTATAAATACTGTAAATATTTATTCCTAGAGGTAATGAGACAATTGTTCCAGAGAAGCATTTTATGTGGAGAAAAATTGTGGTGGTAACCAATTTTCCAAGCTAATAACACTTGCTGGTAAAATCTGGATAGTTTAATTGGTAGTTCCCTTTCGAGGGAACTCGCACTGCGTCGTAGTCGTTACGACATGATGGTGTAATGATACACAGACAGTAGATGCAAATGCAAAACGCTCTTTATTGTTAGGCAAAGGCCTAGAAGCACACAGGGTCAGACGGTCACAAGACGATGACGACGAACACAGGGACCTCGGTGGACAGCGTGGAGAAGGTGCTCCAATCCCTTGAGAATCCAGTGAAGTGCTCAAATCCCGGTGCTGAGTGGAAACAACCAGACAACAGCACACAACATAGAATGGGAAACTCCAGGGACCAGAAACAGTGGGGAACAGCAGGAACACACACACAGGAACCACAACGATCTGACAACATGAGACATCAGTTACTGAACATATAAAGACACACATTGATGAAAACCAGCTGGCGCTGCTGATCAGCGCTGCTCAGTGACCACGCCCACAGACAGTTCACAAGACGTGAGAGAGACAGTGGATTCATGAACCGTGACAGATGGGGAGCGGCCACCCGGTTGTTAGCTCAATTCTAGTCAGAATATGAGTCTGGTACCACTCCATTGAGTAGCATTTGTGTGCGACATTGCAAAAAAACATGGCAACCCTGTCTACACGCACACTGGATTAAGTAACGTTACAAGAAAAAGATGAGTGTAAACGATCTTTGCCAGTATTGTAATAAAAGAATTTAAGGATACACAGAGTACTTACCAACACGATCATCGTTTCTGAGAGAAATAGTGAAGGTGAATGCATATACGAACAAGTTCTCCGTTTCGGATAAGAGCAAATTCAACCCAAAGTGCCTTTGATGACGTGGATGATTACGTTACTGTTGATCATCTGTCCATCATCGTCTAAAGCCCGCCCTGACAATTTCATTGGTCTGAACAGTTTCTGTTCGGGCATAATAACTCCTCTATGGAGCGATTCCAGACCGAATTGCCCGAGCAAAATAATTTGTGGGCGGGGCTAAATTTGGCTGGCATCCGGGCTACCCGGTTGTAAGCCTGAAGCATGAATGAAATCTGTCCATACCTGATTGGTGCTACATCATGACGTGGTAGATGACGGCATACCCGGAAGCTACAAATGGACGCTGGCACCTAGCAAACATAATTTTTTCGCTCTTCAGCTGGAAGCGCTCTGTATATATTGTATGTCTATGACAATTGTTGAGATTCATATGTGACCTGATCCAGCAAAATGAGTTACAGTGACCCAAATTTCAAAATTGAGATCTTGGTAACAATGGAAAGAGGAGACCATATTTAAAGACCAGCTTTAAATTGATACCCTACTCAAAGTCATACCTTGAATGGTTTAAAATATATATCCATTTGAATCATGGTCGGCTGCCCTCTTTTTCCAATTAAAAAACTTGAGAATATAGCTTTTGACGGTTTTTACCTTTTTTTTTCTGATATCTTTGCATTTAATGCAAACTGCCCAACTAAAAGAAACACTGATCACCATAATGGTGACCAACATTTTCAATAAAACATCAACATCTAGACCTTTTCATTCTCAATAAGAGCTTCTATAGACGTCTTTCAGTGTTGGAGCCAAACTCTGCAGGACAGTGACTCACTAGGACTGAACTTGCCTACCCCTGCTCTAAGTAGAGGAAAACAATGGTATAATTGTATCCTAAGGAGCAATTGTGTACCTTTAAAGGTAGTTATACATTTTTTAAGGAACAAAATTGTACCTCCTTCATTAAACAGTAGGAAAAGGGTATCTTCCAATACCTTCCAAAAGTGTTGGTAGAATTCAGTTGAAAGCCCATCTGGACATGAACTCTTACCCTTTTTCATATATTGAAATGCTGACAGTAATTCCTCCTTCTTAAGGTTGGAGTCACAAAGGTTTTTGAAGTCATTACTAATTAACGGAATAAAATCTTGAATATCATTAA